>VXAB01009833.1:268596-379346 GCA_013399175.1 Odontophorus gujanensis | reverse complement strand
CAAGATGAGCCCTGCTGCAGTGGGCCTGATTTGGTCATTCTGCTACAGGGGGTGTATGAGTACCCTCACTTGCCACCATGCTACCATCTTGTTTTGGTGTAAAGTCATGAATTCCTATGGAGACCTATACAACACAGACAGGTGAATTAATGTACCTCTAGTCACACTGAACAGCAACTCACCGTTTTTCACGTACTTCTTAACACTCCTTCCTTAACTTTTATTTTCTTCCAACCACCGGCCATCCCACTTTGCTTAGTTAATTAGGCTGAAAATAACCTTGCTAGAACCACTGTCTGTTTCTTCATAGAACACCTATTTGGGAAAGGTTTCTGACCTTTTCTCCAACCTAATCAAGGCATCTGAAAATGCCTCCAATGAGGCATGTGTTGACATCCTTTCCTCTTCAGATTTTTATGTTGCATGTCTGTCTCTATTAAAAGATGAAGATCTGGCTTTTTCCTGTTATGGTACCTAGTTCATTGTAAAGTTACTGCTAACATTGTTAATTCATTTCACTTTTAATGAATTCATTGGAGGCGAACTTGTACCTATATGAACCCATCTTATAGGACAAATCTTCTGTGAAGAACTAGTAATATTTGGAGCTATTATTCTAAATTAGCGTTGTTGTTTTTTTTTAAATTTACTACATGAGAAAATAATTTTTTCAGGGATGCTGAGAAAGACAACTTTAGACAACTTTATTTGCAGTCTGAGTAACATTAATGCAATTTTTGAAAATTTTGCTCTTTGGATTAAAAATATGCAAAATAGGACATCTGAGATATTTTAATGTGTCTTCCAGTTTGTTGCAATCCCCTACATGTAAAGAGAGTAAATTCAGTACCGAGAGACACAAAGTAATAACTAATTACAATAGCACAAAAAGTGCAGAAATCTTTTGAATATCTGCCGCCTGAAAAGATTGTTGTGTTTCTTTTTGTTGTTTTGCTTATACATTCAGAAAGCATGGATTTATTCCCTTTCTTCTCCCACAGTACAATAAGGTTTTCTTGCTTGCTTTTACTGCCCATGTTTAGGATTAGATAGTGAAGTTAACTGTTGAACAATTAAACTACATCAGTAACTCATCTATTTAGTGACAGCCACACTTTTAAAATAGATTAGATACTTGTTAATGTTCATAAACAAATTCTTAGGAATTGATACCAAAATGTATCCATGAAGTCCAAGGAATATTTTAAGCAATTTATAGTTAGTGTCAAATGCTGTTCTTAGTAATTTGATGAACTATATATAACAATAACCATAAGTAACTCATTACTTATAAAAAGTCTACCTGAAAATACTGACTGAATGCTAGCTCATTGCCATGAAAATTTGCACAAGGATTACAAGTGAGATTACAAGTGGGAATTTGTTTTGTTGAAAATAATTAGGACTTGCTACAAATTTGTATGCTTCTGAATCATTCAGAGTCAGCCCATATCAGGTCAACTCAGTTTTGATTTCATTAGGGATGAACATACGTCAAACACTGTTGGCTGAGTTGAGACTCAGATTTTTCAAAGATCCACAAAATCTGAATTACAGTGACCTGAAGTAACATCGATGCTTGTCACCTCAAATGAAGATCAGGGAAGGGACTGGTACAGCAGAGCCTATAAAGAACATAAATACTCTCTTGTTATGACTTGGGAAACCCAGAGGCATCTTGTTCTAGTTTGGGTACAGACTTCCTTCAGATTGATAATGTTTAGTGTGTCGACTTCTAAGCTTCCTCTTGGATTTTGGATGGCTGAGCCTTGATTATATTTTGACTTTTTGCTGTTTCATGCTTCATATTCGCTGTTGCCCAATGATCCCAGGGTCAAAGTAGTCCTGTGTGAAAATGCACAGAATATATATAAAAATAAAAAAAAGCTCACAGTTCTTTCACTGTGTTAATAAATAAAATCAATTCAAATTGATGACTGTTGTTTAAACTTCTCCAGATGCTCCCATTCAGAGCTAATTCCATGTTCTTCTCTATCATTGCATTCACTTTTCAGAGTCCCCTCTGGCTTTCCCAACCAGAGGTAGTTTTGCCATACTGTGGAGGATTAAAAGACTGTGTAGGACTATGATAGAAGATGTGATCATTGAGGTTGGATGAAGATCAGGAGGCATTCAGCAAAACAGCAGATGGGACTGTGGAGTCTGGAGAGGTGGAAGGGAGTAGGACCAATGAGAAGGAACAAGGAAGAGCAAAGCAACAAATCAGAAGTAGCCACTTGGCTGATGTAGCCCAATCCAAAGCCTTCATGTTATGACTCCTACAGAGTTGTTACAAAGTCTGTGTTCCTCCCACACTATACAACAATTTTTAGCATCATTTATTTCACTCCTAAATACTTTCACTCAAACATCTTGCATTTATTGTGCTCTCTCCACCCTGTGCTGCATTCTTGGTCCATGTTTTGTGGTCCATGCACTTTCTTTTGGAAACAGTTACATACTGAATGTCTTTTTTTTTTTTAATTTAATCTGCCCTAAATAACAACTGTGTTGGGTTGTGCTTTGCCACAGCAGCAACTCTGTCAAGTTTTTAAGCTTACATCACTTTGACAGTAGGTGAGACTGGCAACATACTATTTTGATTCATTCAGGTCACACAAACATTATTTAATAGAAATCTGACAGTCTGTGTGTATACATGTATAAATATTTCAGATAGCTCCTGTTCAGTCAGGTGAGCATGTCTCTTTAACTGTGTTTTGTGATGCAAGCATACAATTAAAAAAAATAAAATGCATCTCTACCTTCTTCCCAAAACAATCAAAGTTCCCTAATGTTGATTCTTCCAATCACAATATTCACAAAAACCACTTCTTTGTAATTCCTGTTTTATATCCTTCTGTCTCAGGGTTTCCTTAAGGTGATCCACTTTTCCTATTACTAACTTTTCAAAACTGCAAAATCCTACAGTATCACTCCTGCAATGGAGGGGAGTTCCGTCACCTGAAGAAGGCATCACATAGCAATCAGTTGTATGACCTTGTGAAACAGGTCACCCTTCCCTTACTCCTCAGTACTTAAATGATCACACAGTCTTACATATTTGCTTTGCATTACCTCCATACCTTACTATACTTTAAGAGCATTAGATGTCAAATGGCACTCAAGTTACTATAATATTTTCTCAAAAGCACTCTATTCAAGTCATTAAATCAAGGCCGGATTTGAGTAGTGTTGTCTGGTGCAAGGTACCCCCTGCCTATAGCAGGGGGTCAGAACTGGATGATCTTAGTTATTTCCTCCAGCCCAAACCATTCTATGATTGCATGCATTATCGTTGTCTTTAAAAGCAATCTTTTTTTGAAGTATCTACTTATTTATCCCTAATGCATTCGGTTGATGATATCCTAAATATAAACAAACAGGTAGTGTTTTTATGTAAATTCTTACATGATGAAGCAACTTGAATAGTATTTCCCTGCAATAAAATGAATCATCATACATCAAAGTGAATACTCTGTAGGAAACTGCTGCCAGTATATAGCAACACAGGGTTAATAGAATAGTCTAAACATAGTTATTAAATGTCACTAGATGAAGATAAAACAAATGTTTTCTCTAGTCTATAATACTGACAGAAGTTAAGATGCTGCTTCTCAAAAGGAACCAGTGCAGTCAGAATCTGTGCTGTAGAGATATTTGAGCCACCTGAATAGAAAAATTGACTGTCAAACATTCCCATGTGAGCATTCCCTTGACAGCCAGAACTCCTTTCAGTCGAGTCTGTTTAGTTGCTCTGTCTGAATACAGTTCTGTGACCAAGAAAACACAGTCAAGGCTGATTTAGACACACAGAACCAGTCACATTCTTGGTGTAGTGACAGCTTGTTTGTTGGTTGCTCTGCCTTCTATCATTATCTTAAAATAGAGCCCCTCTCCTTGTACTGAAACTTTTAAGAACAGGAAATAATCACCAACTAAACAGGTACAAATAAGAGAATTGAGGAATAACAGGACAACGATATCTTGTGGGTTACTAGAGACAAGGAAGAAGAGTTAAAGTATGGAAGAAATATACGAAGGAGCAAGCCGTGCACGTAGCATTGTCTGGTAGTAGGTTTTCCTCGGTGATTAGCGTCTTATTTAAACTAATGATCAAACACTTAACTTGAAACAACAGTTACCTTAACAACTAGGCTCCACAGCAGAGGCAGGGACCTCTGCACCTTTAACTGCTTCCTACAGGAAATCTTGTGATTAGAATTAAAAAATAAAAAAGCAAAATAACTCCAAAGGTTATGCTGACTTGTTAATACAGTGATCAGTAAATAAATCAGTGAATACTGTGAGTCAGAGCTTTTTTAATACCTTACTTGTACTTACAACTTTATTCAGTAGGTTTTAACTTACTGAATGCATTCATTACTGAATGAATTAAGACCAGTTACAGCTGTGATAGTCATTGAGCTACTCTACACTGAGCAATAGTCTAAAAAATAAAAATAAATAAAACTATAACCATTTGCTGATTTATCTGAACAGTGCCAAAAACTGAGTATCTAATAGCTTCAACAGCAACTAATTGTGTTGCTATCCATCATTCAAAAAAAAAATTGAGTCAACACTGAGACTGCCAACTACACAACAGTTCACTTAGATTTCATCTAAAGCAAGAAGTAAAGGAATAAGAGTTTAGTTCTTAACATGAAAGATTTTCATTTTGCTTTACTATAAACCATGTTATAAAGGGCTTGATACAAGATAAGGCAAGATCACAGAAAGCAAGAAAAAATACACTTTCCACCTCTTACATGCATATATGTATCAGTAAAGCCGCCAATAAAATAGCAACAAAACAATATAAAAATAAAGTAACAACTGCCATGCCTACATCTGATTTATTGTAGAATCAAACAAAACAGCATCCAAGACAGTATTTAATAAAGTAAAAACATTAATCTGTTCATCAAGTTCCCAAACTTAAAAAACCTTCATCAAATACTTCCTCTTCCACTGCTTTGAGGGCTGTCAGAAGTCCATATGTCCCAATTAAACCTGTTGCTATAGATGAGAGAGTAAATATTTCTGCCCTTTTGCAGATGGTGTTTCGCTGTTCTCTTAGGTCACCAAACACAGTCTGTTCAGGTTTTCAAATGCACAACAGTTGTCAGATACTATATCAAACTCAAAAGCAATTTTATTCTAAAAACTGAAAACTGAGAACTAGTAGCAGCAGCTTTGATATTATGGAAGACAGCACAAAAGATACCTTAAGTAAGAAATGCAGTTATCACAGAACATCATAGCATTTAAGACCAGCAAAGACAAAATACTTGACAAGTATGTTTTTCTGTGGTACAGTAGAACAATGTCTCAGACAGTACTTAAGATACATAATTATATTTAATTTCTTTTTTGATGGCTACTGCTCACCAATCATAAAATAAAAGTATAAATATAATTGAAGCTATGTCTCAAAAGGAATAAAATAAATATCAGTTGACTTAATGTCCTAATCCTTCTATAAATATTAAAGTAAGTCTTTCTGCTGTATTTTTCTCCCTTCAACATTTAAACATCTGCAGCAGTAATATATAAACTTCTTATGCAATATATACTTACTCCTTTGCAAAAAGATGCCTACTCATTTACCTGAAAATCGATTCAAGCTGTTAGCTAGCATAATAGTGGAGAGTACATAAGAGTTATAGTTATTTGTATTTATATACACAGTATAATTTACATTCCTTAGCAATGCAATTTTTAAAAGAAGTCCTCAGTTCTTTTTTATATTAATTTTGTCTGATAACTTGAATAACATTTTGATATCCTTTTGAAAAATGTGAAAAAAGCTAAATTCCATCTGTTCTTGACAAAAAAAAGAAACCTACAGATTCCTCTTGATGTAACCATGTACTGGAAATATCTTTAAGTGAGTCATTAATCACTATCATCAACTAACCATGTATCACACTGGACATATAATCAATGCATCTGACCTTCACATGCCACACCTTTAAATCAGGAGCTGGAATTACATAGACTTGTAAGAAAAAAAAGTAGTTTACAATGGGCAGAAAATGAAAGCTTTTGTGAGTAATACCATAATTTAGTACTTCAACGGAATAGTATGTGCTAAGACAAACTTAGAGCTGTTTCTCAATCCTCACATTACAGCAGTTGGAGTAGAATAAATATTTCATACCTACATCAAACTTATAATTATTAGTTGTTGACTCCGTTCTTGGAGATTGGACCACTGAGGGCTAGCGATTTTCCATGCTAGGGTCACTTCCACATGGACATCAATATGGAGAAGTAGAAAATGGCGTTGAATAAGGCATGGCAGCTCCTTATATGCATATATCTATCATTGTCTACACCCCTAAGCACGCGTCATTAATCAGTCTCAGAGCAGGGGAGGTCCTGTCACGTAACATCCTGATGTCCCAGCCACACCTACTACAACATTAGTTCTACCACGGATCAGAAAAACTGTCATTCAAAAAACTAAAATTCCATTAAGACAAAATTTTAAAGCATGATTTGTAAGCTTTTGTTTGCTACTTAGGTCTCTAACATGTCATCTTACTCTGCCTCTGAGATGTCCTCACATAGTCTAGATATCACCTGAAGGTGACCATGATCAGGTAGTAATCTTGCAAACTACACAGTGTTCCCTAATACTTCCCAAATCGCTGTTTGTAATGTCACTGTTCTAACCATCAGACTGTACTTCCACCACCCACCATGGACCTTTCTGCTCAATACCTCTAGTGCATGCCTCTATCCATCTACCCATTATATGCTTTGAAAACTGCAGCACCTCAGTGCCTGGTACTGCCAAACACTGAGTTGCCTTCTGCCCTCTCAAAGTGATCCAGTAAGGATCAGTTTCTAGTTCACTCACTCGACCACGTACTGCTCCTCTGCATCCTTTCACTAATTTTACCTTTCCTACAGCCAACATATCTTCATTCAGCATCAAAATTCTATCAAAATTTCCTTAATTTCCAGAGCCTGTTACCAACAGACATTTAGAAAGGAAGTTGGGCTTGAGGGCCTCAGAGCACTCCCTCCATCATGAACTGCTTTGGGTTTTCACATTTTCAAGTGCTTCTGTGTTTTCTCACACACAAACTAATCATTCTCACTTGAATTCTACTTAAACATTGAGGTATGACATACTGACAGTTGTTTACATAGCTAACCAGTACTGATTCCTCCCATGACCCCTGCTATCTCTGTAATTTCACGAACATGTAGACCACAAACTCAAGTTCCATTTATCAGTTCTCATATGTAAGATGATCACTGTCTTAAAACAGTCCTTACTTTCTCTTAAACAGAAAGAAGAAATCTACAATGTAATATCTAATAGATATTATAAAATTATAAAATTTATTACATTAGAAAAAGAAAAATGATTACTGTCACTCCACTTAAGTTATAAAAATAATTACTTCCACCAGGGAGAATAAACTTTTCATACAAGCTCATCATGAACCATTTCCAACATAAGTACTTGAAGTTGGAAATACATAAAACTCTTCCATGGAGGCACTAGCCAACCATTTCAGCTTGTTTTTAACTGAGTTCCATTCCATCCATTGAAAAAGTCTTGATGCGCTTTGTATTTTCAGAACTCCTACTTAAATATACTTTGTTATCAGTTGGGAGCATTTCCTAAAACATCCCTGCATTTCAAGAAGTCCTGAGTCAAGAGAATTGACTTAATTGCATACATTTCTACTTCAAGCATTTAAAGTTATATAAATTGGTTTTATATTAAAATATTTTTATTTTTATTACCCTTACGACAGTTTTCAGTGCTTTAACTAATTTCCTCTAAAGGTAAAACATTTTTCATTTTAAATTATTGGAGTGGAAAATTGCACACATTTAAAAATTTATGAAGTAGTATGTAAGGCCCTGTGGTCTCATCAAATATTTATGATATAGCACCATATTTATTCCACCTCCTTGTTAAATTTGCTTGGAGTGCCCCCACTGTGNAGCATTTAAAGTTATATAAATTGGTTTTATATTAAAATATTTTTATTTTTATTACCCTTACGACAGTTTTCAGTGCTTTAACTAATTTCCTCTAAAGGTAAAACATTTTTCATTTTAAATTATTGGAGTGGAAAATTGCACACATTTAAAAATTTATGAAGTAGTATGTAAGGCCCTGTGGTCTCATCAAATATTTATGATATAGCACCATATTTATTCCACCTCCTTGTTAAATTTGCTTGGAGTGCCCCCACTGTGATTTGTTTGGCAGAGCATACCTATTTTTCTATAACAGTCTTTCCTGTGTTTTATACAGTATTATCTTCTATTTGAACTGTACCAGGGAAAAAAGAATACATCCAACTGTTTTTCATCTCTCTATTAATAGAGGGTAGCTGCTAGTGGGAACTCCAGACACCACTTTAATGCAATGAGCTAGGATGGCTTAAAACCATCTACAAAACAAAATACTTAATCTCATAATAATTTTTGAATCCAACTGAAGTGTTGCACTACGCTATGCAAACCTGGTAGGAAAGCGTGAATTCTATTTAGCTGTGGGGTTATTTAAGTTAGTTATGAATATCGTATGCTTAACTTGTAGAAGAAAATAAAAGTCTTTCCAGATAGATATCAATGCCATTTAATAGGATGGAGGAAAATAAAAGTTACCTTTAGCCCGTGGAAAGAGCAGTTTTTCCTTTCATGTTAATCTAAATTTTCTTCCTAATTTAGTTCAGTACTTTTTTCTCTGACAACAATATAAGTAGTCATTGTTAAAAACCTACAATTAAAGGGATATAAACTTGATAAAATTTTATCACCTCATTAAAAGAAATGACTTCCACTTCCTAAATATAGAAGTAACTGTTTCATTTTGCCATAAACTTCTTCATTCTCAGCTCTGATTTGACTCAGTAAATAAACGCAGTGAATGAGCCTTTATGCTGACCAGCATTGTTCCATAAAGTGATATTAATTTTCTGAATATGATAGATAAGCTACTGAACAAGGGTCAGATTTTGTACCTTGTTAAAAGAACACCCATTTCTAAAGGAAACGAGAGATTAATGTTTATACATTCAAGCAGCAGTGACAAGATGAACACATTGCATTTCCTGTTGGATAGTGTGACGCTATTTTCTTGGTTAGACTTTCTAGTTATTATTTAATATTGAAATGTGAGTTGTCAAATAGCTCCAGGCAACACTTAAGTTCAAATGGTAATTTATTGAAACTGGCAGAGTACCAAAGGAAATAGTCTTCATTAACATTTTGTTCTAGAAACAAAAAAATAGTCTCCTCCCTGTTTTCTTTTATTCAGAAAAAAGTGTCATCTATTATCTACTTAGGCTACTCTCCAGTCTTGATTTCTTGACCACCTTACAAACAAGTATGAAAAAAAAGTAACACTTTGAGTTTCTCTATGAACCGAGTACTGCTGTCTAGGAGACATTCAGCTCCTGTAAGAGAAGCAGTACCATATTTTTCTGTTTCCTACCTGAAGTAAATTTTTAATCTTACAAGCTTGAAAAGTTCTTCAGAATGCCTTAAGCTTCAGTACAGAATCTGCTTGTATGTCCTTAAGCATTGAGCTCAAAACAGATACTAGTCATCTGAACGGGAGAAAAATTTCACAGATGGTAAGCAGGTTCTGAATTTTTGTGCATACTTCTTTTGCTCCCCTTCAATTATTTTTTTTATCAATGTTTTTCACATCCCACTTGCAGCTTGTAACTGAATGGTATTTATATCACCAATATTCATAAATAAGTATCAAGGTAGATTAGGTTCAGTATGGTTGAGCATTTCAACTGGAAACAATTTCCTCTGGTGAAGAGTCAGGAAGTTGCAGATGTCAAAAGCTGCCCTACCTAAAATGTAACAATTTCATGATCTCATATCAAAAAACAAATATCAATAATTCTACTTTTATTCTCCTTTACAGCACAAGATTTCTCACTGTAGTAAATGAGAAAGTTGTAAAGATGTAAAATATACCTCCAGAAAATGTTATCAGCATTTTGTGCTGTAAACAGATTTTCTTGCTACAGTTTTCCATTTACCACTGTTTATATGCAGTGATCTACTTTAAAAATTTAGTATTGTCTGCAAAGCATCCTTAGTGAACTTGACTATGGCAAAAGTAATAAATCAAGGAACCTCTACCGTGTGGCAGTGAAAATAAAAACTCCAAGATACACTTTCTACTTTCTGTCTTTTCTAGTAAATAATTTATATCAGCAGGCCAAGTACATTGCGTTTGTATATGCAGACAGTTACAGAGTGTTACAGCTAGATTTACCAGTGAGCTCAAATCTGGCATTTCTGATATCTTAAAATGAGTTTCTAAGGCAGCCAGTGGTTTAAAAACACTCAAGTCAGCACTCCTGCAAGGTTCTCAAAGCATAACACCGCACTCCAATATCCAGACTACGTGTTTAGGAAGTCAACATCTACATACAATGCCTTTTCTATCACTACACAAAATCTGTCTAGCTTACACTAAGTGAAAAAGTGCTTTGATCAGGAATGTGAGAAGTCTGTAATATCTTGAGCAGGCCTCAAAGCTGTCTGATCCTTTAAGATCTTTTAAGAGATATTACAAAGAAGGACGCTTAATGAATAATAAGTTTTAAAAGGAATAAAAGTGGCAGCAAATGCATCAAGGAGCACAAAGGAAAATAGGGGGAGGACAAAAAATAGCAGAAACGTGGAATCAGAGATAGGAAAACTGACGACTGCTTATCCTCCTCTTTCCTTATAACCTGGATTATTCTTAAAGTGGGAAAAAAGATTCTAATATAACATTTTTAAGTAAACTGAAAGATAGCCAAGTGATCTTTTTCCTTAAAAATAAATACAACTGTAGTTCTACAACACAGCTACCAAAAGTTGAATAACATTTTTAATTGGAGCGATTTGCAATTGTAAATTATGAAGTTGCATAAATTTGAATTAAAATTCCATTATTAATAGATTTGGCAGAAAGGATCTATGATATTTCCTGGAGTCAAAACAATTATCTTATCCCTATTTAACTATACTTCCAGAGTAGAACTACTGAATAAAAGGATAAGGGTCTTATTATATGGTGCTGATCACACTCTTCTCTGCCTTCTCACAATAAAGAATGTCACAGGAGAGACAACTCCTCTTCAATTATTTTCAAGATTTACCAAAATTAGCATCTACCAATATTTATCTTAAAACATAATGAAAAATGGCATTAAGTGAAAGAGGTTGGCAGTAAAGACAGGTTTTGGCATATTAAAGGAAGCAAGGCTTTAAAGCAGGTGCTAAAGTCCTCACTTACAGCGTAGATTAGTCTGCAGATGGTGCACCATATGTTTAGTCACAGAAAGCAGTTACCTTTAAAATTGATACATGATCTACACAGTAAGAGTTGTGTATGAGACCATGGCAGTCAGTATGCCTAGATAATTAAGATGCAATCTCTATTTAGCATACTTTGGAAAGAATTACAGCAAGAATTCCAGAAGTGCAGACCATCTGAGAAGTACATAAATAGAATTCTCACAGACTTCAGTCAGTACTGTTCTTTTTCCTACCTAAATAACATTATCTAGTTTCCAGCTGTTCTGGGTCTGGAAGCCTCATGCTTGAAGCAAAGAGATTACCACCAAATAGATTTGCAGAAATTCCTCTTTCTTTCTAACACATGAAAAGTAAAACAAAAATAGAGGTGACATATGGAATATAAGTACAGTAAGGAAAATAATGTTTCATTAAGAGGAAAACCAAAAAGTTAGAGAAAAGGCATTCAGCAATAATAAACTCCAAATACCTGGATAACTAAACTGCTGTTACAGAATAGGAGTTGAAAACAAAAAAATAAAAATAAAAAAATCACAAGTGTATCACAATGAGCTATCAAAAAAACCAAAAGGTTCAAGGATGTTCATCAGGACACTACAATTAGCTTACATATCAAGACAAAGAAAACTTCCTCCTTATTCAGTATTGTTTGATGTAACTACACAATCCACAATCCCAACAGAATCATTTGTTTTACATACCTTCTGTAATTCAACTACATCAGGACAAAATACAAGTGATGAAATGATACAAAACAGCAGTCTGAAGATTTTTAAGGGAGAAGAGAATTGCACTGAACTGGCGTATAGAAAAAAGATTGTGGTTGTTTCCTGAAGAACAGTTTTGAGTCAGTAAAATACTTCCTGGATTTATTTGCCCAAGAGATGTGGAATACAACTATATTTTTATAAACAATTACATTATAAAGAACAAGTTGGAATCAGCTGAGTGTGATTTGTAAGCAGTTTTTTGCTGACAAAGATAATGGAAGTTAAATAACTTCAAGACCTAGTGGGATTACACTCTTTGCTGCTGTGGATAAGGGTTGTAAAATGACAGAAGCCACAACAATGACAGCAGAGCAGAAGACCCCAGGCCACAGTGAGTGAAGATCCACTCAAACACAACATCAGTAGCTACAAAAACAAGAGAAATAAACTGCTTACCTTCAGAAGGCCTGTAAGATCCTCAGGTACACAAGGACCTCCAGATGAGAAGCCCTTACCTCTGCTGTCAGCCCTTAAATGAGGTCTGGGAAGGGGTGGATCCTGGCTCCACTCCTTCTGGTCACTCAGGTACATTGGATGCACCTGAACTTCCCTGGGTTGGCCCTGCCTTCCTACCAGGTGCTCAATCACTGCTTCAAACCATGACTCAGCATTGCTCCTACAAGAGTGATTAGATTTTAACTCATGGAAAACATAAAATAATTTATTCTTCTTATTGTTGCTATGTTACATGCAGCTGGCAAATGTAATTACATAATTGAGTGATGTGTAACCATATCCACACTATTGGGATTGTATGTATTTGTTTACTTTCTCAAACTTTTTTAAAAGTCATTCTAACCAAGTAATATAAATAACTTTTAAAATAGTCCAATATTAAAGCCCTCTATGTCTTCAGTATCCCATTCTGTGGAATACAGAATGTAGAAGATAAAGTTAGAAAAAAAGGTGCTAGCCTTCTATATATGTAGAAGATATGTTTATTTTAAGTATATTCACTGATTTCAACTTACTTTCTACGTTTCCCAGGTTTGGTCTGAATTTGAGTACCCACCTGTATCTTAAACTTCAGTTCTCATATCCATCAGCCTCAGATCAGGCTCTGCAGTTTTGTTTCTCCTTGTACTAAAACTTTTATGAGTAAATGTGTGCAACTATAAATAAATGTAGGTTTATTTTTGTTTGTGTATGTGTATCTCCTTATACATTTGTTCTCATACATATCTTGGTCTATTTCAAGTGCTGAAAGTAGTTTAGGGTTGTTATGGATAAGAAATAGAGTATTAGACAACCATATGCACTTCAGAATACAAAGCTGAAAGCATTAGGAGGCTGAGGTTTTCTGGCTAAATGAAGGAATATGGGGAGACAATAAATGCTGGAGCATTTTCATAAATATTACTTTTTGTGGATTGTCATCAAGGAATGTTGGACTATGCTGCTCCTCCTGGAACAGTCTGGTGGACTAATTGGAAAATCTCTATTTCTCTCCAATTCTCAGTTTTATCTTTCTAAAGGAAACCTAATTTCAGTCCTGGAAGTTTAGTCTCTAGTTAGGTCTTGGACTTCAACTCTGGAGTAGGAAGACTGAAAATTTTAGTTCTCTCAAACATAGCTGTTTCTCTTGTGGTCTGTTAAGCTAAGGTTTTATTCAAGGTATGAACTAAGAGTATTAAATCATTCTCACTTCAGCAGGATGTTTGAAAGCCTAAAAATCACAGCTTAAGTCAGAGGAAGCACTTAGAGATATCTAACTTCACGTGAATGGGGCCAGAAGAATATTTTAAAATATCTGAAATGCCCAGGCACCACTTGCTTAGTTTATATTTATAAAGCCTTTCTTTAGAGTCCAATGAGTAGGTAATTCCTTCATAAACTAAAAGCTACAACTCTAGATAGTCTCTTAATGTGTAGAGTTAGAATTTAACTGCAAGATATGATCAAACACTATTGATCTCTATTTAAGTAACAACAAATCCATGTATTCCAGGAGTATAGCAGCTATGATAATAAGCAGCAGTTATCTGAAAGCATTCAGATTAGACCAGTACAGAAAACAGCAATAGAATGAAAATTTCTGTTTAATATAAAGCAAACAAAAATAAAATACCATCAACTATGTTTATTTCATTAAAAAATGCCCAAACTCTCTACTTACTAGTTTCCAATTTTTTTTTTTACTTGATAATATCCCCAAGTACTGACACAGTACATTTCCACTACAAGAATAATGCTGACTGAAAATTAAAGATAAGTTTTAATATTTTTGATTGTAAGGGATATACTACTATTCCGGATAACAAAAGTAGTTCTGCTGTAGCACAATGAAAGATGATTATGAAATGGAAAATGTATGTATGGTGCAGGCAAAAACTTCCTGACATTTGTATACATGATTCATGGCACTGATAGGAGTATTCAGTCTAGCCTCGCTATTTCTGATTTGGGGTATCAACTTTCAAACATTTATCTCGTTATTGATACAAATAACTTTTGTTTAGATAAAAGGATTCCTTGGAAAGACAGTCATCTACATTTGTTAACAAAAGGCAGAAAATTCTACATTTCCATTCTGTTGTTTCTCCAGTGACTGATAGCTCTCCCTGTAAGTATTTATAGCTAATTTGTACTCCAGATTTAGGAGATTGTCTATTTAGCAGTGTTTTTTTCCCTAATAAAAATTATTTATTCTCAATTTAACTATTGTGCAGATTCTAATAAACCTACAATATTAATAGCTGACTTTCTCATGCTAGTTGATGGAATAGAAGACATCCAGATGAGTGTGACATGATGTTTAATTCTCTTAATCAGAAATTTTCTATATTAAAATTATTTACACCAGCAGTTTTCATAACAAGTTAATTGTATGGGACTTTTATGGAAGAAGTTCTTGAGTTTATTTTCTTCTCCAACAGGTAGTTTTTCTTTGCTATTTTCCTTTTTCTCTGTTTTCTGGGTATTCTTAAAATTAGCCCTTTGTTTCCTTTTTAATTCCTTTTTCAAACAACTTAATGAAAATAAATCCTAAGAACAGAGGTTTATTTAGGTTAATGTTCTATTACTGCCTGTTTTAACACACACTTTGTGCAGGTTGGATTATCTTTTTTTTTTTTTTTTCCTAAGGAGTTATGGAAGAGATCATAAAGTCATACAGAATCATTAGGGTTGGAAAAGCCCTCTAAGAACATCAATCCAGCCGTCAGCCCATCCTTACCATGCCTAATGAGCCATGTCTCTCCCCGTAAGTTTTCTTTCCAGGTAGGGAACGAATAGCAGAAGTATTTTTAGACACTGACATGAGCAGTTTTCTTTAGCAATAGCCATTTTTCACTGTGTGTGAGCTGTTGCGGTGGAGTTTACAATAGTCCAATGAATCAGATATGTGTCAAGGTAAATTTAAACCAGTAGAAACGATTCCCAAAAACAATGACTTGCATGAAACAGCATGCAGCTGTCTGGATTTTTTCTTCAAGCCTGAAGATATAACTCCTATATCTCAGAAATATGAGTAATAAGTATCCAGTAGAATACTCAGTGATGCAAATCTATGTGAGATTTTAACTGTGAATGCTTAGTCAGTATTGATTCTTTTGGCAAATGTGAGCAATTGTTCAAGAGCAACATGGAAAATAACAGAAAATATATTTGATATCTCCAAGTGGTTAGACTTTAGAGTCAGAAACCTCTTTACTGTACCGTATTGGTGACTTTGAAGATAAGTTAAATGAAAAGTGCAATAATATTTTCTGTGTTTTCTGCATTTCCACTGGCATTTTCCTGCAGTGAGAACATCATTACATAAGCAATATGGTTGTTAAGGGCAATTAAAACATTTCATGAAAGATACGTCATCAGCTTGATGGCACTATGTTTGTTCTTCCAAAAAGAGGGGTGGGAGGGAAGAACAAGAAATTATGTCAAAGCAATATCATTTTCTGAAAATAGGTTTCATATTAAAATACATGCTTTGATCTATTTCAACTCAGCAGCAGTTAAATGACTGCCAGAAGGTCCATGACAGACAGAAAAAAGAACAGAACTTGCACAAAATGTGTGCTGCTACAAGCAGCATATCGCAAACCATGATGAAAAGCAGTGTGTACTAACCTGAGTATGTATTCAAGCTTCCAGTGATAAAATATCTGTCTGACATAATTCTAAGTTTTTCTAGTTGTCTGTGGATAATAAGTAATCAGTGGGGCTCTCTAGAAAGTTGATGCTTGATGAAGTCTAGTAAAGCATGTTACACATTTTTCATGGATTCCAAGTGCTCAATGAATAGAAGCAAATCTTGACATTACATAGTATCTCATTAAACATCTGTATGCTTCTTCTTCCTGACTGGATCTTAACACCATCACAAATATTGAGTCTCATAATTAATTTTTAGCAAGACTAAGCTATATGACATCTGAAAATATGTAGAGCTACAGTAAGACACAATTTATTTTTTTTTTCCAAAATTGTGGTTACTTTTTCCATTGCTATATCAGCATAATTTGAAACTATGTTCCCTTTTATGCAGTCAAGTTTTATTCTAAAGCACACTTACATAGAACAGGGCACGTGGCTATAGCTCTCCTCAGTTACACATCTTATCTTCACATAATGCTGCTGTTTGTATTTTAGAATGAATTATGTATCTAGTTAGAAAGCATGGTGGATATTTTCTTTCTTTCTTTTTTTTATTTTTTTCTATCAGTATTTATTTGCATCTCTATGAAAAAGATGAATTTCAGGAAATCTGAAGCTAACACTGCACCTCACACCTCCAGATGCCAATCAGTAAACTCAGTCGATTCTGTTCCTGTTGGACATAACGTAATAGGCATGAGCCAGGACTTTTTCCGTCTCCCATATCTAAATGGAAGTCAAATTTTGCAGCAGTTCACTGCTTCAGAAATAGAGATCCGTAGCTTGTGCCTTATACTTTCAAGAAAGGAAGTTGCATGTAAAACGTTGTAGGTAACTGTGTGCATTTCATAGTGTCTGGTATATGCTATGTTTTCATTTTAAGAGAAAAACAATATTGATAACACAGCAATATTTTAGTTGTTGCTGAGAGGTCATGTGCAGTTCTGAGGACATTTCAGCATTTCAGCTTCTTGTACTGTCCTTCAAGGGGGCTGGGTAAGCATAAGGAACTGGGACAGGACAGATCCAGGACAGCTAACCTAAACTGGCCAAAGGGATATTCCATACCATATGGGATCATGTGAAAAAAAAAAAACCTATAAAACTGAGGGGAGTTGGCCAGGGGACATCCACTGCTCAAGGACTGGCTGGACATTGGTTGGCAGGTGGTGAGCAATTGCATTGTGCATCACTTGTTTTGCTTATATGTACACATACATACATACTGTTAGAATTTGTGTTATTTCTGTCTTCCTTTTCTGGTTTATTTTTTATCTCAATCCACGAGTTCTCCCAATTTTTTATTTTCCAGTTCTTTCCCAGTGAGGTGTGCAGTGAATAAAAGGCTGTGTGGTGTTTTTGCTGCCTGCTGATTTAAACCACAACAATTCTTTACGTATTTAAAAGAAAACAAAAGGCATGTTTGCATAGTTAGAGCACTTAGCTAGTTTAAGTGTTACATCAGGGAGTGGTATCCATAATTTCTCATTCTTAATCCTCTCTCTTCTACTTTCTCACGAGTTAATCACATTCTCAATAGGGCTAATCACTCATTCTTCTCTTGAGGCTTAAAGGAGAAAACATAAATCATTGTGAACAGAAATATCTACAAAGAAATAAAAAATGATTCAGGTGTCTAGATAACATTGCCTTCAGAAGGAGGACTCCTGCATTCTGAACCAACGAAATTATATACTTGCCCAGTTCTTTTTCTGTTGAAGAATACATAGGTTAAGTGCAGAAAAAAATAGCTAAGTAGCCTCATGATTTGAAGTCGACCAAAGTAACAGAATCACTTCATTATGTAACATCTGCATTTGAAAGAAGGGTCTGAATAACATAGTTGTAATAAGAATTGAAGCCATTGGACAACCAAAATTGGAAACCTGGGTGCATGCCCTAAATTTGTCCTGCACAGTTCAGGATAGCAAGTTAAAAATAGGGCTAGATTAAGTGAGAATTATACATTGTTCAGGTTGGGAATCCTTTGTGAATAATGACGACTTGCATATAGACTTGGAAAATATCAGCTTTCTTCAGAGAAAAAAGAGTGTTAATTTCTTACAACATCATCTAAATACAGATGTATGTTCGACTGCATCAGGTTTAATAACTGTAATAACCGTTTTGAAAATGACATGAACCACTGTACTCATATATAGCATAAATTCAAGGAGACTGGTTGCTTCTAAGGAAAAGTTGTGCACCAGAATGCACATAAAACTACGAAATACGTTGAAATTTTTCTGTTTTTCAGGTATGAGCTTTCTTGGTTTGTATTTTGTTCATACTAAAGGTCCTGTGGAAGGCTAATTTTTTCTGCTGTTTTAATATAATTACTGTTTTCAGGAGCTGTTGTACTGAAGATTATTCAAAATAGACATTTATAGCAATTAACTTTTTTCTTTGGATGATGCATCAATCATGAATTGCACTGAATAACTATCAAACTTGCAAGAGGTTTCTAGACAGCCTATGGAGTCATGAAAATACCAGCTTTCAGCAAAGTATCACTAGAAGTCATTTGTTTCTGGCCCACAGAGATGTTCACCTAAAGTGAAACTAAACAGTCTCAGGCTTTTGGATTTCTTATCTACCTTCTTGATATTATTTATACTGCTTTTTTATGAAGTAAAAAGTAACCTACCTTTACCATTCTAAAACTCTTCTGGGTTCTAAAATCAGTAAATCTGTAGAAAGTAACATCTTTATGGAGAAAAACAAAACAAAACAAAGTATAATACCCTATCTTTAAACCATATTGAGAGAGAATAAAATAAAAATGTAGTCTGTAATTGATCAGTTATGGTTTTACGTGTCTATTAACAATCAAAAAAAAACTAGGCTACTCTATAAAGCTCTTCTCTCAGAGAAATATCTTATCATAGATTTATCTGTGCTAGGATTTTTCTGGTGGAATGCTCATCAAATGTTGTGATTTCTTCAAATTCCTGTGTAAGTAGGATGTCTTTCTACAGATTCACTTTATGCAATTTTGGAAAAATGATATGCAAGCAGAAATAATTTCTTCAGCACATGGAGTGATTTCATGTAGGAGCCCTGCCAGTAGTGAGGGGGTAGCAGAGGTCTGCAGTGTTACATGCAGGTTATGTTCTATGGTAAATGGTAGTGATGCTCAACTGTTTTTTCTACCTCACAAAAAGAAACAGACCTGAACTACATTTCAAATGCCCGCTATGTATTCCATACTTCCTAGCTGATGTTTTTGAGATTAAATCAGAGGTAAAATTATCTTAATGTTTAGATTTAATAAAAATATTATTATAAACTACATTTGAGCTACTTTATCATCATTGAACACAGCCTCCAGAATCGAAATAATCAAAATGTCTGAATGGAATCACAAAGGTGTGAAAGACATTTTATCAGAATTCATTTTAGGCCAAACAGCAAGGAGGTTTACGAGCAGTAGACAGGATTTTTTCAAGTGACAATCGTGACAACACTAGTGACAGGCCACCAGCAAAATTTAGCTCCATTCACTGTGAGCCTTTGAGTTGTATTGTTCAGACAATTCATCATGCAGCATAATATATACCTGTCCATCTCACTATTGTCCAGAAGTATGCTGTGAGAGACACAGTCAAAGCCCGTAATAAAATCTAGAAATATTACGTCTGCTGCCTTCCCTTCATCCACTGAGTCAGTGACTTTATGGTGAAAGGATATCAAATCACTAAGACTTTCATTTCATGAACTGACATTGACTATGCTTGCTAATAGCTTTGTTCTTTAAATGTCCACAAAAATCTTTATGACTTTTCCAGCTGAGGTTAGCCTGTTGTGTTAAAAAGTTGTGTTACATCAAGAATCAAAAAGTCTCAGGTAGGAGAAAAATAAAGGAGTATATGCAGCCATTGAAAAGGATTGAAAATTGTTTTACCTGTTTCCAGATAAATGAGTATCAGGTCTAGTGCTTTGAGAAGAAGCCACACTAAACAGCTGTCCAGCACCCATGCTTGTATCGGGTACCTTGTGTTTGTGCTATAATAAATAGTAAATGCGTATTCAGGAAACTGTATTTGTAGAGGATATCCAAATACTGAATGCATCACAAGATGTTAAACCAAAACCTGAAAAATCCTCTTAGCAAAGGTATCACAGGCATCTACTTTTTCTAGATTTCCCCACCATTGTGTAACTTCAATACTTGTGGAATCCTTCAAGGAGATACATGTTAATCTTTTGAAAGATTAAAAGATTTTCTATACAATTACAACAATCACTGGCATGAATATTACTGGAAAACTTTACCAGACAATAACATAATTTTCCTACTGGCAAAACTCAACAATGAAACAAAAAACATGTTCATATACCTAATCAGTTGAATTTTCTCTTCTTTTCACAAGACAATTTTTGTTGGAAACTGCAGATTGTGTTTTAAAGTGCATAATGACCTGTTACATACTGAATCTTTGTCAAATAAGGTGATGAGAGGAAGACTGAGTTTAAATAGCAATTTGCTACTACAAATTCATCACACAATTCATTTTACTGGAAAGCCAAAAGAGTAGAACAAGAGCTACACAACAGAGCAAAGGAGCATAATTTTCTAACAGAGCTAAATACAATAAATGTGATACTGATTTTATCCTGATACTTTTATGATTAATGAGGATTTTTATTGTTTACTTGCAATTGCCTTCAGAATATATTGCCTAGGAATACATTCTCCTATGTTTATATAAAATGAGAATTTTAGAATAAGACAACAACTTTCAAAACTTCTTAACTAGTAAAGCAGCTGATATTCTTTCCAATGCAATTAATCAGTAATTACTAAATTTCATGTGTTCAGTGCAGTTTACAAGTGCCTGACCTTTTTTTCAGTATAGTTCTGCTTCTCGTAATAAGCATGTGGCCATTTGAAAAGCAACTGTAGCTTCTATATGAAAAAAGTACATATAAACAGAAATCAATGTAGAAATTGTAAGTGTAAAGTTAATTTATTGATATTTACAGGTATTTGCATTTTTTCCATTCATTATACAGTATGAAAATAAAAGGAAATTTGAGAGTCCAAGGTTGCTTTACCAATACTACTCATCAAATTATGTATTTATGAATATTCCTGTCAGATGATATAGTAGTTTCATTTCAGAGGAAAATTAATTACCTTTTTATTGCCTAAATGCACTGCGAGAACATTCAGAAATGCTGATTCTATCTGGAAAATCACTTGTTGCATAGACAAATATCTTGCACAGACTACTGGCTAATATAAGCAGTACCTGGGAATCTGAGTAGGAAGGGTGCTAACCCAGAGATCCACAACAGTGACCTTTAAAAGTTTCGGTATCTGTCAGAATGATCATAAAGCTGTGCTCTGTGAAAACCACATTAGTAAGCAGCCCAATGAGTTTGCTCACTGGTTAAGTGTGTACAGAAGTGCCCTTACTGCCCTTAACAAAGCTGCTGCAGGTAAGTGGCTCAGTTCAGATGGACTGCCTCTCCTTCTGGTTGTCATGTCCTCGGGCCACAGAGCAGATTTTACACAGTGATTTCCTCTTGTATCCGCTGCCACTCACAGTGCGAATCTCAAAGGCTGAGGTGTGATTAATGCCAGAAGCCAGGCTAAGATGGTTAAGTCTGAACATTTAAAGTAACAGCCGTTAGCAACTTGTTATATCCAAATAAACACACAGATTAGCAAGTTATTAGTACCCTTGCCAACATAATTACGTTTCTTGCCATAGTTTTTTTGTTTGTTTTTTGCAAATCTATATCTCTATTATTCACAATTCCTATTTGTTTCTGTATTAGTATTATGTAAACTCATTTGCATACTTACCCATGCTAACAGCTGCTGCCTCAGTTTCCCTTACTGACAAAAAGCTGACATAATCCTGCAGTATTACCTCAATCACACTCCTAGTAGAAATAGAAAAAAAAAATGTCTTTTAAGGAAGAAGAGAATGACTTATTTCGACCTTGCACAAATAGGCATTTCTTGTTTTATAAAGAAAAAAATGAGCTGCTACAGAGCTAATAAGAAGAGAAACACTGGTTCTCTAAGCTTCTGATAAGCTCATTTTTTTTACTTACATGTCAGGGTAAATGATTGTTTAAAGAAGCAGATCCAGTATCAGAGTAATAAATTGCTCAACAGAGGAATTAGAATCTTTCTTCTTTAACATCTCCTTTAATATTTTCAAAACTTCCTTAAGCTGCAGGCAGACCCGTAGCCCTTCTAAACTATCCACAAGTCAATTCAGCTACCTGTATCTGCTACCTTCAGCTACCTACATATACTGTATCACACAGATTGATGCATTATCCAGGGCTACAACTCCTGTTAATCCAAAAGTGAAGTACATGTAATGAGGAATGGCCGCAGGGCTTACACGCTGAAAAGAGAGTTTATATGAATTCAGTCAGAAACTCATATATTTACCTTCCACCATCAATTCCAAAGTAACCTGGAAAGTGATTTATAATTTCAAATTGCTTTTTATTTCACACACCAGTGTTTACAGAACACTTTGTTTTAACCAAAATAATTGTATTTCATTGCAGACCTACATTTTTATCAAATATGAAGAGCAACATTGATTAAAATGCAAGTAGGAAAATCTATGATGTGTGAAATATTACAATGTATGAAAAAAGGAAGGCACTGAAAATTAAGGTATTACAATTTTATTTGCTGAGTTTAAATGAGCTAGAAACTCTGAAACATCCATAACTTTGATTTATTTAGTTAATAATAATTAATTTGCCTAAAACTGTTGTTGAACCAAAGACTTCTTTACTATTAGCTACAGTAATAGTCATGACAAAGTAGTTTGCTGTAATCAAAGTAATCTTGACAAAGACAAAAACACATTGTAGGCTTCAAACGCCATAGATAGTAACGTAGATATTTTAATAAAAATGATTTCTTGCCTCCTGAAAGAAAGCAACATCTTTAAAATAAAGGAGTCAAATAATTGTAAATAATCACCACATAATTTAAAAACAACTCATAATAAATTGTGAACATACTGTAAGATTAAGAATCATAGCATGCTTTAGTTATTTTTTCACTTCTACTGAACACTTTGACCTATGTGGAATAAAAAAGAGCGTTGCTCATCCGGAATTGCTTAATAATTTTCCCCTTCTTCATTTTATTGCAGAGTCTCAGGTTGCATTTCAGGCTAAAACAATGCCTTGCAATCATACCCAAGCTAGTTGTGGTCTCAGAAGCAGCAAGGTTTTTATCACCACAGGCTAATTAGTAGTCCTGCTGTAGCAATTCCGTAGCATTTCAGTTAGGTTATTTTACCTTGCTCCTGGGCATTAATGAGTATTACATTAATGCAACTACATAGATGCTGAACCAAATAAATCAGCTCTCCAATTGTTTGCTGCAGTGCTCAAAACAACACTGACTTGTTGGCACCTTCTTCATTAAAACAGAGATTAAATTTGACATGAGAAAGGCATCCACAAGGATGAGCTGAGACTGTCATTGTTTTGTTACATGAAGGAGAATACGTTCATCAACAATTGCTGAAAGACTTAAACTCACATGAATCCAACAAGTTGGCACAACTGATTTAAGGTTAGAGAAAGCTAAACTGCATTTGAAAAATCCTTGGACAGGTAGAGGAAACAAGCTGAAATCTCTTGCTGTCTGCTACTCTCACCACTGAATAATCAAATCAGACTTATATAACCATCCTTTCTTCCCGGTCTCTTCAGCTCAAATCTCCGTCATTCAAGGCTGAGAAACCCAGTCAGATATTCAGATCTAAAAAAAGGGTCTGTGCAATAAAGCCACTGTCTATTCAGAAGTTCCTACAAACCTCTGGAGGTGTTGTGTGGAAATAAAAAAGAATTGCATTGTCCAGAAGGCACGCAAACATGTATCACTGCTATTAGTTTAGCTTACCTTTCTTTATTTTCAGCAGAACAATTCTGCCAAAAAATTCTTCCTGATAATATGAGTAATTTTTGTTACTGACTTGAACAATGTTCTCCCTAGGTCTGTAAAGCCTTCCTTAGGTCTCAAAATAAAACAATATTTGCCTGATATTAGATTCGTCAGGACTTGAATTAGTTAATGTTAGACATCTCTTTTTCTTGTTTTCTCTCAACACAACAATGTTCCCAGCAGGTTAAGTCATGAAAATATGGCAGTTTCCCTGCATTCATTGTTACAACACAAAACATGCTATCAGGTGCTTCAAAAAATCATATAACTTTTCATACCTTTTAGTGGAATTAGTTTGGTCATTTAGAAAGCACAGTGATTAAAATCCAAAATAGCAAGGCAGATGAAAAATTACGGATCTTCATTATTATATCATTATTCGGGTCTTCATTATTTCATTTCATATATCATGAAGCATTTGTTATTATTACCAATATGACTGGCAAGATCTGCAGCTGGAATTGTAATAACCATTCAGTGACAAGATCACTTATTACAATTATCCTTACAATTATCTACAAGATTATTGATGTAAAAATACCTAATGAGTAGAATATGCAAAGTATGTCACAAAGGCTGCTCCAAAAGTAATGCCTCCCATTTTGTTATGTCATCCCATTGAACCTCGATGTATGGGGTTTTATTTTAGACAAAAACAGGAACATAACGTGGATTGGCAAATTAACCATTGAAATATTTATTTCTCTCTAGTTGCAGAACATAATATCAGCCCTTGGACATGATGTTTAGCATAACATTTAGAGGAGCTGCTGAAATATTCTGGTAAAAGAGTCAGTGTAGTTATTTGTCCTCGGGAAAATAAATAAATAGTTGTTATACTATATGAACTGAAAAGTAATTTCTAACCAGAAGAGACATCAAGTTATATTTACCTACTATCAACAAGATTTTACTCCTTTTGTTTTGTTTCTTTTTAATTTTCAAGGTGTTCTACCTACAATAGCTCACAAATTATTCTGTTCCTAAAAAAAATCCCTCTCCTTCAGGAAGTTTCTGTAAAAAGTGTATTACCAACCCAACATAGTTTTTGAAGCATCTTGCCTCTTCAGAATACTTAAGCACATCCCAAGATAAAAGCTTTTCATACTGAATTGATTTTACAGGCTAAATACATTACAGACTGTTAGTTCCTCAGTTCCTGGGAAATAAGCAGAGGCGATTTCAATCATTAAGGAATTTCTTTGGGGAAAAAAACAGAAAACCACTACAAAATAGAAAATGGACTCCAATTACTACCAACTCCATTATAGTTTATCTGCTTCGCAAAAGCACAAAACATTCTGTTGACAAGCTGAAACATTTTTAATAGCTGATTCACCTGAGAGTATAAGAACAATATTAAGTTTCTAAAGCTTGCTCAGTGCTCATTTTTCTAGTTACTGTTATTTTGCACCAGGCTTGGTGCAGTCTTAAAAATATCAGTCTAAGTGAAGCCAAAACCCACATTCTGTTGCTACTGCTGGCTTGACACAATTGTTTTGGAAAGCCAAAACTCATCACCTGACTTCTTGTCATAAAAAACTACTACCATCATAACCTCTATACATGTGTTCAAGGAATACTATTCATTTCAATTGGCATGATAAGCCATTGTCCCACCACACTGTTTGCATAAGGAAAACTGAAGATAGTACAGCTGATGCACTGCCTACATCATAGTCTGCTTATGTGTCTATATCCTTTGAAAATATTTGTATACCTGAAGAAAAAGAAAAAAAAAGCTGACTATCCAATCTCAAAGCAGAGAAGTGAGATGATGGTGGCAAGTTACAAAAGTAACAATTCTAGAATAATTTGTGCAGAACATTGCATTTTCTGAAAGTATTAATAAAACAGTGCAGTTATAATATATCTTAATTATCTGGAAGATTTACTAGACTATATGCAAGTCTTACTTATGTATTTCATATTAAATTTTGCTTTTCTATGTTCCATCTTTCTCCTAGAATTTCCTATGATTTACTTTATAGGAACTGCATTTTCCTGGAAGCTTTGAATAGAGAAACTAGCATAGTAAAGGTAGTAGGATTTACTTCAATGTCACAGAACTCTGTCAGAAAATGTTAATAGCAGACACATAAAAAATTTGTCCGTGAATATTCTCACCTAATTATTTTCAGCTATGGGTTTGATCATTTCAGAAATGATTGACTGAGAGTCTTCTTAGACATTGTTTTTAATGATTGTTGTTTTTCTTTCTACACTCTCTCTTATTAGCTGCTTCTGAATTTTCACTAAGTATTTTTAGAATTGTGATAGTTCATAAGTGATATAGTAAACTGAACATTTTGTGTACACAGTGCCAGAAGAGATGTGCCTCAGTTATGCTGTTGCTAATTTTGTCACTGACAGAAGAATACCTGCTAAGTCAATCAAATCAAGGACTGCTTTAAAATGCTATTATATAAATAGAGAGCCTAATTCCAGTAACTCTTACATATAAGCAAGCACAAAGATCATTAAATTCAATTACAACACAATTTAACGCTTTGGAAATCAAGGAGACAATTCCTCATAATTCTAAAAAAATTAGAACCATCCTTCCCTAAAAATTCAAAAATAGCAGGAAGGAATTTGCTGAGACATGAGACAGATAAATCACTGGTCTCAAGAAAATTCCATAGCAACACAGATTGCAGAGAATCCTGTTGTCCAAGTCTTACCAACAATCATTAGAGCTACAAATAACAGAATTAAAGTCAGATTCTCTCCTGGGGTGACCACTTAAGCCATGCTGGTATTAACAAGAATCATATGTGGTTAGGCAGAAAAAAGTTCCCTTTGGCAAACAATAGCTCCTTAATTACATTGACTTAGGAAATAAAGCACATATCATCACTAAGACAAAAGGCTTTTACTGATTGTTTTATCTCCCACATGCTATGTATCATACTACTTTTCTCAAAATCTACCTAGGCTGTGGAAGCAGCAACCCCTCCTCTCATCAGGCTCAGAATTACACAGCATCATACCTGGTTAATAACAGGCAACAGGAACTCCTCTACTCTGAATAAACCATCGATCTCCAGCACTGCCCAAAACAAAACACACACTCTTTTCCCACTGATCTTAAGCCACTGTCTTAGACAATTTAATCTAGATGAAGTGGGGAAATGTATGACTCTGGCATCTATCATGGCTTTGAGGGACAAATGTTATCCTGTGGAGAAGAAGAATATAATTTAAGGTTACCCTGCAATACTGCTCCTCTGCATGCCTCTAAATGCTTGAATGTTTTCAATTTCAGAACAAATATGCAGAGTGTGTTGTTCCTCACCTCATATAACATTTGAAAGAGATTTTAAGAAATGTTTGTGTTGATATTATCCAATTCTCAATTGTCTGATTATATTAGACCGGAATAGGATAAGGTAGTTAAGTCGGGTTCATTTTACTTCCAGAATTACTACATTCATCAAGATAATTAAGAAGTGGATATTTCAGTAAATATATTACAATATTCTATTATTTACTAAAATTAGAGCACCCAAATATTCAACTTCATATGATGCACAGACACATGAGCTTTAATGACACTCAGCCTCTTACATCCTTTATTCAAATATTATGCTGAATCTTACCAAATAGCATTAAGTCATTGCTGTTCACATGCTGGAAAAAAGGAGGAGAGCATGTGAAACATTTTAAACATACAAGTATTTCCTTCTGCTCTCATCTTCTTGTTCCTCTTTGAAGCCAAACATAAAACATTCTAGCAGTTTTGAAGACAAACAAAGAAAATTGGTTTCCTAGCAACAGTAATTTCTGAAGAGCTCTCTGAAGTTTCTCCTGGGTGTTTTCAAGGTTTTGCCCATTTACTAACATCTGAATAAAAGAACTCAAACAAGGAGAAACCTATGTTTCTTTTCAGATATGAAGCTGTGTTAAAGCACAGAGTTCAAAGACCTCATTGTCCTTCAAAAAAGGATAAATTTCCTTTCAAATTTGAAAAACAAACAGCCAGCATAGATCCAGAAGGCAAAAACAGCTTTATTTCCTTGAAACATAACTTATGGTCCATCATTGACAAAGCCTAACAAGCTCCATTTCAAAACACAAAGCTGCCAGCAGGAATTGCTAAACTAATAGTTCTCCTAATACATGAAATTGGATTCTATGTGTTTCATTCCTAATACATTGTCATCATTATTTGACAAAAATAAAATAATATTGACTGACTTGGACTGTCTGATGGCTGTTAAAATATCAGATAAGAGAGGAAAACTGAATTAAATATTAATATTTGACCTACCTGAAATGCTGTATGACCTTCTGAGAGTTATATACATGGGAAGATATAAAGTTCTTTCGGTTTAGAAAATAGTTGAAGAAGAATAGAAGAATTAACTATCAGAAAATGCC
The DNA here is from genome assembly GCA_013399175.1 of Odontophorus gujanensis. Lineage (NCBI taxonomy): Eukaryota > Metazoa > Chordata > Aves > Galliformes > Odontophoridae > Odontophorus > Odontophorus gujanensis. The sequence goes on along the minus strand of VXAB01009833.1, from coordinate 350,840 downwards.
ACTGAGACACAAGAGTACTCAAGATAGAGATAATCTGTACTGTTACTATTATTATTGTACAGAGATATGGTATTCCTCAACACATCTTTGGGCCACTTTCTGTCAGAGGGTGCAGAGTATGCTCCAGAGTTGGCCACTTCATGATGTTGTTGCCTATGTTGCTGAAAAAACTATCAATTGTTGATGCAGGTTAGGAAACTACAATGACTGTTAATTTACTATAGCATGTATTTACTTGTTGGAATCAACATGAAATTTAGAATGGCTGCATTACTTAGGAGAAAAAATATCTTTCATTTTGATGTTGCTATTTGCAAAAGGGTTAAAAAGAATGATGAAGAAAAACATGCACAAAGAAATAACAGCTTGTACACATGCTGTTTTAACCCACCTTTTGACTATTTAATACTAAGATAAAGCAAATAAGTGTGTTACTCACAAATGGAAGCAACTGCTTTTATGCGTATGCCATTTTTATTGGTTCTTCATGAGAAGTACAAACTGGTGAAAAGTCATCAGCGAGAAAATGCACCAATAAAATAAATAGCACAGGTAAACAAGTATGAAGAGGAGTGAAGAGGAAATCCAGATGTATGCGTCTGCTGGTACAGATTTGTCTTAAAATAGTTGAGAACTAAAATGAGGAAGTCTGAAAGAATTAAATGATATATAAGAGTTGAAATAGGGCAGATGAACAAGTCATAACTTTCTATCTTCATAATAAGCCCCACAAGGAGTTCCTTCATTTTTTTACTCTGCCAGTCTGGGTTTCCTTCAGTAGCCTTCTTCCTTCCAGAGGAATGGGCAGCTCAGCTCCCTTCTTGCCACTGGCCCCAGTGTAGTCTCACCTACAGGTTCACATTCTCTGCCACTTTTTCTAGCACAGAGAGTTGAAGGACAGCATATCCCTGCCCAGGGTTACACTTCTACAGCAAATGGTGTTTTCCAGGCTAGAACAAAGGCTTGCTGTCTGTGCTAGAAGTGAGCCAAAATGCAGAGAAAAGAGTTTCGCCTTCCCTCTCACCTTCTTCAGCTGATGTGTGTGGAGAATGATAGAAAATAGGCTTAGCCACTTCGACTCAAGAGCAAACTTGCAAAAAGAGTGGGAAAAAGGAACAGATATTGCTTTTTGTCAAACATATTTTCATTGTGAAATGGCACCATCCTCCTTTTTAGGATGGTTTCCCAAAAGTCACTCTGTAAATTTCGTATTTCTTCAGACAAGCACATCTACAAACCTCTTTATCTTATAAGGCTTCCCTTGATATCGGAGTACCTTTCCACGTGACAATAAAAGCCTTGCTCCAAGCAGAATTCTTGTCCTGCTTAAACTAAAACCATAGAAATCTGCTTCTGAGTAAAACTGAAAATAATAACAACAACAACAACAACAAAAAGTTAGGGTACATCTGTTATGAGGATATCTCCTCTAATCTAATTATAAAAGGACATAATTCCTTAGTGATAAAAGTAGAAGACTTATTCAAAAGGATAAAAATATTGCTTAGAAAGATTATTCATTTTTACTTTATTTTCTAAGAAAAAACAACTGCAATGTTATGCTTTCTGGTCTACATGGATCCACTGAAAGGCTCCAAATTTATAAAATTGTGTAAACACAGTAAAAAATGCCATTAAAAAATGTATATCTTATATTTTTATATTACTTACTAACAGTACCAATGTCAACAGCAACAGTAGCATACAGTTTAGGAGATATTAAAGTACCACTATTACTAAAATACAATAGTCCCAACATCATCCAGAACCAATTTACCAGCTTACATACTACAATAGTCAATTCCTTATATCCCTCTTGAAAATCTGCTTCTGCAAAACCATTTTAATGTGAGCATTACAGACAATATTCAGGTGGGTTATAAATCAGATGTATCTGTTTTAGCTTAAAACTGATTACAAAGAAAAGTTTGTTTCAATTATTCAGCATCAGAAAAGCAAAAAAAAAAAAATCTTAAGAATCACAGGAAAAAACAAACAACAAAACAACAGACTATAGGAAAAATAAACGTGCAGAGGTATACGTCTGTGGCACAACTGCTTGTTGAGCCTGAAGTTTCCTATCTCAAGGAAGGATATGACATGGACAGAAAAAAAAAAAAAAAGACAGTGAACAAAAGTATAAAGTGGTTTTCATGCACACAGAAAATAAGAATTTTCATCTTCCAGAACTAGTCGCTACAAGGAGTTTGCAAATAAGTGCCATACCATGAGTTTTTGTAAAAAGTTGGAAAGTCCAGCTTATTCCTCATGTGAAAAGTGGGGGTTATGGAAGCTTCACTTCAGCTCTCATCATTTATAGCAGCTTGGAGCCTGAGAGGCTCTCCTGGCTACTCAGATGAAATCACAGAATCACAGAATTGTAGGGGCTGGAAGGGACCTCAAGAGACCATCAAGTCCAACCCCCCTGCCAAAGCAGCTCCCTAGCCCAGGTTGCACAGGTAGGTGTCCAGTTGGTCTTGAACATCTCCAGAGAAGGAGACTCCACCACCTCTCTGTGCAGCCTGTGCCAGTGCTCCGTCACTGCACTGTGAAGAAGTTCCCACGCACATTTGTGCAGAACTTCCTATGCTTCAGTTTGTGACCATTTCCCTTTGTCCTATCATCACACACTGCCGAGAAGAGTCCAGCCTCATCCCTTTGCCTCCCTCTCCTTAGATATTTCTAGATGTGGATCAGATCCCCTCTGAGTCTTCTTTTTCCAAGACTGAACAGACCCAGGTCTCTCGGCCAAAAATAAAATAAACCCAGATAAGCTCTACCAGAAGTAAATATTTACCATCTGACTGTAGCTGCATGCAATACCAAATCTGAAGCTTGAAAATGAAGAAGTGTTAGGGAGTGTGCTGCTTAGCCATTCTCATTGTCAGCTCAACAGGAGGGATTGCTTGTGCTTACGTTTTCTTAAGTTACTGCTCTATGTTTTTACTTAAATGGATAGTTAGGATTGTCCTGTTTCAAGCAGAGTGCTATGCAACTAGGATCTTGTGAATCTCATCTGCTTGGTTACTCATCATCTAATTAGTAAACTGCAGTTGGGAGTGAGATCCCAGAGTTTCTGTCTTTATTTTACGATTAAGAAACATGACTGTCAAAGTCCAGTATTTAGTAAGGCTTGGCATGATACAACAGCTGAAAGCTTGTTAAACAAAATAAGAAGGCATTGCCGTTGGCAACTGTAACAGTCTGACTGTTTTTCTAGAAAATCACAGTACCAAAAGCTTTCTGTATTCACACTTCTTAGCATGTATTGTGCTTGGAAGAACAGTTTCTTGCTGACCAGCTAAACTGGCTATAAAGTTTTATTAGTGAATCATAAAAACAGCAAATTTTTACCTAAAATGAAAAATCATGATGCAAACATAGCACATTTATAACCTGTTCAGAGTCATTCTGCTGTGTTTTCTGTGGAACAGATGATATAAATTCCCTTAATTACAACTCATTGGCTCAGCTGCCAGCAAGGAAACAAACCCAGCTTTGTTCAAACAGTACTAAACAGTCCTGGCAAACTGACGCCTGGCATAAGATGCTGCTGTGCAAAAATCTGGCTGCCCATTTCACTGATCAAGTGGAAATTCAACAGAAAATGAACATAATTGCTTCTAGGATCTTCTAAAAAAAGAAAAAAGAGAAAGGGCCAAAAGTTGCTTCTGCTCCAGACCAGAATTCAATTTCCATTTTGATTTTTTAAAATTTTTTGTATTAGTAGATATATTTCTATATATCTACATCTATATATCTATATATAACAATTATATTTATATTATATATATTTATATATAATAATTCAGATATTGCAGTGCTGAAGGAAATATGTTCCCTTTACTTCATAAGTACTCAATAAAGTACTCTTTCTTTTATTGATCAAATGTTTGTAGCTCACTCTGTGTGTGATAGTTTCCACTTTCTGTTAGTGATATATGCGTGTACAATTCCAAAGGCATTGGTCTAAACAGCATATTTTAGCTACAATCTCTTCTGCTACAGGATTTTTGTGTTTGTTGTTGTTGTTGTTGTTTTCTCCCAAGAATCTGCTTTCCATGTACATTCACAGCTTTCTCTGCTCATGAAAATCATAACTGTATGCTTCTCTCACAGTTTCCTAACCAGCTGATATACTATACAAAACAAATTTTGGGGGTAAAAACAGATAATTTTGTACACCAGATGAGGTGCATTTGACAAAGTACTGGAAGCGATGTAGGAAGTGAAATAATAAAATAATTAAAATAGCTTTACTGATTTTTTCTGCTTTTATTCTCTCTCTCCTCCACATGTTTCTTTTAACAATGCAATATCAGAACAGTCAAAAACTGTTCAGCAGAAAGGCCACTGCACAGAGGCAGACCCTCACCCATTCATGGCTAGGCAACTGGCCTTCCACGAGTCCTTTCTATCTTCTGCTTTACTCCCTTCACTCAGAGCTTTTGCACATCACTTCTGCTTAGCACATAAATAAGAACATCCAGAGTGTCGTTTGCTGTTTATGTACTCAAACACTAGCAAAATCCTCATCCCACTGAGGAACTCAAGAAAGTAAAGAAAAAAGTCATTAAAAAATCACATTTTTTTATCCCCTTATCAATCACCCCATATCAGTTCAGTTACTGATTTTGTTCTTATTTCTCCTCTTACTTTTCCTGTTACTGTGTATTTTCTGACACTATTTGCAGTTCAGCTTTTTTTAAGTACAGAATACGAGGAAAGAATTAGGAAGGAACTCAAGTTGCAGCCCAAAATGTGATAATCTGCACCCTTCCAATCTTTCAAATTGTGTCTTTACTACATTAACAGCTGCTGGAATGAAATATTTCTGCTGCTTTTGAATCCAAATATACTACCACAGATTGTCCCAACTGCAAAAGTTCCTCTTCATTTTGTTTTTACATAAGTTATGAGAGACAGATATTCATATTATGCCTTCTTTTAGCATTGCCCTTTCTATTTTTATCTCTGTTCATTGGACTTCCTACTTTCTGATCTCTGGAAGAAAAACTTCAAAAATGAAAGTAAGTTTATATCTAGAAGAACATCTAGAATGTTAAAAGTCAAAGCAGGTTATATGTTGCAAAATGCATTAAAACAAATTGCAGAGACAGTATACTAATTCTTTATAATCCTTGTCTAAAAATCATCCCATTAGTATCACTACGTATCTAAAAGGTCTAATTATTTCACAGACAAATTTGTATTACAGAATGAAGAGGTTTAGATTTCACTGAATACTATCATACTTCTTAATAGTATGATTTTTGTTGTTTTTCACTTCTATTTACCAATTAAACTGGTAGAGCCAGGAAGAGGTCAAGTCTTCTAATATGAATTCTGTATATCTAATTTAAAGAATTCAGATTCTTTAAATTAGATATACAGTATATATATATATAGTATATCTAATTCTTTAAATTAGATATACAGTGTANCTCAGAGCTTTTGCACATCACTTCTGCTTAGCACATAAATAAGAACATCCAGAGTGTCGTTTGCTGTTTATGTACTCAAACACTAGCAAAATCCTCATCCCACTGAGGAACTCAAGAAAGTAAAGAAAAAAGTCATTAAAAAATCACATTTTTTTATCCCCTTATCAATCACCCCATATCAGTTCAGTTACTGATTTTGTTCTTATTTCTCCTCTTACTTTTCCTGTTACTGTGTATTTTCTGACACTATTTGCAGTTCAGCTTTTTTTAAGTACAGAATACGAGGAAAGAATTAGGAAGGAACTCAAGTTGCAGCCCAAAATGTGATAATCTGCACCCTTCCAATCTTTCAAATTGTGTCTTTACTACATTAACAGCTGCTGGAATGAAATATTTCTGCTGCTTTTGAATCCAAATATACTACCACAGATTGTCCCAACTGCAAAAGTTCCTCTTCATTTTGTTTTTACATAAGTTATGAGAGACAGATATTCATATTATGCCTTCTTTTAGCATTGCCCTTTCTATTTTTATCTCTGTTCATTGGACTTCCTACTTTCTGATCTCTGGAAGAAAAACTTCAAAAATGAAAGTAAGTTTATATCTAGAAGAACATCTAGAATGTTAAAAGTCAAAGCAGGTTATATGTTGCAAAATGCATTAAAACAAATTGCAGAGACAGTATACTAATTCTTTATAATCCTTGTCTAAAAATCATCCCATTAGTATCACTACGTATCTAAAAGGTCTAATTATTTCACAGACAAATTTGTATTACAGAATGAAGAGGTTTAGATTTCACTGAATACTATCATACTTCTTAATAGTATGATTTTTGTTGTTTTTCACTTCTATTTACCAATTAAACTGGTAGAGCCAGGAAGAGGTCAAGTCTTCTAATATGAATTCTGTATATCTAATTTAAAGAATTCAGATTCTTTAAATTAGATATACAGTATATATATATATAGTATATCTAATTCTTTAAATTAGATATACAGTGTATATATGACATTTATATATATAAATATATGACATTTATATATATAAATGTCTTATGATCTGCTTTTACATCCTGATAAATAGTATCAGGATGTAAAAGCAGATCATAAGATATTTCATTAAACCTGTATTTTCTTCAGAGAGATGGAGCATTATGCAAGAGTGTACTACCTTTTGTCTTGCCTGGGTGAGTGAAGAGGAATTGTCTTGTGCCTCATATAAAACACATAATGCTATTAATGAATGTATCAAAACTTAAGTATTATTTGTATTTTATTATTATTAAAACAAAGTACTGCAACAAAAACATAAAACTGGAGGGTTGGACATGTATGATCTACAACTTTGAGTATGGGCCTCCAATGTAAGATCTTGAATTGATGCAAATGATTAGTATTCATATTTTTCAGAGGATAAATTTTCACATCAACTATACAGACACTCATAGAGATTAGCATAACACTTCTATTAGTGACACTAGCTTATCTAGCTGAGTTTCACAGTGTAGATGAGAGCGAAGCACTGGGATGGCAAGAATGAGCTTTAAGTGTTTCTAGAATGGGTTAAGGAATGACCATTTCCAAACAACTATTTTTACCTTAACTACTGTACTTTCAGTAAAACATATCTGTACTTCCATAAACAATAACCCTCCCTTCGTTATTCCAGGCATTTTTCCCTTTCTCCTCACTACAAATTCCTCACCAAATAAAATGTAAGAAACTAAGATTCTGCCCTGGAATCAAAACTGAAGTGATGTCTTTCAGGATACTTGGTTAAAAATAGCATAAAAATGCATATCTCTTAAACCTAAAGCTATGTTACTCTCAAATAATAAATACAGTTATTTATATTATTACTTTTGGATTTTCAATTTTGCTACTGCAACGGATAAATGGAAAACAAAAAACCCTTTGTTTAATGCTAAGATGTGAATTACTTATCCACAATTCCCATGGTTGCTATGTATTGTTCTTTTCAATCCAAGTACTTTCAATCCAGGATACCTGTGCTCCACATGTTTACACAAACATATGAATGCTGTATGAACAGTGCAGATTAAATTTACACAGTATATCACATGAGATTACTGCCAATGTTTGTTTGTTTGTTTCCCAGAGATGCTGTGATTTTGGTAGAAAGCACAAAGCACAGTGAAAACATTTCATGTGTGCACAATGGGGTTTCCTTTGGAAAGATACTTCCACAGGGAACAGCTGGGGTTCCTTGCGTATTTTTAAGTAAAGCTACCAGGCCTAAAATTCTTAGCTTGAATCAGCCATCATTTCTATTACAAAAGCACATTAACATGAGAAAGTCTGAGACAGATGAATTCAGCAGATGAGGAAGGAATAGAAACAGAACAAACCAAGGAGCCAGGGCACAAATTTATCTGTCTTTAAAAATGGCTCTGAGTTGAAAAAACCTTTTGGATCTCTGAATCAACTTTGCTCTAAATCAAGCTGAAAAAAAAAAACAACAAACAGAGAGCTTCATACTGTTTTGTTACTGTAGCTGAAAACAGCTGAAACAGGATGGAGAGCAATGCCACGTGTTAAAGTCTTGACAGTAGTTATTCCACTATTTGGATAAGTTATAATTTATGCATATAACTATTTTGCTACAGGTCTGTTTTTCAGATAAAGTTACTAATTCATAGTTAGAGGACAGGAACACTTTCTGCACAACAGGAAATAAGTCTGTCATCACAGCAGTTCTTTCAATAGCACTGCTATAGATGTCTCAACTGGCAAAACATCAGTGGCTACCAGCATGCTGTATCTCATCTTCATAGCAGCAGGGGTTCCTACCGTGACTACAGACTACTCCATGTTTTTGCTTGAACATCCTTTCCCCTACAGTGTTCTCAGATATTTTTATTGAATAATTTTCCATAAAATTACTACTGCCTTCTGAGGACTCATTTCTATCTAATATATCTTGAACCTGCATACATTTACAAATCCTTATTATCTAGTTCAAATCTTAGCAAAGTTTGGGCTCTAAGTTCTCAGCCTTATCCCTGTTGAAATACAAACTTTCTGTCAAAGAATTTGGACAAAATCCTAGCAAAAAAGAAAATAATAAAATAAGTAAGAACTGATATTTCCTCTGGATCCTAGTATATATATATATATAAGCAAAAATTTAAAAAATTAATAAATAAAAACATTCAGTTGCTAATTTTCCTATAAGCAAAATTTCTGTATTTTGCATTCCAAGTGCAGTTTTTTTATTGAATGCCCCATGGCTATAGATTTGCTACATTTTTTCCTAGTTCTTTTTCATTGTTGTTAGATTATTATAAATTAAACTAGAAAAGTAAAATCTGTCACACATAAGAATAATTAGTTCTGTTAAAAGATTTTTCTCCAAAAAATATATAGCTATGCTGAAAGCAGAGATATTCTTTATTATAATGCCATGTCACTCTTTATTTATGTTCAAGAGGAAAGAACAATAACCATATCTCAGTCCTATCAATGATAAGGAAAATGTGTTACTGCAAGTTAACAAAAACATTATTTATATTTTTCCTTTCACAATAATATTTCTTTTTCACTTAGCCAAACTAATCCTGATTAAAGTTCATAAAATGGTTAAGAAACATTGAACAAATGCATACTGTTTTAATCAGAAAAAAAAAGAAAAAAGAACTCATATTTAAAAATCAGTATGCTGTTTGGACGTTTTTCTAATTATTGTACTGGAAGCCAGATCACAAAATGTGAGGATCATTCAACCCTGCAAATGAAAGTCCATATAATTCACAAGGGAACATGAGCTGACTTAGGAAAAACACGAGCTCCAGAACATTCATAACAGAGCAATTAGATCAGAAATATCTGTGATATCAGAACAAAAAGGCAACTTTCCACCACATTCATTTTTTTTTTTTTAATAGGAACAGTTCATAGCTAAGACGATTTGAAATGTCATACTTTTTCATAGAATCAAAATTCTTAGTAGAGAAATATTACAGTGTCTCCAAAGAGATTTCTGTTCTCCTATGCAACCCAACGGTGTGCTTTGAGCTTAGATCACTGTAGGCCAATGTGTTGCCAGTATTCCCTTTCAAAACAAACATGCTAAATGTATGTATAAATACCTTTTTTCACTCCACCACCAAATAATTTTAATAACCTCTATTATATTTCTTAATCTTCATGTATTGGATAAAATTATACGGCAGTAAAAAAAATATCTTTATTACATCCTCATTTTCACAAGAAATCTAAGTCTCTGCTTTCAAGAACTGCATACAATATAAATAAAACATATGTCATTTTTCCAAGTGCAGGATTTGTTCTAGAAGGGATCATTAAGATTCAAGACTTTGTGAAAAGAATGATTAAAACTCCTAATCATTTCTAGAATTCCACTGATTTCCACATGTTTTCTTAGAATGTTTTATTTATTTGTGAGCTTTTCTCATATAAGCATATGTTTCGGCTCACCCCAAATAGTTTTTTATCTGGCCATGAATGCCTTTCAAAAGACTGACAGTGTTGAAATACTGATATAAAGAAGTCGTGTATCTTCCAAAGTGACTAGAGAATTTTTTTTAAATATTCTGATGTATTTTTTGACTATGCAGTAAAGTAATTGCTTATGTTTTTATTGTAGATGGGTTTATGAAATAGGAAATTAGCTGTTTTCTTTCCTTTTGGTATTTGTTTTTTACAGCCTTGATGGTATTTATCTCATCAGACCCACAATGACATCTTGTGGCTACTTTGATACAATTTTTCAGTTCAAAATTTTTGAGTAGCAACAATTTCTACTGACTTTCCCAGAAGTTAAACTTAGCAAAGAGTCTGTATAAGCCACTCACCTGTAACATCAGGTCATTCTGTCTCATGAGCAGTCATTGCAGACCTTCCATCTTCCTGAGCAGTGGAAGACTAACAACTTTTCATATAAGTCATCTACTGTGAAAGAGGCACAACACCAAGTGATATATGGGAGAAAGACTTAATGCAGTCAAAACCTGATAGAGTTGAAATCTGCAGCATTTTAAAAGGAACTGTAGATAAAGTGAAGGTGAACATAAGACTGATTTACAAATTCAAGCCCAAAACAACCTGTTAGAAAATTTTTGAGAAGTTCTTGCTCCATTTTCTTCTCACTGTTGTTTGGGATGGATAGCTACTACGGAGTTTGGTTGTACTCTGACTCCTCAAAAGTGTTTTTTAGTCTCCATTTCTTTTTCTGTAGTGATTTCTAACTTTCAAGTGAACAATTTCAATGACAGATGTATTTTTGTTTCTGTAGAAATTAGCTAATAATTCAGTGAACATGCCCTTGCAGTTAAGTTTCGCATGTTACTCTACTTCTGCTAACATTTGGTAGCTCATAGGTCACATAATAAGAAGTCACACAGAGGTCTTTTTACACTAGGTTACAACTACAGCATTTCTTGTTTATTTACATAAACTGGCATCCAAAACAGAAGGAACATAGAGCAACATTTTTCTAACTCTACACTGGGAGATGCTTTAGATATGTGCTGACACTCTTCATTAAAGTACTTGAAATTCTACTACTTCATATGCCAGAAGGTGCCACTCTCTTGGCAGAGGTAGGAATCAGTTGCCTTAGGCACTCTGAAAGTGAAGTGAACACTGCTGCACCCTGGTTCCCCAAGGAAACTGATTCAATATGCATACAGCAAAGAATTCATTTCAAATTGTCTGATTAGGCAGAAAAAAGCCACCTTTTGCAGAACAGCCTAACACAGGGTTTGCAAACCAGCCACATGCAGCTAGCCTCTAGTCATACACAAACAGCCACAAGAACAGGCAGGTCTTGGCAGTAACTGAGCATACGTTGCTTTGGTTTGCTGCACAATAGGTTGTTACTATCAGTGGACTGTCAGGTAACGCCAATCAGCTCATTGGAAGCTACTGGCATTCCCACCCAAAGGAAGGTTGTAAGATCTGGCCAAAGAATGTAGGCAGTCCGGGACTTGGGACCCCCTCAGGATGCTGGGACAGGACTAAGGGAGCCAGTACTGTGTCAATGAGGTGGTCAAAGTTAGGAGTGAGATTTAGATGAAGGAATGATTTGAGATCCCAATGCAGTCACGAGTAGTAGTGGTGAAGAAGTAACGTGGAGCTGGATTATTGTTGCTGTTAAAGAGGAGGACTAGCAGCATGTTCACAAACCCAAAGGGAAATTGCGTTTGGGTGTGCCTAATCCAATCTTTTCCTCTGTAAGGAGGGAGTGGAAGGTTCAGGTTCAATTCCCATATTTAAAAGAAAAAAAAAAGTGGGGGGAACACCATCATATTGTCATGGCTACCAAGTCACTTATCTAGCTTCCTACAGTGCAAAGCATTTCTCCTGTGCTTCTTGTTGAATTTAAGCAAGAATATGAGAGCCATGGCCACGATGATACTGCCATAACACATACTTGAGAAGACAGAGAACATTTCTGCATTTCTGATATTTATTCAATGCCGATTTTTTATTTTGTTTTTCATTTTAGTTAGGTAAAAACAGGTAGAAGTCCAAGATCAAATCTATCGCATTCAGAGGGAAAACAAGGTAAGTTCACAAACTCTTATTTGGACTCCTCACTATCTAAACCTAAAAACAAAGCAGTTGGATCTCTTGCAGTAATATCAGGTGAAGTAAAATTTACCTTGGGTTAATCTTGTTGACTTGCAATCATGCTCCAAAACGTCCTCTAATGAAGGAACAAATTCATAACATAAATGTGTAACTGTGGTGCATCCTGAGAGTTGATAGTCTGAGCTGACACTCCTCAATCACTGCCTTATGAGGTTTATCATGGATACTTCTATAGAAGAGAAGAAAATCATACTCTTGTTCTTGATAAGGAAAAAAGCTTTTATAAATAAGTAATTAATGAAGAATATTAAATTCTAAACTCTAAGTGAAATTCTGTGTGTATGTTCAGTTTTTCTTAGAACATTTTATATTTCATTTCAACTATGCCTTTATTTGCTCTACTGAAAGCAATAAAAAAATCTTTTGAAACTACTTTAAGTTATTTTTAACAGAATATCAAAAAACAGGTTTCTTAGAAGGATTTGATTCTTTCCTATTTCATTGATGGGACAATGTAGGCTGTCACCACAGAATCACATCTACATCACCTATGGGAAACTGCTTATTTTTAATTCCTTTTTTCTAATATTTTGATAAGCTTGATATCATAATCTAAAGTGAACCTTTAGCGGTTGAATATCAGGATTCATGAAACTTGATTTTTTTTTTTTAAAGAGTCCTGTGGTGTGCAAACTACCCTTATTATTACTTTCTTGTTTACAACTAAATTGCACTCATCTGTTCTATCAAAGTTAATGAGCCAATAGTGTTAACAGAAACACTAAGAGCTAATGAAATATTAAGTAATGCATGCAATTAAATCGTTTTAAATAATGACTGTCTTTACTGATGATAAAAGTACTCTGCCACCTACAGTCAACATCCACTAAGAGGATAAATTGCTGAGTTTGTATAAGAAAGCACCTTTTTGCTATTAAAGATTATATACTATTACCAGTATGTTATTATTTTGGTATTAAAGCATTAAAACCACCACATGTGAAAAATCTAACATTCTTAACAGAGTATCAGGTCCTGACATAACACTTCTATGTAGAAATAGCTGAGCCTGGATATTTCTGTGCTTAGCTTGCAGACAAGCAAATTTAAGTAAGCCTCTTCCTTGTTTGACTGAGATACACGTCTCTTCAGCTTAATTCACTGTATTTCTTCCATTTCCAGATGGTTTAGTGCATAATAATATAATGCATGTATATAATATAATGCATATAATACAGTGCATGGTTAAGTTAACATGATTGATTAGAGCTCTGTTTCGGATGCAGTGAGTTTTCTACATCATTTATAATTATATGTAGCTCATGTCAATGCTTATCTTCCTCTTTAATAAATAAAAAACTCTTTCAAACATGCAAGTGGAGTTGCTCTGAAACCTCTTGCATCCCTTCTGAAATAAGAATACTGCTCGAAGATGAATCCTTGAATCCTTGAATTGTGCAATGAAATATCTATACCGTAACCTTTGTAAAGAAGCACAAAGTAAGTCCTGTATGAAGCAAGCCTTGATATGAAACATTATTTCATCTCCACCTTGTGGAAGTCTGCATACACTATCTTGACATGATCCAAACCATTCCAGTAATGTAGCTGTAGTACTCAGTGTATTCATAGATACTCTTAAATTTGTCTTGTCATGAACTTTACTGCTCCAAAAGTAGGTTCTCTGTTAGGTGGGCCTGAAACCCAGGGGGATGAGAAGTGAGGAGGGAAATGCCAGAGCATTCAAAATTAAGACTCAGGTTTTTGTGCTCAAAAACATTGGATGCAAAGTTGAATATGAAACAAAACTACGGAGTGCTGAACTGTGCTGAACTGATGCTGTAGGATATTGTAGAATGCCACTGTATTTCTGAGCACTAATCCTATCCAACCTCAAAACAATTCACTGAAGTACTGAGGAGTTCATTTCAGCAGAATGTGATCTGGAACAGATAAATGATTAATAACCAATCTTACCTTACTAAGCAGGTGAGAGTCCAGCTATTTAAAACTGAAGTGACAGTTCTGTGAAACCTTCTTCTCCAGCTGCACTTCTGGCTCCCAGAACACATTTTCCTCTGCCATCTAATGGTTTGGGAATGAAGGCAGAAAAGCAGATCTAGTGTGATCACTAGGACCACTGCATTTGCATCTTTACTGTCATTAAAGAAAAACAAACACAACTCATTTTGGAAATACTGTTAAGTTCGATTTTAATGCTTCATATTAGAAGGTTGTTAGAGAAATAATTTATATTAACAGTTCAGAGACTTAATTTCCATCTTAAAAGAACAGTGGTTAACTTTTAGCTATTTCTACTTCTTTTTTTCTTTCCTCTTTTTTTTTTTTTTTTTTTCCTTTTCTTTTTAGTGTTAGCTCTTAGGTCCTTCGTCCCATGTGTTCAGCATACCATTCTCTTATATTCCCTCAGCTTTTCCTTTGGTTGACTGAATATGTCAGACTCTTCATGTCCTATTCTCCATTCACCTGGTCATCTATGAAGCATTTCTATGCATTTTTTTCTGAAGTCATCTCCTTTTCTTTGAACTGCATACAGTGTTTTAGATAAGATCTTACCAGTTCCTTCTAATATTGCTTATTCCCAGTTAGCAAATTAAAATATTTATTCTCAGTTATCATAACTACATCACAACTCTTCAGAAACTGCCTACCCTACCTGAATGTGGTATGCCCAGGAGATATTTATCTCTTTAATTCTTATTTTTCCTCTAGTTCTATGTAATATTTGTAGTAAATATGTTATTGTTTATTTTCAAGTCTACAAAAGAAAATTAATTTTGCTGGGCATGTGAGTAAAAAAGAAAAAAAAAAACTGATACAGCAGTCAATATATTTTTAATAGCTGTATTTATGTATATATGTTGGGGCATATAAATAATAATAATAATAATAATAATAATGCATGTTGAATTTAGTGAGAGTTGGATATTTTACTTCTTGTATAATGCCACTCAGGAGAGGCAGAGCTTTGGGAAGCGTCGGGTGTGCAGGCACAATTTGGGCAGAAACAGGAATGGACTTCCAGCTGATATTCTGGTTTAGCATCAAACCCAATAAATCCTTTTTTACATGAGTGTATGCACAGGTAGAAAGACAGTATAGTTAGCATATCAATGCCATTTTTACATCACTATTAAATCAGTCAGAAGACAGGGATTGAAATACTCTTCTACTTCTGAGAACACAATGTCTTGTGCTTGTTTAACAACGATATTCTTTCTCCTTGTTTAAAGACTGCCTAAGAAGTACAGTGTCACAACACAAATATGAACCTGTAATTACATGAGCCACGCTGTATGTCAACAGCAGATGGCAGCACGAGATCCGTATTTATCCTCCAACAAAAAACTGGTCCCAAAGCATCAGTTCCACAGGTGACCAGCTACTTCTAGAGGAGTTATATCTTTCATGAAAACAAAACGCGTTTCTTTCAAACCAAAATGTTATCCGAGAAATATTCCCCAACATTTTGAATTGAATCTGAAAAGTTTTGGTTTCAATTAGTTCTACCTAACTCAAAGTTACTTGATATGTTTCATTTCAAACTTATATTTACAAATTCTGAAACCTTGTATTCATTTCCTTAGACCTTTGAGAAAGTGGTAATGTGTGTTTCCTACTTTGCAGTCTCCTCAGCTAAGCTTCCTGGGGCTCTGAATGCTGTCTGAACCTCCACATTGCAGACCACTCAGCCCTGCCAGGCAAGATCGAATCGCACCAGGGAATTCTAACTACAATTTCTCTCTGACTATTTTAGTATTCCCCCAACTAAATTGAGAGTCACTAAATAATAGACCAGAAACACCTGTAAAGCACTATGTGAGCTTTCATAACTTTTGTTTGCTATCATACAGCATCCTCAACCCAGCATACTTCCTTGCTTACTGCTTGACAAACATAGAATAAAAAAGGCATAATTTTGTAGAAAGGAAGATGTAAAAGACAGAAGGAAGATGGAGATAAGATGTGATAGGCTGTGGGTACATTACTGTTTAGAGTGTGGGTGTGCAAGTTCCACAGACAAGGAACACACAAGACAATTCTTATCATCCCAAACAATTAAAAAAAGACAAATCAGAGTAAGATTAGGACAACTAGGATGATTAGATAACAAAACAAGCAGGAAGAGAACTACTGCTGTTGATTTCTCCTTTACTTCACATCAAAAATATTCCTCAGGTGAAGCTAGAAGGTTTTGGCACCAGCCAACAGCAGCATGTTTCACCACGGGCATTAGTTCTGTCTGAAAGCTGGAAAATCTGTATGTTTCCTGGGAGAACAGTTCTGCTTACTTTCCTCCTGGTTGAGTAGCACTGCAGACAAATTCATTTTCCATAAACAATATATCTTGCCAGCAATATGACTGTGTAGCACCTTCTGAGCCTGAAAGCAGGCATTTGCACAGTGCTTCATTTCCTTGGTTTTGTTGGACTTACCTTTTTCATTACTATTGCTATTTCTTGTTATCAGCAACAAGTTCCAGGCTAACCACGCAGGCTATACAGCCTTCAGTGTTCAGTGGTGCACTGAGTTGGAAATATGGACACACAGCCTCTGAAAAGTAAGATATTTTCCATTTCTTAAGCCATGGGGCAGAAATACAAGCTATAGGAGACTGGTCAAACAAGAATACGAAGTAAATTTACATTTTCATGGTAATAAATTATGTCTTACTGTCAAGTGATGCTTATGGCTGAAAAAAGAGCTCTATTTCTTATTTCAAGGCCTATATTTGTGAATTGTTTACCGGTCCTGTCTTCTGGACTCATACCTGAGATCTGCAAACAATAAACAGTCCTACGTGTCCCATCCAAACCTCTAATCACATAGGTTTTTCCCCTTCTTTCCCACTCACTCACACCTGCCCTCCAGCCTCCTGTCAGAGAGCAATTAGCACCCCTGTGGCTGGGTTTATACTCTGTCCCTTGTTCTGGACATGACCTGTCCCTGCTTTGTGTTCACTCTCATGGCTCCCTGCTACATTGCATCAACTTCTGATTCATCACCATCCCCTTAAGGCCCTTAGATTTTTCACCCTGTCATTCTTCATTTTGTCTTGCCTCTCTGCATCCTCTACCACACTAGCAATATACATTCACCCATTTTTCCAACAGTTGTTTTACACATCCATCCAGTTCTTTCCCTCCATCAATGCATATTAATGCTTTCCACCAGCCCCTCTCCCAAGATCTGCTCTGACATGGGCCTACACAAATCAGCAAAACATCAACAGCACATGCAGAGGCACATGTGGTTATGTGTCAGCTAAGGAGACACTGTCATCATCAGAAGTATTAAAATATGGAAAGCATAATGAGCCAAATAAAATGCTTGAGAAGAGTATTTTAAAACTGAGCTTTGGCTTGGCTCTTTACCTGCATTTAAGCTGAGCTCCAGGCCTCTCCCCAGAATGCAGATGCTGCCAGAATTAACAACAAGGGCAGAGCTGGAAGATATTTCACACATTTTTGATGATAGTGAAGTCAGGTTTTGGCAGCTAGAATGTTTTTAAATTCTGCCAACATCTCCACTCTAACTAGAAATCTAACTGGAGATACTTTGCCTTTTGATTTGCCAAGTCTCTTATTTTAGTGCCTTATCCTGTACTTAGAAGCCTGACTTCTGCAGCCAGTTTTGAATGATTTTAGGAGAAAAGAAGCCCATGTTTCAACAAATTTCAGAAGGAAAATGAAAAGTTCAAGAGATCAGGTAGGACCTCCTTCTCATCCCAGATTCACTGGATCCTATCCCTAGACACCTTTCCTGCTTGAACTGTACAAACCCAAGTTCTGTACTACAGTTCTGCTCTGCTTCAGATGGAACTTCTTTCCTCTAATGCATAGTACCTAATCTTCAACCTCCTCTTCCCTGTGTTCTGTGCATGAAAATTGTGGCCTGCAATTTATCTTTGGACTTGTGTGTATTTCCTAGCATAACCTTTCATTTCACTTCTGGCCTTCAGGTTTCCTTGAAAAGTCTTACAAGTATTGCCTCATTGTATCCACTGCAATGAGTCTGCCTGTGTCTGCAGGAAGGTGAAAGAGTACTTCAGAGAGGGAAAACAGCTCCAGATACATCAGTAAGACATTACCTCTGATATTTGGGATTTCTGTGCAGAAAAAGACCTTCAGAGCACACCTGGCTCTGATACCAAAACAGAAAATAGAATTGTGTCTTGGTGTATGTCAAAACTCAACATAGATGGAGAGAGGAGACTTGTATCCCAAATCTTCCTGGTTGTTAGATTTGTATTCTAAGGAACCTAGCGTGAATAAAGTTGTGCTTCTTGGTCTGGGCTAGGCTTATTTAAAAAAAAAATCTCTATAGCATTATGAAAACTCCTTCCTTTGTTCCAGGCCTCTGTAGTTTTTGATCAAGTTTTCAGTTTAGCTACTATCATTAATCTAGTTTGCTTCTTCTAAATTCAAATAAAATTACTCTGGAAATCTTTAAAGTGTTTTTAAAAATGGCTCAAGAAGGGATAGCTACATGCTTATTGACGACAAAGAAGTTCTTTGCGCTTGTCATTCTGATGGAATAAAATGTTTTTCAGAGGAATGTCTCAATTCCTCAGCAATTGCTTCTATCAAACTAGAAACTAATATGCCAGCTACTGTCATCTACACATGATCTGTCTGAAAGAAAATTTACGAATCTCCCAAAAATTAAGCAATGACCAAAGCACATTTGGTCATTGAAATATTTTATTTAGAGTACTATTTTATGCTCTAACCTATAGGCCTCTTCCTTGGAAGGAAATACTCATTGTAAAATGGGACCAAGTGAAAACTAAAGAGAATCACATGCGTGTGGATGCATTTAGCTCAAATACCACTTTTTAAAGGTTTTTCTCCTCTTTATTGGTTTGATAATGACTGAATTTCTGAATAGTTCTCCCTTTCTTGAAGATAACACAAACCAACTGAGTTTACTTTTTTTAAGTCTTCTTCCTTGATCCTAAATGTAATAAATATTTTCCAATTCGGTCACTGAGTAATTCTGCTTTATGAAGGCACCAGACCATAAAGGGTTCAAGTTCTCATCTGTCCTAATAAACAAATCTTTATTAATAATCTTTATTAATAATATTCTCATTTTATTATTCATTGTTTCCCACATTTTAATATTTAAGACCCTTTATTGATGATTTCCATAATAATTCATATCTGCATTATCATTACCTGGAAAGAGGAAGTGCTGTATTAAGAGCAGTGCTTTGCACACAGTGCATGTCCTTCATGCAGGGACGCTGCAAAGCATCAGATGAGTTTGCCTGTGGTGTCTTCTTGCCAAGGAGCCCAGGCTGGAGGCTGTCAGAAGCGGCAGCAGGGTTGTCTCTGTGTCCTGC
Organism: Odontophorus gujanensis; assembly: GCA_013399175.1. Taxonomy (NCBI): domain Eukaryota; kingdom Metazoa; phylum Chordata; class Aves; order Galliformes; family Odontophoridae; genus Odontophorus; species Odontophorus gujanensis. The sequence goes on along the minus strand of VXAB01009833.1, from coordinate 331,449 downwards.
CCTGTGCTGAGAAGCCAACAGCAAAACACTGGTGATTATGTATGAAATCCTTAAGTTATGGTACATAATAACTTCCCGATATGCAAAATCAGAAAAGGAACAGATTAAAATAATCAGCTGAAACTGATTACTTCAAGTCAGACTCTGAAAGCGATCATCATCAACTGATCTTTCTGCTCTTAGTATTCTTTTCCACCAGATGTCAGTATTATACAAATGCTAGTACCAAATTAACAATCGTTTCAACTCATTGCCATCAAAAGTTGTAAAATAATATTTTACATTGATAACCTCTATGACTCCCTAAAGAGAGTGGCAGACTATGGAGTCAGTTAAACTCCTGGGAAAATTGGTGAGAGATTTAACACAGAAAATGGTTTATTTGCACATAATCTTCCAGACTATAAAGAAACAAATTGTCTGCATGTCTGTTCATAAATATCAGTTCTACAGGTACAAGTCCAGGAGCAAAATGTATATTTTCCTCAATATTCTAACCTGATTAAAGAGATGTACATATGAGATAACAAGCTGCCCATGCCACATAGGGAAACTTAGGGAAAAGGCTTTCACAAATTCTGATGCCTCCTTCCATGCACATGCTCTTTCAATTATCAACTGCTTTGTCCCAGCTGAAACTCCTACTCAGTTTTATCAAAATATTCTTTTGTCAGATCAAACTAAATAATACAAAACAATACTAGAAAGAAAAGACAAAATGAATCTTGAACACCAGTTGAAAAGTAACACGTAGCACAGATTAACGTAGCATCTAAGGTAACATGACACAGCAGCTATGTAGGTTTTTCCCCTTCCCGATTTTCACATGTGTTTACACTTTGAATACTGAAGGACAATAGAAGTTTCTTTATGGGGCTCAGATTTTTCTCCTTACTTAACATCTTCTCTTTAGCCTTCCCAGGGTGCACTGGGTTTGCTTGATACCTGCCTTTGCTGTACTCAGCATATTCCTCAGATTTGAGCAGTCAGGACGAGAATGTGCTAGAAGAAGCATGATGAATAATTGTGGCAGGGGCTTAATTGGGTACAGTCTCACGTTTGCTCAGTTGGGTAACATCAGTCCCAGTGTCACTCAGCTGTTCACAGCAGAAGCAGACCTGACCTGTAGAGAGAACGTGTAAGGCAAGAACTGTGATGGTTTGCCTGGGGGCAGTGATGTGTTGGTGAAGGAACTCTTAAAAAAGGGGATCCATGTTCAGTACAGCAGATGCCAATTAGCTAAGGAGAACTACTGTGGTCATAAAGTGATGAGGCTTCAATGATTAAACTGATCTCTGTTCATTATCTACAACAGAAACATTTTCCCCTGAGTCACGAATGGCAAAGACGATATAAATTCAGGTTAGGAAAAGACAGAGAAGTCCAACTCCACAGAAATGACAAAATACTCTTTATGAGAGGGATGGATGTATTTATGCAGCTGCAAGATTAACCATGCTTAAGGTTGGGAGTCTAGAGCTCCAGGCCCCAAAACAACCTACCTCTAGCGTACAAACTGTTGTATTTATTATTTGTCATTCAACACGTTTTTTTTAACCTGTATAAGAAGTGTCCTATGGTTAATTAAGCTCAAAATCCTTTAACAAGATACAATGTGAATTTTTAAAGAAATAAATCGGAAACAAACTCTTCTGAATAGATTTCCATTTGTACAAGTCATGCTGTGTCTTCTCAAGTGTATTTAATTTATACAGTTGTTCAATAATCGTATTTTTCACTGAGGTTTCTAAAAGAAACAACTGAATAAAAATTATGGGCTTACAGTCCTACAGGACATCAGAATAACACAAAAGTCTCCCTACTCTGGACAGTACAATTTCAGGTAACTGAGCACCAGTTAATTGCATATTAAAAACAAAACAAAATGAAACAAAACCAAAAACAAGCACCAACAAAACTAACAAATTAATCCATGTTTTATACCTATACTGTGTTCTTACAGCTAATATGAAAATGTAATCAATTAACTTTACTACATTGGAAAAATCCAAACATTATTCATTTGCTTTTCAGCAAATGCTTGTATCATTTTCTAGACTGCTGACCCAGAAATCCTGACTTTCTTCATTTCCGTGAGTGAAATGCAGCCTTGCTATAGAGGGAGTCAAGCTTATGTCCGTGCAGCAAGACTCCTCTTCTGCATCGTCCACCAAGCATTCATAAATGACAAGCTCTACCTGACTGTTCCGTGCTGCTGCACATGCAACACATCTGCCATGCCATCATGCTGGGAAGGCAAAGTAAGAGCACATGACCACACCACCAGTTACTCCATCCTACTGTGACAATTAAAGTGAACTTGCAGCTACAGGTTTATCTCAGCCATCTGTTCTTCTTAAATTCCTCTACGGAGAAAGATGCTTTGGAACTGCCGAAAATTAAGGTTTTCGAGATAGCATTTACATTTTGCACCTTGTAGGAGGCTCTCACTATTCCATGGCTGTCCAACCTGTTGGCTTGCCTGGGCCACATTTGGTAATCAGAAATTGTCTTGGGCCACATACACACATGTTGCTCAAAAAGTAATGCCTCCTATTTTTATTTTTATTTTTCACAGAAAAGACAACAGCTACAAAGAGCACAATAACACTGTTTGACACAGCAATAAATAAATAAATAAATGCAAAACCACTATTTTTCAACATAGTCATAACCACTAGTTATGCATTTTCACCAGCAGTGTACAAGAGCCTGCATGCCACAACCATAACAATCTGCATCAGCAAACATGACCTACTGCTGAAACACATCACACACTGGCTTACTGTGCTCACATTCAGTGCTTGGTATCCATAAATATCTAGCAAGTGTCAGAGAATGTCAGTGGGTGCAAACGTTTCCACATGGAGGAGTTCAATAACAAAACTTTGCTTCATATGCATTCCCATATGAGACACCATTCTGTCAGACTGCCCTTCTGCTGCCATCTGTCACACAGCATCTACATGTAATGGAATACTGGTGGGAAGGTTCAACCTCTACTAATGTACCACCAACATCTGCCTCTGATTTCATCGGTCAACATCACAAAATAGGAGGCATTACTTTCAGAGCAGTCCTTGCAAAATATACATCATTATTAATACATAAGCAACAAAGCATTTCTTCTTCACACCTCTCTTGCTCTTTATTGCTGTCCTCATCCCTGGTTTATGTTACTTCAGTTCCACTTAAAATTCTGGTACAAGGAGCAGCACAAGGACAAAAAAAAAAAAAAAAATAAATAAATACTGAAAGGGGAGCATAACCATGAAAGATGTATCACAATCTCAATGAGAGGGGTTCAAGGCTGCCTTCTTGAAAAACTTGTGAGATGTGATGTACGTGCAAATAAAATGGACAGAATTAGAAAACTCCAGGAAATGGTTTGCTTGCTTTAATTGGAACATGGATTTCTCAGGATAGTTTGTCCTCTGGTGAGTTCCATTCTTAAATTGATGATTGTCTTCAAGAAGAAATACAATAAGCTCTGAGTAAAGCTTTCTAGAAGATACAGGACCAACAGCTTCAGAGAACAAAATATCTTCTATAAACTCCAGGAAAATGATTCATGCATAAGTATCCCTTTTCCTGGACAGCTGAGTAAGAAAATCATTTAGATAGATGGTCTGGAAAAACATTTCTTGACATTATTTTTCTGGTCTAAGCAGTATTTCTGGTTTGAACTCAACACAAAGAACCACAGAATATGCATGCAAACTTCTTATTTCTTCAAGTCATCTTTTCTGTAGCATGACTGGGACTAGTGGCAAAATTTCCATTGTTGTTGTGTTATTGCTAAAGCTGTGGCAGCTGCTATAAAAAGAGCATAATTTTGGCACCACCTCCTCACTTTTAGAGGAGGTACACCATCCCCAAGCAATCCCTTCCAGCCAGGGAATGTTCATCAACACCAAAGAAAAGCAGGCAGATCAGAAAAACCAATTCCAAGAGGAACCAAGATCATCTTACCTGGACCTCACACACATCTGGGCAGACTCAGCATGACATGAGGGGAAGGAATCCACAACAGATTGCACAATTTGACCAGAACCTTTTTCTCAGAACAGAATTCTCCCTGCAAAATAGCTACCAAGTGCCTGGCTGATGCTCAGTCTACTAGTAGTCAAAAAGGATCCACTACTAACCAGGTAATCATCATACCAGCAGGCATTACTTACTTGTTGCCATCGCTGCTGATACCTGTAAATTGCAGGAATAAATCTCTGAAGTGTTGGAATCCTCTGCAGAGATCTGAAAGAACAAGAAATTATAGTTGGATACCTCAACATTCAGTAATTCCCTTGCAAGTAATGCAAGTCAGAAACACTTCATGTGGGACAGAAAAAGCTGCTAAATATTTTCAGCTCTGTTCTTTTCAACAGACATCTACCCAAAATGTCAATGGTGCTGAAAAAGGATACCACCTGGAGACATAAATGCTGCCTAAATAGTATGTTTGTAATATTTGCATGCAACTCAATGGAGATAAAACACTGCTTATATTTAAGAGAGAGTTTGTTACAATATATTTCCTCTCTAGGGATGAAATACATTATAGTCTACTCTCTTATGGCCTAATGTTCCACAGAAAACCAGCTAAATCATCAGTTGCTGTAATGCAGAAATGACTAACTTGAACAATGCACTGGAACTTAACTGTGGAAAAGGCTATATAATATTCTGTCACTGACTATTATAGTAAGTATGGTGCAGAGAAGTTCTGCCCACAAATGTACTGTACCAACTATAGATGCTTTGCAGCCATGGATCTTTTTAAGAGATCATTTTGGTCAATAGGTGAAGTCAAATTATTATCCCTTAAGACCTGTCCAGTTGAAAGGGATTAATTTATCTACCTTAATAGTATAACAAAATCTGAGAAATAACACTTGAAAGTTGTTTTACATTTTGCAGTTTTTGCCATTTCTCTTGTTCTGATAACATGAAATTAGAAAATATCAGTGTCTTCTCTTTTTCACTTTAGCTGAACTACATGATAAACTGAGCTCAGGAATAAAACTGCTTTAAAAGTTCTCTTTCTGTCTCTTCTGCCACGGACATTCATTCCCACAGCTGCAGTGCATTTTGCCGTTGCTGAAACTACGCTGATTTGTTTAGTTTGGCTGTGCTGAAAACAGAGAAGATGATAGGATCCTGCTGGGATATAAAGTACCTAGCACATAAACAAATAAATAAATAATTAGAACAACGGGTTGAAATAAGTGCCAACAGGTAGGAAGATCTTGTAACTCAAAGAGGTTTTGTATCTGTTTTGTAACATGCTTTTAGCACTATTGATGGGTAAGAGCAAACTAAAGAAGAGGAGAAATTGAGGATTGAGGGTTGGGAACTTGTAACTGGTCTTCATTCTTCAACAATAAACAAATAAATAAGCAAGTAATAATCTTGAACCAAACATTTACCTACAATTGATTTTCTTGCTTCTGAAAAGCACTATGGCACTATGGAAAACCACTAGCCATTATGGTATATGTTCTCATCAACAGTGAACCAAGACCTATCCAACAGCAATCAAATGAGAACATATTTTGGATTTATAACTATCTTAGTGATATCACAAATTAACATATCAATAGATTTGCATTAACCATTTAATTTACATTACATGCATGTAAGATATTGTTACCCTGGTTTTAAAGTAATAGCTACTGTAATGTCCAGATATCGTATCTTCAGCACTCTTCAAGATGATACCTAGCCCAGCTTCTGGCAAACAGTTCCAAATGAGATCAAAGTAACACCAATCTTGTGTAGTTCTTCTTATGACTTACAGGTAAAAAATATAACAAGTATGTCCATGCTACTTTGCTTTTCCCAAGGGTATGAATTCAGCTTTTAGAAATCTTTTACACTATTACTCTTAGGATATAGCATTTATGATAGTAAAAGTTGTTTAAGACTAAGATTGGAAGTAATGTACACATTGGCAATGATCATAAGTTTTAATGCAGTACTCATACTACCTGTAATTGAACCCCACATCATAGGAAAGCTGCTTATCTTATTTTTACCTGTGTGTGATTTGTAAGAGATACAGTCCAGAGGGAACTCAGAGTCATGATAGGGGATGAAAATGTTACTCAGTTTTAGATCGCCTTTGTCAGTTTTCATTGCAATAAGATTTTTTTTAATCACATATTTGACAGAGATGTGTTCTATAATTCATGTAACATTTCCAGCATATTTTTTCCAATTTAAGGTTTTGTTCTTATATTTTTCACTGAAGGATTTATCTCCTGCGCTGAACAAAAATATACACGTGGCAACAAACACTGCTCCAATAACAAGGGTAACTGAATGAACAGGACTCTTCTGTTTCTGGTGTGAATTATTAGGTAAGTATAGGCAAAGAAAAAACTACACGGCAATTAATAAGTACACAAAGTACACAAGTGTGTTTATTACATTTTTGCAAGCACTTTGTTCTACATTTCAAAAACGCCACCATCAAGCTGTTGGCACATTTATGTACAAAACAGATTAATTGTAATGCCTGCTACAAAGCATTCTTTGTGAAAATACAAACTCTAATACCAGAGAAGAGCCAAAAGCATTAACATCATTACATGAGTTTAAAAGACGTAGTTTTAAAAATCAGCACAAACGTTTTAAGACACAAAACTGAAACACTACAATATAGAATCCAAAAGTGGTTCCTAATACTTTTTGCAGAACTGTAATACTGGTACTGCACATTATCAGAAAACTGTTGACCCTGTAGGACAGCCTAAGTGTAAAAAAAAGAAAAAATGAGAAAAAAGAGAAGAAAAAAAAAAAAATCAAAAACACAACCAAAAATCCCCAAAAGAAGCAAAAGAAAAACAATCAATCAACTAATACTACTTAATGCATTATCATGCCACACAAATAACTATAGTATTACCCTCTACTTACTACAAGAACTGTTAAAAATTACTGATGATGCATGACTAGTAAGAGTACAAAGAAGAGTTTTACTCAAGAATTTTTATTAGAAATGCACTTACACTGAGAGAGAATTCACAATGGTCCAATAAGTGCACAAACTACCTAAGTTTTTAACACTGACAAAAATGTCTTGTCAGGCTACATCACTTTAAAAGACACTTCACAGCATTCTTGTAGCATTAGAAATAGGCAAAAAATAAAATAAAATAAATCCACCAAATTTGGTTTGATAATACTGATTTTGTTTAAATAGGGTTGTTTTGTTTTTGTTTGGTTGGTTGGTTTTGTTTTTGATGCAGGAAATCCTTTCAAATTAAGATGACTTGTCTTTCTGATAACATTTTCCTATCAAAATAAATGTTCAAATATATTACTACACTTTCAAATAATAAGCTCTGTAGTGGTCTTTCACCTTACTTTAACATAATACAGGTAAACCAATATGCGTAGGAAAGCTAGAAGCCAAGCTACAACATTTATGGAAGTCTCCTTTAATATATCTTGTACAGTTCAGACAGGTGCAATCCATTTAAATTTTTAAAGCAGGTAAAAAGACTTCTGATTCCTACGGTTACTGTATTTTTGATATATTACTTTCATAAATGTAGCTAAGCAGTAATTTCTCACATCATCACATGAACAACTCCAATTTAGCATAACCATCATTGAATTAAAGAGAGATCATTCTGTAAAAAACTATGGATAACTATATCACTTAAGTAACAATTGTCTATATACCATAACTCTTTAACAGGTAACCGTGGTATTGAACTCCTTCAAAAGGCAAGTGTCCATGCATTGTTAGCACCACGGTTGGCATGCTCACAATACAAACAGGAACTATCAACCATGGAACTTGGAACAAGAGAATATTCTTTAAAAACAACAATAATAATACAATGTTAACAAAGATAAGAAGCACTTTTTTCTTTTTTTTTTTTCTTTTTTCTTTTTTTCTCTTTTTTTTCCCTTTTTTTTTATTTTTTATTTTTTACCCACTATTACAAATTTAGAAATTGCACCTTTGATTGTTTAAAACTTTCTTAGGACCTTCATTCAAGTTGATGAGGGTCCATCTGGCAAGATTTCCAAATATAAAGGAAAGTCATCAGTGTTTTCTTTATATATTGTACATCATGTACAATGGTCCCTTTGAAGCATACCTGTAGTTAAAGTAGTTATTGAACTCAAAACTAAAAAGTATAAAAAGCTACCTTTTTTCAAAAACATATAAGAAACAATGCAAAAGGTGTTATGCATAACACATACAAAGTGATTAAAAAAATCAAACACTTATTTGTATTTGACAATAGTTTAGTATCCTTCATCTAGTGGAACTAATTAGATTAAAAGGATTCAGGAAAGGCTATTAGGAGCTCTGTGGTAGAGAATGATCACACAAAGTAAGAACTAATTTAGAAACCAAGTGCTAGACAACAAAGAATTGCACATGGGCGATATGTAAGTCACCCAAACTATCTTTTGTGAGAAGCACTTTCAATTGTTTTTGAAATGGTTGGATGGCCTTTAGTTAAATGACAAAGCATTCACGTGTTAGAAAGTAAGATAAGGTTTCTTTTATGTGTAAGCATTGAGCCGTTCTTTAGAGCGAGTAGAATGAATGTCATGAAGCTCTTGCTCCTCCTTTGACTTAATATCCTCATATTTTTGCATTCTGCAGGCATCTTTCACATAGGCCCAGTTGGCTGACAAGACCATGAGATAATGGACCTGTAAGAGAGGTAACACGGAGTTAGGCGCCAACAGACAGAATCAGATTCACGTTCAAACTACAGAAACTACAGGGCTGAGTTTGCTGTTGACTGTGTTCCTTTGGAACACTTACTGGTCATCATTTAGTACATAGGAAAAAGAAATCAAAGTAAATTAATTCAAAAGCTGCCACCATGAGTTGTATCCAGGTCTGGGATTACTAGATCAAATGAGAGACGATGATGTCAAAACTCCATTATATCTCCATTCAAATGAATGAAAGACCTTACCTTTTATTTTTTTTCTTCCCCACAGTAAAATTCTTGAGAAAAATCAAAGAATGTGACTGAAAGTCCTAATAATTTCAAACAATTACACCATTGCTATTCGTTGTAGAGTATGATTTCAGTTGAAAAATAAAATGTGAACCTCTCAAAAATAACATCTGACCGGGTAGACTGATGAGAATCCTGCGAGCAAAGGGTATCTGAGCAGTGTACTTTCATCATCCTGACTTTTAAAATCCATAAGCCAGAAAACTTCACAGCTGAAGATTCTGTGTTGAAAATGGGACCATGTAGGCCCTGATTTCTTGACACAAAATGTTTGGTAACATTCCAGTATTGTACCAGAATCTTGCATTTTCACATGGTATTTTACTTGGTTTTTCAAAAATACACACACACACACACACAAAAGGCAAGCTACTCTTATGATACATTGCCTACAGTCGGGTATTCATTAAACTCCATTTTTTCTCCCTCTAAAAAAAGTTACAAAACCAAAGTTCTGGCATAGCTGTTGAAATCTCTTACAGTTCACGCTCACTGTAAGTAGGATGACTTTACTGGAAATAACCCCTTTATTTTCTATCTCAAATAAATACTCATGCTACATAAATACATATTAGTTGAAGAATCCACCACCTTCGTTGTTGGTGGTGTTTTTATTTTTTTAATTTCACACCAAATTCCCAGATAACACTGTTACAGAGAGGTCATCTTTAAGTGGCTGTCTAATCGCATTTCACACTTCCCTGACCTGAATAGCCTGAAGCCGATGGGGCCCTGTCAAGGCTTATTCAAATTGAAATAGGGCAGCTTCCGCAGTTGGCCTCGGGACGTTTCAGTTACAGGCATATGCAAGGTAGCGCAGGGTCTTTCCAAACTCTATGAAACATTCTTGCTTAGGTTTCTTCCTAAGAACAAAGTATGCTTTGACTTTTCAGATCTGTAGAATTTGGAACAGTATTTTTTTTTTTTCCTATCCTTTTGGGACATTACATTATCTCAGCAGGGTAAAAGTCTGCTTTCCTCCTTTTACCTGCATCTAACGTCCTTCAATGGAACAAAATTCCATCGGGTGACAGGAGCAAGCCCACTTAGATATTTCCCTGCTTCTTATTTCAAGACAATTGACTATTTCTTCAGACAATCTCTAATGAACATAATCAAGCCCAGTTTATGTGGAAATTCAGGTAGAAGATACCATTTGGGAAGGGAAAATGTGTATCTTATATATCAGTTTTGAGTAGTGGTTTTAGATAAATATCACAGGAAGTATACTTAATAGTCAACCAGACACGTAAACACAAGGCAGTGTTTACATTTGTACCCAATACAACATTAAGAACAATAAAAATAACATGCATTACTTCAATGATCATTTGTGTATCCCTTTATTTCTATTCAGACATAAGAAAAAAACAGTAATGTTCAGAATCATACATAATTTAGTATGGTTCAAAACCCTAGCTATTTTCCTGTGTTCAGGGCTCACAAAAAACATCTATAACATTAAGAATACTTGTCAGGCTTATTTTCATTTTCTATTTATTCAAAATTATTCAAAATAGAGTATTCGACATTTTCCTTCTCTGAAAACTCAAGTTTCCCCTGCCATGTCATCTTGAAAGTATGTGAGTTTTTCTATGCTAATTTGTATACTCTTTCTGAACTCCAGAGAGCACTTTCCTTTGGAGACAAAACAGGCAGCTAATTAATTTTAAAAATAAATAAATAAAATCAACATTCTTGTACAAACCTGAGACAAAAAGAGAGATTGAAATAATAGCTATGGGAAAAATATGACTTGTGACTAAACAGTTTTGCAAATTGCAACAGTTCCTTTATTTGTTTTTGAAATAAATACCTACATTTCTCTAATATATATATATATATAATCCAAATTAAATAAAATAACTTGCTAACAGATGGTCCTGATATGTATAAGCAAACTGCTTTCTCTGGAAAATTTCACAATACATTGACAACTTCAAAGTGTTCACGTACATTAAATAATTTGGGTCTTGCAAATGTATCTCCAGAAATGATAAAGTAAAGCGCATCAATGGAACAATCAAAATGTCATTTGAAAGAAGGAATTTTACCATTTCAATTGTTCATCAGCCTTGTAGATAAAACAGCATCATTACTGAATGGTAAAATATAAAAAATGTTTACTAGTTCAGTCAGATGGACTATTCTAATTTAAAGTAAATGTCTAATAACTGTTTTAAAGTTGCAATAAATTTATAAACTTTTCCTTTGTAAAGGACTGGTATTTTAAACACATTTTTCTGTTAAGAAGTAGTAAATTTCACAAACATGGAGTTTTGCTACTATTATGCATTTGCACATGGGCAATAGACTGACTTTATCAACTTGACATAGTTGCTATTATTTGTGCAATAGCACATATGAGGAAGGATGCTGATCCTCCAGTGACTTAAATTACCTCTCTACAGTGTGTTCATTACCCTAACCGACTGTCATTTGAAGCATAGGATATTTCTTCTTAATATATGAAGCATTTAGGGCAGAAAGTATATTTTTACCTCCTTGTTACAGTTTAGCAGCTAAGCATCAAACAGCTGCCCACCCAAATCCCCCTAGAAGGCTGGGAAGAGAATTGGAGAAAAAAAAAATGGAACTCATGGGTTCAGATAAAGACAGATCAATAGGGAAAAAGAAAGAAAAAGAAACAAGCTCTTCACCCATTAATCAGTGTCCAGTAAGTCCCAAATAGTGAAATCTCCCTGTCTGACTCCTCCAATTTTATTGCTTTGCATGATAACATATGGGGTCAGCTGGCTCTGCCCCTTCCCAGTTCCTCTCCAGTTCCTCACTGGCAGGACAGTATGAGGAGGTAAAACGTCCTTGACTTAGTGTAACCACTGTCCTACAACAACTACATCAGTGTGTTATCAGCATTTTTCTCAACCTAAATCCAAAACACAACAACCATATCACTGCATTAAAAATGCGTATTTTTTATCTTTCTTTGTTTGTCAGGGTGTCATATAATATATGGCATAGAAGACCAAACCAAAAAAAAATAAAATAAAAATGTAATGCAACAGGAATTGTAAATGTGATTCTAAGGAGAGCAAACAAACAAACAAACAAGCTATGGCTCTAGAGTTCAGTGACAAAATATTAGTTGCAGTATTAAAGCAATCACCATTACTAAAACTCCTCTGAGTAGTACAGGTAATACAATATTGAATCCCTACTCTAAGAAAATCCCGATGTTTGGGCAGCTTACCATAGCAATGACTGCTGCTCCAGCTCCAGCAAGTGCCACAATGAACAAGTGGAATGTCATGTTTAGCTGCAAAGAGAGACAAAGAAAGGGATTTTTATGGATTTAATACTAAATGGAGACTGAACAAAAAAACCTGAATAATGTAGAACAAAAGATTACTTTCCTGGTTCCACTGTTCTACAAAACTGATGATTACTAATACATTTTTCAAAAGATTGAAATTACTACATGATATTATTTTTACCATACTCATATCAAGGACAAAATAAATTAAAAACAAACAAACAAACAAATATATAAAAATAAATTGGCCTCTAAAAATATTTTACGCCTACAGTTATGATATTATCTAACTAGCTCTTCAAAACTTTGGTTTCTCTGATGCCAGAGAGAGCCTAAGAAGAATTTGTTTCCCTTTGCTAGCTGTAGCTTTTCATATGCTCATATGCTGATTTACTTTCCTCTCAGTTTTGCCAATAAAATTTGTTCACAGTGATATAATGTGAACAAAGTTATTTAAGTAATCCAAATTAACTATCTTCCCCACTCCGTCCCAAACTAAACAATCACCTCTGTTTTTCACTTCACTAATCTGGTTTATGTTCACTGTACTAACTGCACAGCAAGGGTTACATTTTCTTAGATGTTTTTGGTATAAACAAAGTTATTGTGTAAGTTTACTCTAGGAAGATTTATGCAGAGGAAGACCCAGTGAAACATTTAGTGATCAACCCTCTGATTTCAGTTTGATCAAGACTTTAGCCTCTCTTATTGTTTTAGATAGACATTATTTTGTTTGCCCTGTCTTCGACCCTTATCATTTAAAAACAGAACCAAAAATCTCAGCTGTACTGAAATAGGTGGTCTAAGTCTAAGAAAACACAAATAAAAAGAGGCACATTTATACTGATGCACTGCAAAATTTGGTCTAATACATTTGAAAATGTTACTCTCCTATCACAACAGCAACTGAGATCATCAAACAATAATTCTGTATATAGACTTCATTGTGCAGGAAGGTGCATTAGCTTTCAAAAACATCACAGTAAAAATATACATGACTTAGTGGAATTCTTAACAAAAATAAAATACAAGTCTGTTTAGAAAATAATGGCCAGAAAAGCTGCAGTAGCTAAATGCAGTATATGGTAAAAGAGCAGGAAAAGCACTTGATCACATTATTTTCTACTTTCCGCACCATTTGGTCACTTTAGCTAGAATTAGAACATGTAGAGAAAGAAAATAGCACACACATCAGGTACTTCCCACTATAACATACATTATGGATCTGACAAAATATGATCATATTTACTCACCTCATTTGAGTCACACATCTTGATGAAACTTTCTGATGAGGTACAAACCTTCTTTTCCTCTCCAATTGTTACGATACCTAGGGCAGAATAAATATTCACACTATTTAGTACTCCTAGTACTTAGCAGTCTATTTCATGTGAGCCAGGACAGCTAAGAAATAACAATCCTTGGCTACTACACAGAATTCTAGTTAACAACAAAATCATTTTTTCTTGTCATCTGCATAGAAATTCAGTTAACAAAATAATTTCTTCCTAATTTCAGTCAGCAAAAACAAACAAACAAACAAAAAAACAACCACCTACAACAAAAAATGCATCATCTATTAGGAAACATGCAGGCAAACATTTTTTGACCTTTTTTTTTAAAGTCTTCATTCTACATTTTAATCAGCACAGTAATTGAAACATTAAAAAAATAATTTGCAAGCAGCATGTACACATATCATGATGGATATTCATAAATATTCACTACCCTTGTGTTGAGAACTGTGCTGTATATTGTATCCAGATGTGTTGATCTGGTACAAAGCTTTTTCTTGAAGTTATATCTAAGTATTATCCAAACATATATTTGACTGCAATAATAGCTTCTATCTGCAAGGATAACCAGAATTTATACTGCTTACTTCAGCCAATTCTGAAGTACTAAATCAAAGACTTGAAGAAAATTGATATAACTCATTTATCATGAAAAATAGTAGTGTTGTTTTATATTTAAAATAAATAGTTTTAAAACTGAATTAATAGGAAACAGATATATTCACAGAATACACATTTTGCATGCTAGTGCTGAATGCACACTTTAAATAAAAATAAGAATAAAAAATGAGTATGAACAAAATAAATATGAGGGAATCAAAAGCTGAGAGAAAGAAATATGAATACTTGGATGAGTTCTGTACAGATAACTGCTTTTTTCAACTCGCCTATCATGCTGGGGGGAAAATAAATAAATTTTAAAAAAGATCACTCCTGAAAACAATAAGATGAAGTAATTTCTTTCAGGTTAAGTTAAATATTCAACATTTATCAAACTCTTTAACTTCCATGCAATACAGCATTTTTCTATCCTAAGGCAGCAATTTAAAAACGTAACACATTTATATTTGGCTAAGGAGACAAAGGAATGAGGTTCACAGAAGTGTCCAAGAACAGAAAGATTACCCAAGATTCTGTGAGCTAAGAGACTATGGAGGCCAGGGTATCTAGTCTCAATTCAGTCTCATGAAAGAAAGGAATTATCAACATCAAATCCAAGAATCCTCAGACTTTCATAAAATTCCAAACCCCTTTTTGTCCAAATTCCCCATACTCCAAATAAATATATTTCCATTTTTTTTAAACTCCACAGCTCATCCTATTGCCCAACATTCTCTTTCCAGATGCCTCTTAGAAAGTTCCTATTAGTATTCTTTACCTACACCAAGCCTAGAAATGCAATAAATCTCTGATAAGCCATCTTGACTTGTAGGTAATATCATCAAAACAGATACTTTGGAAACATTGATTGGAAACATTCAGATACTTGAAAACAAAGCAAAATGACATTTTCTATTCTGAAATCTTGCTATATTTAATGCCCTTCACTCACATACCATACTGGCGAAGATCCAAGCAGAGATTAGTTCCATCCACTAAGGTGGCATTTCGGCAAATGGTCCACAGATTGAAGTACATGTAAACAGGCAGAGAAGTGAAGGCTGTAACGCCAAGCCAAGCCAACATAAAGATGTATGTCAGCATAATAAACTGTAGCAAAAGAGGGAAAAACAAGTAAGTCAGAATTTAACTGGGACTCAAATGCAAGAAAAAGAATGAGTGAGAAGTCAAGAGAGAACTAAAAACGGATTTCAAACTGCTTTTGTCTCTTTCTGTCTTTGTTAGTATTATGGTTTTGGTCTCACTGGAAGAACAGAGTAGTTATGCTTCCAGAAATGCAAGCTTATTCCACATTCCTGCCACTCTTGGGTCTACGACCAATCAAAGCACCACACCTGAAGTACTGACAGTGCTGTACACTTTGTGAAGAATGTCTCTGCCTCTCCCCAAACACCACAATTCCAGAGTTAAATCAAGAGGCAACAGTGATTGGTTTTACTACTCTTGTTCACAATAATAAATAAATACATATATTGTGAAATACTGTACGTTCAGCTTGCTTTTGCTATTAAAATCTGAGTCTTACAAGAAACAACTCCTAATCCATGGCTATCACTGAATTTCACTGGTACTGAAAAAATGAGACCAATCCATTTGTCATTTTGTTGCTACACAAACAAATTTGAGATCAAAAGAAATACAAGGGAATTAATCATTATGAACAAACCAGGATGCTTTTCTCTATTAGTAAGGAATACATTAAACTACGTTTAACTACACATTGTCTTTTTTAGCCATGCTCTTCAAGAATGTAGCAATCCACTTGTATAGCTGTTCGCTTGTAGGAAGCATTCAACTGTTTGCTTCTAGGGCTGGTAGTTATGCTGGTACATGGCATAATACATGAAACAAACAAATAGATAAGCTTGCCACCTTACTACACGATTGCTAACCTCAGATAACTAGCAGACATTCATTAGTAACTTTGCTGTTTTATGCGATGGAAAGGATATTAAGATGCTATATGGCTAACTGTGGAAGATAAGCCAATCTCTAAATGTTGAATCCAAATAGCCTCAAGATTTGATGATTTCAGAAAGGTTGATGAATCTAAACACACTGCTGAAACAAAAAATATTCAGCTTGCTGACGTTTTTTCAACTGTTTACCACAGAAAAAAAAATAAACAAAATTGAGTCTGAGAATAAGAAATAAGACCTATTATTGTAAAGCGGAAAATAAGCTGGTCCACAGTGTGCTTAAAATTAGATGGTAAAGGGTAAAAGAGAAAATTGAAGACATTTTCTAGTTATGTTAATGAATGAACTCTTATATGAGGTAATAAAGGAAAAAGCCTAATATAAGTACAGTTTTTAGTTCCTGAAATCAAATAATCAAATATAAAGAGTTGTAAATGGTACTGAAAACTGCTAAAGCACAGCTTGTCCATATGCACCTGTTCAGGAAAAATAATCCAAAGCACAAAATAGGTTTAGATTTTAGGTGAGGTAGTTTTATTACTTTGATGGTATAGGATGGACATTCTCAAGCAACACTAAAAAGACCTTAATTTGATTTACCTTAACTTACTTCCAAAGAATATTTAATAAAAGCCATTTTAATTCTGAGGAAGTGTATTTTCATAGAGATTTAATGTAGTTTAATCAAACAAGTTTAAAATTTAAGTCAGATTTTCCCAATTGTCCCTTGGTAGACGACTCTTTCAGCAGTAGTTTGAAAAGTTGGAGAATTTATAGCTCTAAAAATAATTATCAGAAGGATTCAAGAAATTATAAGATAAAGTGGAAGAGTGAAGAGAAACATTTTTTCTTTGTTTCATGTTACAGTCCAAAAGCTGGTGAGACAACATCTATTTGAACCTTCAGCATTTATTTACAGATAATTACATGGAAAATTACTTGGAAATGTATTCACTTAAGGACTATTGCCCAAGAAAAATGCTACGTCTGATCCACATTTATTATCATGCTAAAGAGTTACAAACAGGTCCTGTAAAGCAGAAACAACCAATAAGACAGGTGGCTCCCTGTGCATTCTCAGAAGGGCCTCTAAAGTCTCCATTTACTATTTCATATTCTATAGTTCACTATTTTTCTGGCAGAACTTTAAAGACAGCTTCCTTAGTTTGTATTCTATGAGTGTGCTAAAGGTAGCTAAATCTGAGGCCTTATTTTTTGAGCCTCCTTCCAGAAATTACGAACTAAATATTTTAAAAACTGAGCATAATGTTCAGCGTAGTAATGGATAATAATTTAACAGGGAGGAGAAAAATCAGCCTTGGTATGACATTGCAATCTCTGTTTAATATTTGTGGATCCTTTGAGCTGTAGAAGGAATTTATCTCTCTGTAGCATAGAATAGAAAGCCTGCTTAAAAGTCTGTACTGAGATAACACAAAGCATTGGTATAGCAAAGAGGAAAAAAACTGAGCTCATTAGCCTCTAAAAAACAAAACAAAACAAAAAACTGTCAACCTCTGCCTGGGGCATAAAATAAGAGCAGCAGAAATCTGTCAGATGATGGCTGGGAGCTGCCTACTCAGAGAGAAATGCTTGCTTGTTTATGAAAGGGATTCTCTTTTAAAAACATGCTTGGTTTAGAGGCTCAGAAGTGGAGAATCAAATGCTGATTTAATTTTAAGAAATAATTTAGAAAAAAAATTTCTTTTTTTTCCCCCTGCCAGTTTTGACTGAGAAGCCAGTGGTTAATCATATGCTCAAATTTTTTGTCATAAAACTAAAAGGATGGGAAAAAAATAGATAATTTTTTTTCCATCTCACAGAATAATACCTGAAATGCAAAAATTCATGTTAAAGCATGGTAATTAATTGCTATTCCTGGAAGATGCTATCACTGATATCTGTGAGGCAAGGTTTGTAATCTGGGCATAACAACATTTTCTGCTCTGAGAGCAAAAACCAAAGTGTTAGCCTTACACACGTTATTAGTTTCTGATGAAAGGAAATGTTACAAACGCCTTTTATAATGGGGTGAAATTGGAAATATATTTATTTAACCATAGGTGAAGGACTAAAGTATGTTTAAAAATAATTTCTATGCCATGTCTGCTGCAGACAGCTTGTAAGAAATGCTGAAGGAGCCTGTTCACTCCAGGAATTAAATTCAGAACTTAGTCTTCAGAGATTCAAAGGGATCATTCTCCTTTGAAGTAGCATTCTGCTACGTGACAAGCCAAAGGTTTATGAAATAGCAGTACAACATCTTAAAGAGGTACCACAGATTGTGTATTGTACTGGTAGAGATGATGAGTTCCTCTGGTCATCTTGATTGTCACTGTAGGAAGACAAACATACAAAACAAAGTGGAAGTGATGGAGAAATTCATTTAATTGAAGTGGATAGAAGTTTGAGCAAAACAGATCTTCACCCTTTGTAGCAGTAAAGTTCTTGCACTACCTCTGGCTGGCAAAACCTTCCTGCCAGATTTTACAAGCTTTTCATTGGCAATAAGGACTGTCTTGAATCATGATGCATCAAAGTAAGCAAGCCACCAACACTTTCGGAAGGCTTTTATGATAAAATGTGTTTCACAATCAGCATCAGGAAGCAGAGATTTCATTGTACATTCTAAAATAACATGTATATTGTAGAACAGCTTTCATGGTGGTCACAGCTGGGTAAAATCCTGTTTCCATTGAAAACATTACCAAACTCTGCCTGTTATAATAAGATCAAGATTTCAGTTAACGCTTTCTTTTTTATGGATATTGGTCCCATGAAAAGCACTTTGATCGACTTTCCAATGCTGTCCTTATTTTAGTTTTGTTATAAATAAATATTTTAATACTCTTAAAGAAACATTTAATGACTACTTCATTCACTGTGGAAAGACACTGCAAACTCATGTTTAAAAGTTCTGTTAATACAAAGAGATGGATTGAAATGGAAATAACGTGAACTCCAACTGTTACTCTAGTCACTTTATTGCATGAAGAACTTGCTGCTATTATATATATATATACATACAGAAATATAGCAATAAATTCAGAAGTGCCTGAAAATACACTTAACTCTAAAAACCTCATGGTGACATGTAATTTCATCTGTTTCAAACCACTCATTCTTGTTTTATATGAACTCCCTGCCACGAGCTTTACCACAGAGTTATGAAAAGATGCAGGCTTTGCTCTGTTTATATCTGGTTTACATTTATCATCTATTGTGACAAACACTTAATATTTTTATTTTTATTTTCAACTTGACAATCTAAGACATTCCTTCCAAACTTCTTCCCAAACTCAGAAATTATCTGCAGCTCTCTTTTGATGGTAACTCGGAAGCATGAACAGGAATATCTTCTCAACTTCTTTCTAAAATGTCCTGTCTCTATAACATCACAGTTGCATTGGACTACCTATAGATTTTATTTCAGTGCTAATAAAACCTGATAATACAGATTTCTTTAAACTCGCTGATATATCCGTGCTTAAGCTGTTGTAAATCATCCTTTGTCATCCTAGATACCCTCATTTTCTCTTTATAAATTCAGTTTGAAATGTACGTATGATAAATAGCTATTAAGTAGCTCACAACCTAAGGGATTCCGCTTGCATTCTTGTTTCTGTTCTAACTAGCATCTTCTACAATGATGCCCCAATGCCCCATTTCTGGACAGAAGAAAATGATGAAACACACATTTTTCAACCTCTCTCATTTTACAGATAACACTGCTGGAAGAAAGAATCTGATGTTCTGACATTGCTATTGAATTTGTTACAAATCACACTTGCAAAGGCTCCTCTGCTTGGTTTAGAATATTATGCTCACTACTTCTAGTACTCACTTGTTGGTCTTTATTATTGCCTCTACAAAACACGTTCATCCTCTCTCTCTCTCTCTCTCTCTCTGACATGTTATATTCCTAGGCACAGCTCCAAGACTCATGTTGAAACATGGATACATTTCATGCTATGTTATTACTGTTGTGTGGTTAATTCTTGGCTGGCATTCAAGTCAACTGCTTCAAGAGAAAAAGAAAGCCATACAATATTGGTCCAAATTTCTCTTTACAGCAGGACAGACTGTAACAGTCAAAATAACTTCTCAGGTTTCCCTAATTGCGATTCATCTACATACTAAATACTAGTCAAGGAGACATTCTCTAGATTGTTAAAATGTGTTACCACAGAACAACAAAATCCTTGAAATTTAAACTTTTGAAGCATTCATTTCATGGAAATTGTTTTGTTTCGTTATTAACATTTAACTTTTACAGATATTTCAAATGGATGAAAAACTGATCTTGCTAAAATTAAAAACGATCATCATTATTGTTCACTTTTCATTTGCACATGTATTTTTCTAAAATTCCTTTAAGAGTGTCTTTCAAGGCTGAAATTCTATACATGATATGCTAAACAGAGATTAGTTAGCTACCTATAAAACAACTATTTGCTTAACTTCCTGAATTACTGTGAATTATTTATTGGCAGCAGTAGGGAAGGAGATTTCCAAAGCTATATCACAAATACATGACAAAGATTATTTAAACAATTTTAATTCTCAAAACTTTCCTCCTCCTTTTCTATTTCTTTTCAGTGATGTTTGCAAGCAGAGACAATCTTGAGCCTGAATCAGGGGATATGGACTCTCAGTGAAAGTCAGTGATTTGACTTTTAATAATATAGTAGATTATAAATGTATGACCATTCATGCTTCTGAGAAGTATTACTTCTGAAACTGTAGGAACTTTGTTTGACTGGCCAAACTGCTAAGATTTTCCTCATGATCACAGTGTGAACAAACATGTTATTTGATCTTCACAAATGTTAAAGCTCTTCAGCTGAAACAAGTAAAAACCCCAGTTGTTGACTAAGTCTAACCAACTTAATTAAATCATCATGCACAAATTAGAGGATATAAGAAGTGAAGGAATAAATCCAGCCTGCAAATCACTTGTACTTGCCCTTCTCTTCCTAGGCAAGCAGTCCCAGAAAACATTTACCAATTATCACAAAGAAAATACACAGGCAACTATAAATTTATGAGATATCAATAGTACAAACTGATAAAAAAAAGCTGTATGTGGTTTCTTCAGATTTTGGTGATGGTGACAGCACCTCTATATGGGAGTGAAAAAGATAAAGACAGCCAGGTGAACACAAAGTTCAGGGAAAACCACATTCATCTGATTAAGTATTCAAGTTAAAACTGAGAAAGGGGAATAAAGCTATCAGCTTGACCAACTTAGGTTTCATAGCAGACAGGCAAAGCCCAATCAGAAAGGACAACAGGTCACCTCATGAAACATTTTGGAAATGTGTGGCATCATGTCTTCTGGAAACAGTTTTATCAGAAAGATTTCTTACTGATTGAGCTTACATGACAAAGACAAACGCTGTCCTTAACATGAAAGATACACTTAGAGTACAACAATTTTGTCCAGTTTGTCACTGACAATAAAACTTCTGTCACTAAGAAGCAAGCACAAGAGAATCTGAAAAGCTGCTGGCAATGCATGTCAAAATGTCTGTTGCACTATTCTATTAGAAGAAGCAGCCAACAAATTGGCTCTGTATACAACAACCTATGAACTATGGAATCTGAAAGGTCAGACCACCATATGAAGCTCATCTTGCTCACTTTTCTGGTCAGTGGCTAAAATATTTATGGTACTCCTGTTTAGCATGTATCAGGATAGGAAATTATTTTGTTAAATGCTTTCTGAATGGAACATTGGATTAAGGAAGTCTAGATCCATTTTCTTTCTTGAAGAGAAGGTTCTCTAACATGAAGGAGCAGTAGTTATCTGTGTTCCTCAGATACTATACAACCAAAAGGAGTACCCCTCTGTCTCTCAGCTCAGCATTTTGTCATCAGAAAATTCAGATACGGTATCTGACTTTTAGAAATGAGTTTCATTTCTAGCATTTAGATATGATGCATCTGTTTGGGTGGGAAAGGCAACTAAGCATGCAATGAGTTCTCTTCTCTCTGTTACATAAAAAATCAAATGTCATCATGATGCAGTTTTGCTGCTTCTGAAATAACTGATTCAGTCAGAACAAGATGAAATGACAATACCCCTCAGAGCTATTTTTTTCAAAGCTTTTGTGAAGCTTTTATGAATTTTCATTGTAATAAATAAATAAATAAATACATTGGTAAATGCTTTGGAAATTTCAAGTTTTACTTTAAAAACTTGAAAAGTATGAACAAAATAAAACATAGGTATTCAGGTAGCCAATACAATTTTCAAAAGCAGAAAAATCCCTTTCACTCATTAAAATACAAGTTTCCTTAACACTAAATATACAAGACAATGACAGTGTCTTTAAAACTATTTGCAGGTCAAGTGCCGAGATCACACAATGACTTTTGATCTGGCACAAAATAAAAAAGATGAAAAAGTAGCATTACTGTAGAGCATGCTACATCTATGTAGGAATTACAGATATTCTGTGTTTCCCAGTTTCTAGCGTCTAGATTACCTGTGTTCACATTTAACATTAAGTGTCGGGATTTCCAAAGTATTCGTTTTGATAGCTACTAGTATGACAGGGAGATTTGACAAGCTTATATTTGTTCCTAATCTGTATTCCAATTTAATAAATGTTCAGGCCTCTCACCTGACATCCAGAAGAGATAAATGACAAAACATTTAGTTATTTAACTGATATGGAACAGGTCTGCCCACCAACATTAAAACAATCCTGAATAGTCAGCAATTTCACTGTGAGAAAGCTCTGTTTAAGTCCCTGTACAAATCAGATTTTCAGGGCAAAAAGCGAATGGGCTCTTCAAACCAGAGACAGTGTAGGAATAAATAATGGGCTGCTTCTCATTTAAAAATGAAACAAAGCAAAACCTGATGACAGAACTCAGCTTGTCCCATTGGAGTGGGCAAGATTTCTAAGTAACTGTGAAAATATAAGTAAGAGAAATATTTGTTGCCTAGTACAGATGTAGGCATTATAAACTTTTGGTCTTTTTTGGTCAAAGAGCTTATTTTGTTTTCCCATTCAGACAGTAGGATTAACTTCTTAGTTACTTTGTGATTAACTGACATGGAGAGCATTTCAAATAGTTGGTTTATTCATTGCTAGGATTTTTAATTGCTGAAGTATCAGAAAATGTTAAACAAAAACTTCACGATACATTACAAACATACAAAGTGTATTAAAATTCTCACAACTACAAAAGCACAAAACCTTACGCACTTACCCAGGCACTGACACATCTGCCGCAAGTGGTGATTTTGAAATCTCCATAGAGATCTTTGATGGCACCAGTTGTAAAGAATCCCTCCACCATCAGCAAAATGCCATATACAAAGAATGCAGCTGCTACACCATATATCACATACTTGAAGATGTCAATCCTGTACAGGAAGAGCAAAAGTTATTTATCCACAGAGCTATTTAAAGCTGACTCTGAAATTTTGTGGTGAGATAATTAGATTCAGCATCAAAGTTTCTACTTTGGAGTCAGTTTAAATGCTGATATACTGTAATAACAGCTGAAGCTGAGTACAGTAGTGAACTTTTGACTAAAACAGCATCAATATTGGACCATTTAATTGAAAGAAAAACTAAACATTGATTTGTGCAGGTACGAGAGCCCAATTTGTCAGAAAGATTTGAAAATCACATCAAATTCATTTTTCACCTAGATAAAGTGGCAAAGGAAAAACAGAAAGGTTACAAATCCCCTGAGTAACACATTGCACCTAGCACTAGGTTTCGCTTCATTAGAGATGAGCTATTTTGTCATAATCTTCAATAAATCTTTCTACACTTGAAAGTAGTTCTCAAGTTGCAGTATCAGTCACTGTTATCATCTCCTCATTATTATTTTTCTGCTTATTCCCCAGTGATCAAAGTTCCTGACACATAATAATAAAACCTCCGATAGAGATCCCTAACTTCAAACCAGAAAGATATGCTTCTCAAACAAAATCAACAAAGACAGATCATCCAGTGATTTTCTATAGACGAGTTTTAAAAACATTATTTCATAAACCCAAAAGTCAAGAAATTGAAGGATGGTTCGCAGTGTAAAATGCAGACCCCCCGGAGGCTGAAGCAATCGAAAAGATTTATTGGGTTGTGCTGCGGTTGGCCTAGCCAGCACTGTCTGGAAACACACAACACTGCCTCTGAAATGTTCTCTCTTGACAAATGTATCTGAAGAGATGCTCAGAAGGACTTCTCTGTCATAAGTCTTATACTTGTGCCTCTCTACAAAACTAGCCACAGTGAGCTTTCAGTTTATGGATGTAATTTGATAAGTTCTGCAACTCTTCAGATAAAGGTAACATGCAGGTTTCAGGTGTTATTAAGTTCGAGTCATAAATTCCATGTCAAGATAAAACAGCTCATTAGGAAGTAGGACAAAAAATAAGCCAGGGTGCTGTTAAGATCTACAAGATGAATTTCAACATGCACTGAAAGTCTCTCAAGACATAAAGATTGATATCTCTATTATTATGAAAAGAAATATTTGATAACATTTCTTTAGGTTCACACTTTAATTGTCACCCAAAAGAGAACTCTCAATTCACAGCTGACAATAACAAGGCTCAACAGCCCATTAACATGTCTTTGAATTTGAATGGATTTCAAGAGATTCAAAGTCAGATTCAAGTTTACAGTTGATGTTTCAGATGTACCAGTGTGTCAACAGCATCACTGAATATATTTAAGCTTGCATTATTCTCATAAAAATTCAGTCAAACTTATGACCTAGCTGAGAGGGTTGGGGGTGGAACGTGTAATAAATTAATGCTATAAGCATCTGTTACAGCATTTTTCCCAGGGCAATGAAGGAAGTGTCCTGGGAATGAAAATGAATATATTTTCTCTCTTACATCCAAATAACAAAAGTCCTCTTTGTTTCCTTCCACATCACCCTTTAATTCATAGCCAAGTGAAAAATAATGCAAGTTGAAATTTGTATGGAAGAGATGCACAAACTATTCACAACGGTAAAATAAATCTAGCACTGTAGACAGTATTAGGTAATGCACAAGACGACATTTTGATATAATTACTGATTATCTTGTAAAACTCCCATCTTCCTAATTTTTATAGCAATTCACTCAATGTAACACTGTTTTAACAGGAAAATCATGTTTTAAGCCTATTTTTCTATTAGAGATGAAAAGAAATGTATTGCAGGAAACAGAAAATTGGTGCACATGCCTCCCCTACATTATACACCTTATAAAGCACAACCTCTGCCAGTGGCTGAAGCGTGGGAGTTATGCCAGCAGCAGCTCCTCACAGACCTCAGTGTGCTCAATGCTGTAGAAACTAGAAGCTATCATTGCCCTAAAGGGATTAAGGTTTTGGAAAGTCCAGTGTCTATTTCAGCCTTTGCAACAGCTCTGTAAACCATCTGTGCTGGGCTTCCCACTGAGCTGCTCATATCAAGTAGGGGACCAACAGATCTGTTTTTTCCTCAACCTTATGCATAACTGAAGGAAAAGCTTACATTAATATTTCTACAAGGAAAATATAAAGAGCTAAACACTAACCAAATATATAAATCAGTCTTCTCATACACTCCCATCACACACTCAAAAAAAAGAAAAATCTCTGCTGGCCAGACTACTTAAGATTAAATAGCCAGGGTTATGTAAAGGAGAATGGATCTTGCTTAATGCAAAGAGTTAGAAGTAAAAATAGTGAAACAATAATTCCACTACCTTTTAAGACATCAGATAGAATTGCATTGCAATATATCTACTAAATATGCTATATATAAAGAAAACATATTACAGTGGTTGCCTTTTAATCACATATAATTTTGTAGATAGCACTGGTATTAGAGCATTCTACAGCATGTAATAAATTTCACATAAACTTTGATCTTCCAATGAAATTATAGTAGATAATAAAATACAGGCCTTGTAAAACAGAGATTGACATTCTCTAAATATAAAATTTAATTCTTTGTGAATTAACTCAGAGAGATTAATTGCCATCTGTGTTTCGGTAACGTCTCAAATGCTACAGACAGAGCACCAGAGCAGCCAAGGAGGTAACAGTGAATAGCAGAAGGAGCAATGAACAGGAGCCAATAGCAAGGGGGACAAGGGCACAGCAGAAGGACAAGCAGGACTCACACTTGTGCAGGCTGGGGTGGGTGGAAAGAGGTACTGAAGGAGCAAAGGAAGCAGAAACAAAATTATAGAGGTAAATTCTGTACCTCTGATGTGCACGAAAAGATGTACATTAGGCGAATGAAGAAGCTACTCCAAATGAGAGGAACAGTAAGAAATCCTAAATAGTTACTCACTAAATGTAGGAGTCCTATGGATATTACATAACGATACATTCACAGTCATAAAATGTTTCTTAGCTAGGGCATATCAACATATACATTTCTATCAAAATTAATTAATATTCCTGTGGAACAACCAAGATATTATCTAGGGATATTTTTATTCAACGCCATTAAAGTACAACTGTATTGCAGTCAATTATTTGCAATTAACAGCAACAGTGACTACAATAAAAACAAAAATTTTCTCTTTGGCACATGATTCTCATGTTTCCCAGAAAACCCTTCTATCTGAAAAATGTGTACATTTAATCCTGAACATATTACAGAGGTTTGAGTTGGTCTAATCAATCAGTATACCAGGTATATACGCAGAAGCAGTTTTTCAGCATTTACAATTCTATTTCACACTTCCTCAGTTTATAACATAACTTCTCCAAATACAGATAACGTCATTTGGATACTACAGGTGTTGAGTAACACATAACTGCCACCAAACCATACCTATATTATCTGTGTGCAAGTAAATTCAGGTAATTATACCTATACTCAAGAGTAAAAATAATAATACTGAAAGATGAATTCAAAATAAGGAAAATACAACGCCAGTACTAGCAAATACAAAAGTAGTTGGGACATCATAGTAAGATTCCTCATGTACAATTGGAATTTCATTATAACTGGCATAGAATAATGAATGTAATCATCACCACTGGGTAAGATTAGTTTTGCTTTTTTTTTTTTCTCTTCATATTTTGCTTTCCCATCACAAGGAACTTTGAATAGTTGATGCTATCATCTAGAATTCACAGTAGTCTCTGCTACTGAACAAGAATTTAAACTGGCCTTCATGATGGTCCTTTTGCCCACGGAGAGACTGATCTTCAGAAGTTATTAAGAGACTGAGAAAGCATTCTGCCCCCTCAGGCTATGACAAGATCATAGAAATAGTTCTGCAGTGTTTGCTTCGAGTTTTTTGTTTGGCTTTCTTTTTTGTTTGTTTGTTTGGTTGGTTGGTTGGTTGGTTTTTTTAGATAACCAAGGTATAGAGTGCTATCTGTAAGCAAGAAGTTTTATATGGGGTCTGCAGAAGTCATGTCACATGGAAGCTTTGAAAAGAGGTGCTTAACCTCTCCTGTTCATCAGGAGAGCTTATTGATGACACTACTCACTTAAATGGTTTGACTAAAGAGGTTTTGGTGCTATGAAGCACAGGGGAATTGTTAAAAATGAGGAGAGACAAGCAAAGACAAACTTCAGAAGGAAAAGATACAGTCAGAAGGAAAAAAGGAGGATTAACAATCAGGTACCATAGAATGACTACAAAACTCTAGGTAACGCAATACTTGAGGTAAAAGAGACTAAAATATTCTCAACGTAGTGAAAAGAAAAATGAGACCAGTAATAATGTGTCAGCATAGCTCCTTAGGGGATTTTTCAGAGATTAACTTAATACAGAATCTAAACTTCTAAAATACAGGTGGGAAATAAACAGAACAGATTATAGAATATTCAATTAAAGTGTGTGGGAAAATGATAAAAGGAGAAAGAATGAAAAATAGACGAATGATAAGAACAACGACAACCTAAAAGTATTTATCTAATTGGAAGAGAAATGTGAAAATGAAAACAGGTTGAGTAATACATCTGACTCAGTATTTCTGGAAGAAATTTTGTAAATAATCATACAAACATTTGCTCAAAACTGAAGTCAGACTGTTGGGATTATATAATGAAAAGATTACTGTATTATAAAAAGCAAAATGTTCTTGTATTCTGCATTTTGTTCTTCCACTCTGAACAGCAAATAATATGATAATATGACTGCTTTTAACAGAGTCACTTGTGACATACAACTATATATAAATGCGAATTCTACCTTAAGTCAATCTCCTTTAAAACTTTGATGAATGCATCCTTCCTAGGAATGGGACAATTGAGCTGAGACTTCATAAAGCATTTCTAAAACCAGCAGAGAATTCACAACCTAACAGAAGAGTAGAGCACAAACAGATGTTCTTGGAATAGGAAAGGAACTTTACAAGTTTATTTACAAATATCAACTATTTGAGTCCAAAATGCAAAATTTTGATCATGGTGTGGATTGCGTTGTGTCTCAGTGTTAATTCTGATGATCTATGGCTGTTGTGTCTTCTTATCTCTAGTAAAAATTACTTTCTTGAAGACAATTTTAAAAAGGATAATTACAAAAGAAATCTTGAACCCTCTTTGCCTATAGAAGGCCAAAAATACATTGGAATTAGTGCACAGCAGGGTACAGACTTTCAACAGAACTATATGAAATTACTATTCTATTACATAGAATTACTATGGGTACTGAATTTACAGTCAATTTTCCATATGAATGTATAATATAATGATGTAGCATTATTCTGTAATTATAGAATATAGTAATACATAATTATAGAATTATTACAAATAGTAATAGCATAAAGAATATTCTATTACATGATAATAAAACTCCAAACTGGGATTATTGATAGATAATTCTACGCTTTTCAGACATTCTGTTTAAAGGCCAGTTACCTTAGTTTCACATAGCACATGAAGTATTTAGAAAGATGTACATTACATAGGCGTATGCACTTTCCATTCTACATGTGAAGATCAATTGTGTAAAGTAAACTAAAATAAAATAAAATCAGAGGAATACGAACTGCTGGCTGAGAAAGGCACGCAGTTATTACAACCAATCTAAAATTCCATGTAACTAAGAAAGAAAGCTGATTAATACATACTAAATAAAATACTTGTCTGCCTAAAAGTAGTGAACTGTATTTGCACAAAGACTACAGAACTATTCACATAAGACCATTCTGCTGATATTCATATGCAGTACCATGAAATTATTACTTTTACAGGTACCTCCCAACTCTCCTAACTGTTGTTTCCAAACATGTTATGAAACAGAACTGTCTAAGCTTGCAATTCATAAGCCTGACATAGAGCCTTACAACTTTTGCTTCCTATATGGTGTTTAAAAATTCCCATTTGTAGAAGACTAGACTTTTGTAACAGAATAAACACGTACAGTACTATTGTATACTCGGTAGATGACTAAAACAGAAATATAATGTGGTCTAATTCAAATATTTATAAATATTGTATTTCATATCAGCTAGCCTTTACTACAAATCTCATTGTAATACCTTTCAAAGTATTCCATTAATATTAACGTAATAATTTTAATAATAAAAAGGCTACTGTTAGTTATACTAATATTTAACTTGTGATAACTGCAGAATAAACATAAATGAAGAAAAACAGAAGACCAGAATAACATCCATTCATCACCTTTCAAAACTCTGCTTTCAAGCCGTATGACAGCATGGTAGGGGGACAAAAAAGCTTTTATGAATGCTCTTCTTCCTTAAATCAAAACAGCTGCATACACATGCCTTTTATTAAATAATACCCTTTTAATAAACCATGAATACACTCCAACTGACAGGAAGGTTATCAGCAAGTATCAAACCTGGATGCTTCAGAACACAAAACAGAAGATCTGCATTTTTTAAAAGGTGGCATTTTTTAGCTGTAAGAAGATGGATTCTGTGGAGTATCCATAGCACATAGCAAGGATAGTATCAACGGACTCACACACAGTAATTTCATTTAATTTACTACTTGGTATCACAGCTTTAAAATGAAGTGAATTTGCCATGACCTGAAGTAGCACATACTGTAGTAGGAAAAGGTTATTGTTTCTATCAAAAAGGTTTCTTCTTTTTCTACTCTAAGAGCTCGGTTTCCTTGTTTCATGGCCTATGTATCACAAATATGTGACAGATGGCACTAACTGGCCTTGCATAGTGAAAAGAGAACTGAAAATATGTTATTGGGAAATACACCAAATGTACTTTGTGCTGTTGATTGCCTGAAGACTGTCTTCTAAAATTTGTTCCAATAACCAAAAAATATTATGTTTGACAGTTGTCCACCAATTTATCCTGACTTTGGAATCCTGTCTAAATCAATGATTAAGAGAACCTAGTGCCCATTACTTTGCAGATATACTGTTCACTGCAAGTTATTAAGTTATTAGAGTAACAACTGAATACCACATCTACCTGAAGCAGATTATACAGTTTCAGTGAAGGCTACAGAGCTGTTAAACTAATAAAGTAGGCAACATAAGCCATTGATCTTTTACAGTTAAAATACCATAAAGAAGTTTTCAGGATCAATTAAGCCACCTTTTATATTTTTATTTTTTTTAGAATCTCTTTGAATCACAAGGAACTAAAAGTCACTCCATATCAGCTTGAAGGAATTCATAGTCCAAATACAGATTATGACTTCTGTAAATTAATTCCTGGAATGTGTAACCTTTGAACGCTGATGAAGTTGGCAGTGAAGAAGTCCAGGAATTAATTTTTACAAAGTGATTCAGAAAGCAATGTAGGAGCAGGTAGTTCTGATCAAAAGGCCACTCACTGACAATGTTTATTCATTTTGTTTCCAGTAAATGTCCTTTATTAAAGGTTCACGCATTTCAACATTTCTGTAAAGCAAAACCCCATTCAGCTCTGAATTTTCAAGATATTCTCTCTTTAAGGAATACGTTTGTATATTGTGTGTTGTCAAGTATTGGAATATAATTGATTTATTCTAGTTTTCAAGAGCTTAGAATAACCTTTTTGCCCACAGAACCCTGAAGTAGCTCATGCCAGGCTGCAAGCCAGTACTTTAAGATGATTAAATTCTCTTAATACAATCCTTATTGATTTTTAGAACATAAAGTTTTAAGAATCTATTGTTTTTATCACATTATAGTCAAAGATTGCTTGTTTGTTTTCCAAATAAGCAATCAAAAGCTCACGCATTACTGTAACCCTTTGCTGTAAAAGCACTATCTTCACCCCACCCAATGTGTTTGCAGGATTGATCAAAGGTGTAAGAAGTAGTGACAATGATTGTTCCATATTTCAGCTTGGAAACAAAATCACAAATTTGAAGAAATTTATTTCACTGTCTCACATTCAAGGAATTTTAAAACAAGATGCAAAACTCATACTTGATTTTTTTTTAATTATGTGTATTTACTACTTATTAATATTCCCAAAGCATCTCTTAGCTGAACCCTCAAGGGCAAATCCCTCAGAGGCAACTTGGAGGACTTATCATACATCATAAATGAATTAATAGCTAAACCTCATGGCCAGGGCAAATCCCACTTCCCCAGTCAGGAACAGGGCAGCTGGGGCATTCCCTGTCCCATGACTGTGATAGATAGGGGCTGTCCGCAAACTGAGCAGGGTGTAGAAGATCCCAGGGAAGGTATTGCAGGAACGGCAGTGGCTGGTAGTTCCCTCCAATATAAAATTTCTGATGCTGCTGCTGTAACATGGAGAGTTCTGAATGGCTTTGTTGGATTTAGGTACTTTGGCTTTCATTCTCAGGAATAAAAGGGTGTTTCAGACGTTCTTTGTTTATTCTTTGGAGAGAAGCTGAATTCTCTATTGGAATTTACTCATTTTAAATTGCAATGAGTAACTATAAGGAATGACTTCAGCTGTGAACTGTGTTATTTGAGCTCAGAATGAATGCAGTAGTTCTAAGGGAGGCTAAGAAAGCCCTTACCTATCACCACTTGCAAAAGTAGTTCTCAAATATGAATTGATTTTTATACTGAATGACATTTGAAATCCATCGGGCCAATAAAAAATATAGATACAAATAACAGGTGCAATGAAACAGAACACACTTCACTTCACTGGGACATTACCCTTACACAATTGTCACCAAGGGAAAGTCTCCAGGTCAGCTTCAGAGCAGCAGAAAGTTCAAGAGCAAAAATGTCTTAAATAGCCTAAGAGTAACTTTGCAGAACACCCTGACATATCTTTTTTTTTTGAAATCTGAAAAATAAACAACTGTGTTGGACGTCCATTTAATTATGTGCAGTTTTAAGAATGTAGAAACTACACTGCTTGTTTCTACTTACATATTTGTCCTGCCTTTTAGCCTTTTAAAGGAGTAACTACTATAGAACTTTTGTATTGCCAACTGTTAATCAGTCAATAGTTACGACAAAACATCAAGCACTGTTTCAGCACACAAGATTATTTTAAAAATTAGAGTACTATCTCCTTAAGTAAGTGGAAAACTGATGTATAAATATCTGTGAGAATCACACAATTCATCCAGTTCAAACAACTTCAAGATAAAATTTCTGAGACAACTTTCACTATTCAATGAATGGAACACTTTTGACCCTAGTATGTCTTCCAAGGAAGTAATTAGGTCTGGGATGTATTTAACTAATGAGCAGACGAAAAAATAATAAAATAAAATAAAATAAAAATAAAATAAAATAAAATAAAATAAAATAAAATAAAATAAAATAAAATAAAACGAATCACCTTTAGAGTTCCTTAATCTTTTCAGAGAATAGTCTGCATTTGAGCAATGGGGTTTCCTGACTGATATTTGCACTTAAGATTTTGACAGAGGGAAGCTGGAAAATTTGCTATGAAGAGAAAGCATCAACTTTTGGCTGTCCCACAGTAATGGCTTCCTTAGGGACTAATAAAATAAGTTAGAATCTAATAAAAAGACTCACCTTTTATTCAGGATAACAATGAACCTTAGCTGACAAGTCAAGTCAGACCCATTATTCCAAATGACAAGACAAAAATCTCAAAGCTGAAGTCACATATTTCCCATGAACCTAATATATTATCATAGAAGAACATTTAAATTCCTCAGTCCTAAGGAGACTAAAATTGTACGTACTGAAGCAAGACATACTTATTTGGTAAAATTCTCCCTTCTGGCTAATAATTCCAGAAACAATTCTAATATTCTCAGAGAAGCTCTGGGGAGGATGTTGATGATGTAGTACCACACAAGATTTCAGATTCATGAAACACACAAAACATTGTGAAAATTGCAGCACCAAGTCAGATTGCAAAGCTTTCTTATTCAATTATATCAAAAAATGAATATAAAAGTGTAAGAACATAGAAGTCAATAGCACAACTTCTCAATGCTCCTCCAGCCTCTGGGACTTTTTGAGCTGGATAAGTCTGCTACTCAATTAAAAAAACATCACTACTAGTGCCTTTTGAACCTGACACCTACTAGTTGCCTCTGACACTACCTCTTTCCCCTCAGTGGAAGCAAGAAACAATTTATCTTACATACACTGTGAAACATAAAATCATTAAGGTTGGGAAAGACCTCTAAGATGACATTGCTCATACCCACAAAACAATGTTCCTAAGTGCCTCACATATCCCCTTCTTGAAAGACTCCAGGAACTGTGACTCCTTGGGCAGCCTGTTCCAATACTTCACCGCTCTTTCTGAGAATTTTTTTCTGATATCCAACCAGAACATCCCCTCATGCAACTTAATAACATTACCTCTCATTCTGTCACTCCTACCTGGGAAAAGAGGCTAACTCCCACCTCATTACAACTGCCTTTCAGGGAGCTACAGAGAGCAGTAAGGTCTCTGAGCCTCCTCTTCTCCAGACTAAACAATCCCTCAGTTGCTCCTCAAAAGACTTGTGCTCCTCATCCTTCCAGATTTGCTGCCCTTCTTTGGGCATGCTAGAGGGCCTCAATGCCCATCTTGCAGTGAGGGGCCCAAAACTAAACACAGTACTCTGGTACTGTTATTTCTAATTCAAGTCAGGATGTAATCACTTTTCTTGGTCACCAAGGCACACTGCTGGCTCATGTTCAGGCAGCTGTTGACTGATATTCCCAGGTGTATTTCCTCCATGCAGCCACTCTGCCCCAAACCTGCAGCAATGCACAGATGTGCAATGGAGGGTCAAATAACTTCTTTTCTTAAATATTTTTTGAAGGCTTAAAGAATTGTGGATAAGACTCTAGTTTTAGAGCAGCCATATATGAATTTATGAATATGAATTTATTTATATGAAGTCAATTTATAATTTATTTCGTTATTAAATATAATTAATTTATTAAACTGAAGGAGATTCCCGACAAAAGTAGTATCGGCATTTTTTCACAAAGGCTTCCCAGGAATAAGTTTTTGAGGAGTAGCAAAGTATGACCCCTTTAAAACAGATGAATTCTAGGAAAACCAGAAAAAATCTTTAACACTTCAATAAGTGAAGTTCTATGCAGCACTTCAGTTACTTCTTAAAATATATTTCTTCACAAAAGTAATCTGCTACTTGCTACACACTCCATCTTTTTTAACTGCAAAGAAAAAATTTTTACACATTTCAGTGAAGAAAATGTCACAGGATAAAAACATAAGGAACGGGTCTATAGATATATGAAGTAATTTTTGGTATTAAATTATACTAAATAGCATTATAAATTGTTTGTAATCAGTAAAAATATCAACTCTATCAAAATTTCATCTGCTAAGCTTATCCAATGTTTCTATTTTTACTGTAACACATTTTCTTGAGTCAAATTAATATCCCCTGGGCAATTTTTCAGCAGTTTTAAAGGGAACCAATTAAAATAAAGTAGTATCTTACATAGTAAAGACATCAATAACATCTCCTGCAGCTCTTGTCATCTCAAAGTAGGTTTGCAGAATGTTGACAGTTCCTGAAAGTGCTTCATGTCCACAGCCACAGAACAGTGCAACACCAGCATACAGCAGTATGGTAGCAATCAGAGATGCATAGGGAATACCTCCCAGGCATTTGATGCAACACTCAAAGCATCCTAGAAAAAAAAAAAGAAAATTGTTTGTTAATACGTTATATCAAAGAAAAAAAGAAGTTTTTCCTCTTGAGAAATGCTTCTGCAAATTGAAGATTGCAGGCCAAACCCAGATTAGATCAGGAATAAAAGCTCTATTTCAGAAAATCTATTAGGAGACACAGGATAATTCAACTTTTGAGCTTTCCCAGCTGTTATTTGTCCTATTAAACATAGACAGGCCAGCTGATTAATGTAGAATGCTCAGCACTGAATTATTCCTTTTACAGTTTCATATTTTGATTATCAGATAATCAGAGCAGATTACAGTGTCAATTTCAGGTTATAACAATATTCACAACTCCTGTTGCTCAGCTTCCAGATTTCTGAGATGGATCCTAAATAATGGGGATGCATCAAATTCAGTTCCTTCCATCACCATAAGTTTGCTATGGTTTTTTCATCTGCACACAATGACAGAAGAATTTCTCCATCCTGTAGCCCAGTTTTGAAGATGCAACCAACTGATCATATGTCACTAAAATATCTAACAATAATAGATGAAGATACCACTGAAACGGCACAGATAAATAAATAATTGTAGTTGAATTATCTCCCAACTTATTTTACCCTCTGCAATATCTCTTAAGTGAGAGCAATTGCTCTTTGGTTATACCAGACCAATCTTTCCTCCATCCATCAAGTTCTAAGCTGATGTTCAGTTAGGAGCAAGGCTGCTCAAGTTTCTGGCACTACTTTGCTTAGCTAGACAAGTAGCTTCACAAATACAAATATTCAGTGTGCAAATATTCTGAATTAGAGTGAATGCGATTGAGGTCACTTTCAGATACAACTACTGTATTAGTAGAGTATTTCTATTTGGAAACAGTTGTCTGTGCACTGCGTCCTGAAGCTACTGCCATCCTGCCCACTGGTCCAGTGACAGCTAACACAATCTGACCCCACAAACTGCATCAAAAACCCCATGTCAACAATATTATTTTGGTTTTATTATAGAAAAACATAATACAGTGAAATAACACAGCAAAGTGATATACTGTAGTGAATAGTATTGCTGAACAAAAATACAGATAATAAAGTGCTGTCTAAACTTCCTCAGAAATTAAATCAATATTTTTTTCAGTTGTTCAAATTTTAAAAGCTAACTGAAACACTTATAAGCTGTGAATAAGAAAAATTGTTTCTGTTCCTCTCTCATATTACAATTTTTCACACTTGTATGACTTTGACAGAAGCTTGTACAACAGTATAAAATACTGTTACCAGTTCAAGAATTTGTTGCTGACAGAGAAATCATCAGAAAATTTCCTTTGAACACATATAGCTTTCAAATAATTACTTATTCTTTAAGGCCTTTCTGACTTATTCAGCTCTTCTGCAGGCCTGTTACCTTTCTAACTGCTTACTTCATGAGTAATGCTGTGTTGTCAAACCAAATCAAAACTAAAGAAAAGCAGTGTGTCAGGTATAAGATGTTAAAATGGATATCACTTATCAATCACACACTACAAACGGTAATGTGCTGCAGGTTACACTTCCTCCAATTCTTTTTTTCAGCTGTTCAGAATGTGAAAATAGATATTTAAGCAGAACAATAGAAAAGCTATTTTAACTAGCACAGTACTATTAAACCAGTACAGAGCGTGACTCAGATGTACCATGTGTGTATAGCATGTGTCTGTGTGAGAGAGACAGTCATTCAGGGCTCTGAACCTCATCTTCACAAGGTAGCTAGAACACACAGACACAGAAATAATTACTAGGAAATATTAAAAAAAAAAAAAGTATGCTGCATTGATGTTTATTTTCATCAGGAAATAAAGACATCAGTGCTTTAGAACAGTTCACTCTGTAAAATGAACCTATTTAACCTCATAAATTTCAGCATTTACTCTTATTCTGATGTTTTCCAATATTTCCCCTCAGGCAGAAATCCTAGATCTAGTGGAACTATGTATTTTTATGTAAGCCATAGCAAGTAATCCAAATTAGTATTCTTCTTTGGAACTTCCAATACAAAGAACTGCATCAATCACATTTTTTAATAAGTCATTGTACAGAGAAAATATAATAATGAAGATGGAAAGAGAAGGAACTTCATGTTATGTGGATAGAGTCAAACTCCAAATACTGACTACATTTAGACAGACAGATGAATAGACAGATAAAACATTCAGGACATCTCTCTCGCTACTGTGAAAGAGAAATTTAGATCAGTAATATAACCAGATTCAGAATGCAATTATGTTACTGTCTTCTAAATAAACTATTAGGAAAACTCAACCAGTACAGAATTCTATGGAAAAAATAAACAGAAGAAAAAAATGAACAGTACAGAAGGATCTTTTGGGCTTGCTCTGTTTCTCCTTCACAAGACATTTTCAGCTAGAACTTCTAACAGTGAGTCCATTACTAATTATGGGTAACTAAATCTCCAAAATGAGCAAGTACTTTTGAAGATCACATTATAATTCAATGACATTTTTATCTATTTTTTCTTAAGTGGTTTTCTACCTAATACTAGGAGACAGGACAGCAGAGTAAGTGAATCTTCCTTGCCTTACATGCCAGGCTAAGTATGCATTTTTTCATATCTAAATTTGTACCACTAGACATACAGCTTTCATGATGAATAAACTCAAATACAGTTTCTCAGACTATCATAAAACATGCAGATTTAGTTCGGAATTTTGCTAAATTAGCTTTAAACTCATGAATTAAAACTACTATTATGCATATATGACCTGATAGATACATCCATCAAAACACATAGTTCTGGAAGAAAAAAAAGGCACCATATTTTACTCAGGTCAGGTATCAAAAAATATATTATTTGATATGTGGCATTACTTCTTGATCTTGATCTGAGACAGTTCTCCGTAACACTTTATAGCCTACATCAATGAAAAATCCAGAAGAAAGTGATGGCAGATAATAGATTCCTATCATTCTTTTCTCTACTTTTTTTGCACTCAATATTCTGCTTTTAAATCAGTACCATATTTCAACACTGTTGTATCTCGAAAAGATGTTTTTAAACAGTTTTTCAATATCCATAAGTTTTGTGCTTAGAAATTCCTTCTTCAGAACTAAAACCTTACCTGAACAAAAATACTGAGACCAATATTGCATTTATAATGTATGAATTAATGTCATTATGATTTCCTTTCACTTTTTAAATGCATGCATGGGAGTAGAAATTCCTAAAATATAACCTGGAATATGACCAGTCTTTCTTTGGCCTGGATAAGACTGAAATTGGATCTTATTAATGTGTATAAATATCTCTAGGATGGGGCCAGGCTGTTTTCTGTGGTGGACAAGAGGCAACAGACTCAAGATGGAAACACAGGAAGTTCCATCTGCCCATGAGGAGCAGCTTTACTGTGAGAACAACAGAGCACAGAGGTGCCCAGGGGGTCTGTGGAGTTTCCTTCTCTGAAGATATTAAAAACCACCTGAACGTGATCCTGAGCAATGTGCTTTATGTGCCCCTGCTTGAAGCAGGGAGGGGGTTGGACCAGGTGATCCTAACTGATTTCTTCCAACCTCAACCAATCCGTGATTCTGTGAAACAGTGAAGTAAATTAAAGTGCATGTCCATAAAGCACATGGATGTGTACACTTTCAGATCTCGGGGTCTAAAATCATTTCTACATATTAGCCACATCTGTAAAGAAAATAGATATTATTTACACATTCGATTGATATAACTGTAAGAAATAAAAAGTTCTGCCAAATAATGAGGAATATGAGTACCACTCAGTCATGATAAAAACAAATACAGATTGTCATATGATACAAACTGTATCTTCACTTCCACATCTTCAAGTTGTGTGATCAAAACGTTTGCTTGAAGTAGCACGTGGTACGTGGAATTTTGAATTGTATTTAATATTTTCTCAATGAATCTTCCTTTGGTTTCCATTCAAATTGTGCTCTAATTTCATCTAAGAAAAAAAGAGCCTGGTGGCATGGAAGCCCTAAACACGTCACATCTGAACAACAGGCAGAAACAATCTAACTCTCTTGGTATTGTCCCAAGTACAGAGGATAGACAAGGCATCTGAGATGTAGCTTAGCAAAGCTGCAAACATGAGGAAGCAACATTTCAGAACCACTAAACAATGACCATTTTTGTACTGCTATCTGGAAAACCTGGGCTGCAGACACATTCTGCATAATTGCATTCTAACTGTTAATAAGGGTCATCACACTCTCACCATTATACTACAGCTACACTAGGAGAGAAAAAAACTTGATCACCTTGCCATATTAAACACTAATACTTTGAGTACCTTTCCTCATCTATTCCAGAGGTGGCTTTTCCTTTAAATTTTGGTTCTATGAGAATATTTACATTTAAGGAATCACCTATCCCCCAGGCAGACTGACACTTACTGCCAACTAATCTGCAAACTTCCTGAGAGTGCACTCAATCCCCTCATCAAGGTCATCAATAAAGACATTAAACAAGGCAGGCCTCGTTTAAACAAAACTGACCCCTGGGGAACATCAGACATATTTTTAAAGCAGTGTTTTGTTCAAATTGTTATAAGCAACTTAATCTATAGAAGAGTAAGAACAATGTGCACAGAAAATTTCAAAAGGATTTTTAAGAAAAAGATAAATAAAAAGAAGAAAATACTAAAATATACAGGTTTCCTCTTGCACTTTGAATTCTGTAGTATCACCAGATGTTCTTCGACTTATCTTCTTTGGGGCACTGGATCTTAGCTAATCAAATTCCAAATGTTGTCATTAAGGTTTTTTAAGTCGTTCTACAGAGAGCAGTTGCTGCACCTGAAATGGGATGAAGGGTGAGGAATTGTGAAATAATCCTTGCTTATTTAGATGCAGAATTTACGGTAACAGATTGAGATACCTAAGAATGTTCATCCCCTCAGTTACTCCAATGTATGCTTGGTTTTAAGAACCTATTTGGCTGAAAAGACAATTTCAAGCAGGATATATACTGAGATATATCTGTAACTTGGTTACACAAATAACTACATAAAGAACAACATCTCTGCCAACTGTCCTTAGAAGGCATTCATTCAGAATGACCTCAAGCATTCTAATTCTCCCTCCTAAACAACAACAATAATATTGCAGTGTTCAAATCCAGGGTTTTCCATCATGTTTACCACTGTGCTTAGCCTTCAGGTTACAAATAGAACTTTCATCAACAAAAAAAAATCATAAAACCCATTTCAAAAGAAAAAAGGCAAATTTTAAAACAGTAGTCTAAAAATTGGGTGTTTGAGACACACAAGTTGAACACATAAGTGAGGAATATTCTGATGACAGAAGCGACAAAATTTTGTCACCTTTATAAGAGATGATGTTTTCTTAAGAGGTTAAATGCTGAAATTATTGAAATTGAAGCAGCAGAACTGAAATAGTTCGTCCTTCATCTGACTTGAACTCCAGAAGATACTGTGGCAACTTGTCTATAGTCATAAGAACAAAACTGATCAGCTTAGATCTTAGTTCAGCTCAGTTCTAGTGTTATTTTTTCCTTAGTAGGCTCTAAGAAATTAAACTGAAATAGCCAACTGTTATTTTCTTTACCCTATGCAAATATAAGATTGTTCTGCTCTTTTACTTGGAAAGTAAAGACTTACAGGTACATTCCCACATACACACAAATTCTAAATAATGTAAGTTGTAGTACTTTAGATGAATTCACCTTAAGCTGTTTGGTGTCACAGTTTTAACAAAGGCTTTAATTAAGTCAAATTTTGAGATATTTTAGTTACAAATTTGTGAATTAAGAGCAATTTAGGCCAGTAGTCCAATATAAAAATGGAAGATTTTTCTTTAGTTTGCAAAGTCATCTTGTGGAAACATAAGCCTTTTTAAAATCGGAAAAATGCACTGGAAAGCCTTTTTTTTTTTTTTTTGGTGGGAAAATGTAGCACAGCCTCTACTACAATCTTCAAATAGCTGCTTTACAAACTCATTTACCAACACCTTTTTTATCCTGAGTGCATACATAAGCTGTGAGTTTCTTTCCATTCATGATTATTTTCATTATAAATTATGGAGAACTGCAGATAATAGAGTGGTTTAGTAATACTATTAGAACAAGACAAAAAAAAAGTCTTACTCATTATGATAGACTCTTGCTCCGAGTCATAAATTATAGCAATTAAAATTTTACAAGGGCAATAGAATCTGTAATTTTTGTACACTGCTTAAATCATAAAATCTTAGAATTTCTTAGGTTAGAAGAGACCTTAAAGATTGTCTAGTTCCAACCCCTTGAAGTAGTCAGGGTTGTCAACCACTAGATCAGATTGCCCAGGATTCCATCTAGCCTGGCCTTGAGCACCTCTAAGGTAGATCATCCACAACTTCTTTGGGCAGCCTGCTCCTGTTCCTCACCACCTCTGAGTAAAGAACTTCCTCCTAACGTCTAACATAAATTTATCCTCTTCTAGATTAAATCCTTTCCCCCTTGTCCTACCACTGTCAGACTGTGTAAAAAAGTCAGTCCTCCTGCTTCTAAGATCCCTTCAAGTACTACTGGAAGGCTGCATCGAGGTCTCCCTGGAGCTTTCTCTTTTGCAAACTAAACAAGCCCAACTCCCTAAATTTTTCTTCATAGAAGATGTGCTCCAGCCGTTTGATCATTTTCATGGCCCTCCTCAGGACCTGCTCCAACAGCTCCGCTTCCTTTCTGTGCTGGGGGTCCCCAAATCATGATTAAATCCTATGAAGTAGTTGTCAATGCCTTCACCATATGCATGTTGTGCAGGTCACTATGGCCTCTCCCATCATTATAAAGGGGAACAAACTTTCCCTCCTTTCATACAACACAAAATTAGCTACAGTTTCATTCAGAACTGCCCCTTAATTTTATTAAGTATTCAGAATTTCACTTGAAATTGTTATGTTTGAAAAAAATAAACTGCTAGAGAGAAAACTCCGTTCTGTAATATTAATAATGCATCACAGCACATTTTATATCAGAAATATAAAATAGATTTGCATTTTCATCATAAGCCTTCAAAACATTTTTCAATTATATTCAAGGTAATTAAATCCCAAATGGATTGCTCAAATTGTTTCCCAATTCTGCTTTAATGTACCATGGTACTAATATGAAATATGTTTCCTAGAGAAGAAATATTATTTCAAGAATCCTGCAATAGAAGAACACTGTGCTATTCAAACAACTATATTTAGAAAATCCACCTGGCACAGAGATGTATAATTTCTGTGTTTTTACCCTTTAATATAATAATCTTTCAAAGACAAATTAAACTCTATATCTGCGCTAACTGACATTAAAACAAACACAAAAAAAGCTTTCAACTAAGTTTGAAGATGTATCTAACGTAAGTAAACATATTTTTAATCCTTTCCAAGCATGCAGCCTGGCCACTTACACAGCAAGAGGAGATCCTTTCTTTGTTCTAGATTAGGAGTCACATATGCATCTTTACATAGCCCAGAGACACCAAACACGCTTCTGTTGTGCTCCATACTTCTGAATCTGAAAGAAACAAAGGCCACCTACAACCTCTTCTCCTGGAAAACTGATACACAGCCAGATATGAGTAGTCTACATACACACTCGTGACAATGTAGAGAAAATGGTGTTGTGATTAGCTGTCATGTACTTCTCAGTACATTAGGTTTATTTCTGTTTAATTAAACAAACCATAATCTAACAGTTCATAAGCAGTCCTTTCTTGAAATACAAACCAGTCAGGCATATGCAGTCAGCTTTTGTTATCTTTAAAAAATATTACCAGATGAGTTAGAGACATTTGTCACCTTCAAAATCATTCTAAAGTTGAAAATATAGGAATGAAAAGTAATTCCATAAATACGACAAGAAGAAAAATTGGTCTATATTTTATTTTTTTTACACTAACAAAATAGAGCAGTTATTTCAAATGTTTTGCCCATGTTTTATGTCACATAATTTGAAATTGTATGGTGAATAAATTAGTAATTTACTATCAGTAATAGGTTATAAACATTTGACATATGTGTCAATAATGCATGAATGATGATTGAAACAGATATAAATGGCTGTAACCATGTTTTTGATCTGCTTGAAACAATAACAGTTTGTAAGAACACTAATTCAAAACAACGTATCGAACTGTATCATCAGCTTTAAAATGAGGGTAATGTTACAGATCACGAAACAAAAAAAATAAGCATCCTTTTCATCTTTCTCATCTGGAGTTCATAAAACTCATTCCACCTCCTCATCCTTTAGCAAAGCTGTTTCTCCCAAAT
This sequence comes from Odontophorus gujanensis, assembly GCA_013399175.1. Lineage (NCBI taxonomy): Eukaryota > Metazoa > Chordata > Aves > Galliformes > Odontophoridae > Odontophorus > Odontophorus gujanensis. The sequence continues at coordinate 288,112 of VXAB01009833.1, read as the reverse complement.
GGAAAACTACTAAAAGAGATGTAATGAAATGTAATCCTGCAGCATTTCTTTTCTCCTCATTCACAAATAGGCTGAGTTCCACTGGGCTTTAAGCCACTTCTTTTTTTAGTGCATTATCCAATTCTTGCAACTCAAAGAGTATTCCTACATGAATTTTCTGTGCAGTCATCTGTTTAATTGGAATGGTCTCCAAACCTTTTATGTATTTAAATTTTTCTCATTTTAGCAAAGGTAGCATCTTCCTTTTTCCGGTAGTGGAATAGAGAGACAAACAGGTCCTTTGCAAGTGAGTTTCCATGCTTGTACTCCTGATAGCATGAATATAATCTCTCATATATATATAAATGTAGATATTCTATGTTTTATATAACCAAAGCACACTTTACTGATGTAATTCACCATTACATGTGCTTAACACTTAGAAAAAAATGTAAATACAGTTATATGATTTGTGAATACTTTGTTCTCAGCAGCTGTTCAGGACATAAAGGAAAGAGGTATATAAAGAAAATACCAAATATTCAGCTGCCTTAAATGATCTGCTTCCTTACAGACTCATACACTGAATAGGGTGTGTATGTTGTATAACTATTAGCTGACAGCAGGTAGAAAATAGGAACTCAAAAACCCTGGAACCTTCAGTAAGTTAATAACTACAAATTTATTTTCTTTGGTATCATATAACCTATGCTCTTTATTCCACATCACATGTAACTGCTGATCACATTTTCCACTGCTTTTATCTTATAACCCTCTATTTGACTTTTTTTGCTCCCTTTACATGCAGGCTGCTTCCACTCTGGTTTCTTCTATCCCTTTGAATACATATTTGCCAGATAAACAAACACAACAGACAATTTTGGTCATTCTCTTCAAGGCTGAGAGAGAGCAAACTCATCTGCTCTGAGGGATGAGCCATGGGAACAGAGTTTCACCTCCCCTCCCAAAATCTTTGTCTTCTTACCTAATTCCACCATTCCTCTTGAGGGCACCAAGATACTCAATGAAACAAGTACACACAACTTGTATTTATTACCCAAAAGAGCAGAATAATTTCAACTAAATCAGAAGAAATTAAGTAGCGTAGAAAGCTCCTGTCTCAAATTCTGAGCATTCCAAACATTTCAGTCTGGAACTAAAATCATAACCTTTTAATGGAAGCACTGCATAACTTTACATGTCTGCCATTTCAACACCTCAGGAAGAAAAAGGATGAAAACATAGGCCATGATGGGGCAGGCAACTTTCATCCTCTAAGATGATCTGGATAACTCATGATTTGACCAGTTGAGGAAGACTGTTCCATGAAACTAATGTCATCTTAAACGTCATCTTGTATGTCAAAATAAGTATGTGAATAGGTGTGATACATTTAAATGTACAATTTACAACTCGATATATCAATTAACACTTTTAGTCTCTCAAAATCACGAACTTTTGAATCAAACAGTTTCATATACAAAATAAAAAAGTGTAATTAAATTCATACATTCAACTATTATCAGTGATAACAATTATAACTGTACAGGTCATAAACAAAGTCTCTGTGGAACAGTACTTATCATGCAAAGCTGAATCCTACCATCTGGGATCTGCAGCATCCCTCTTCCACTCAAACACACACCTTTACCCACATTTACATGGGAAACCTCTTGTAAACAAAAATAGAGCTGTGCTGCACTCATCAGTGCTAAGAGTGCTTAACGTGCTAAGAGGCCACAGACATGATACCCACAATTACAACACACATGAATTTTTGAAACAGAATTAATCAGTTGTGGGAGACTTTCAAAGAGATAGACAATCTGGGAAGAAGGAATTACATATATGTTAAATGGTATTTCAAGTAACCCTTACTTCCCTCCACAACTACTTCATAAAATGTTCATTAAAAAATTTGTTTGGAGGGAAATTATGATTATCATATTTTCCAGAGATCTTTTGCTTTTTTATTTTTAATTGTCTCAGTATTTTCTAATGGATGTCTAAACTCAAATTTCTATTTTAAAAATTATCTTCATAACAAAGATTCAAATTTAGATTAAGTTTATTTATTTATTTTTAAATTAACCCAAGTTATTTCTCTGAGTTATGAAATGCTAACTCTTCCAGGATAGAGAAAGTTTTTATGAGGTGTTCAACACATATTCCTTATATTTTAAGCAAGACATTGAGAAAATACAACAGGAATGATTTTGGGGTCATTATGTCATTATCTCTTGTTGATTTTCTCTGACGACTTCTTCTAAAACATGTATCGAGGTTAAGATAACACTGTTACTTTGCCTCTTGCATTACCTGTTCTGTGTAGGTATTTGAAAAGCACTGAATATATGATTTGTAATAATGTATATTACCTGGATCCCAGTAAAACTTGTTCTCATTCACTTGTTAAGTACACAATGCCCTCTGTGAATGTGCAACACGGAACACAGCCCTAAACATCACATTGAGAAGTAGTACGATACATATGTATATATATGTATATATGATATGAAATAGACTTGGTAAAATACTTATTATTAAGTTTAGTGATTCTGTTTTCAGTCATTATTTCAGAACACCACCTAGTATCTGTCTTTCTTTTGGTAATATTTAAAAAAACATATTTTCCAGGGTAGGTACCTCCATCCTTGTATTCAAATTCTGTTCCCCTTTGCTAAAGGGAAATGGTCACAAATAGAAGGAAATAAATACAATCAGGTCTCTCATTTTATTAATAACTTATAAAACTGAGCCCAAGATGCACTAAAAAAAGCAGAGGCTCTGCTCAGGGAAGGCAACAATACAATATCTAAAAACAACTTATCTTTTCCAGTGATCAAAGGCATCTTGTGTCTGGAAAAAAGGCTAAAAATAGTGACACTAAATATCATCTTCAAGAAACTGCTGGTAAGTCAAGCTATCAGTATTTTCATTGTCTGAGGGATGGTTCTTTATAAGAAACAGAATTTTTTCTTGAATTTTCAATTAAGTGTAGTTATTCTGACTAGCTATCAACAACACCAAGAGCGTAACAACAAGCAAAAGATTAACTATGCATAAGAGAATAAGACAAGTTAATGACATTTTGGATGAGTTTGCGACAAGGAGTCACAAAAGACATTTTCTATTGCCTTCTTTTTTTTTTTTTTTAATACTTGATATGAGATTTTCCTTTGTATATACAGAATATTATCAAACATAGAAAGCTACAAATGCTACAAAAACTAAGACACATAAGACAAGTAGGCTGCAAACAATGTTTGAAGTACTGATAACAGTGATTCATACTGTTTCCCTAGTTTGCTAAAGGTAAATCCTTAGCCTTTTCCATTAGACTCAGACAAATCTAAGAGCACCTGGGGGCTGAAGAATGCATGCAAGTTCTCTCCAGTGCCAGTGATCTCTTCCCTAAACAAAGGTTTGCCTGCAGCACATAAAGCTCTGAAATATCACTGGGGAACACTAAGAAAAGGGCTCTAGCTGCTGCTGTAACAACTATAATTGTCTACAATTCCACATACTTCAGATAAACAACATGAGAAATTTTCAAAATTATGCTCACTGTTAGTCATTCCACTGCATTCTTATAAAAATTGGAATCCAATATTCAATTTCATTTTAACTTAGGGAACAGATCAGTATGTTACATGCAATTGCAGAAAGATTTCTGTGAATTGTTTTTCAAGTCATGGATTAATTTTAATTGAGCAAGGTTCAAGCTGCTAGCACAGAGAACAAGAATTCAGCTGCCTCCAGGGATTTAATCAGCTTCCTGACCTTACAATTCATCCAAACAGATGATGAAAAAAATCAATTTGTGGTAAATGATGCCATCACTGAACAGCCGGAATAGTCACATTTTGAATAGATACCCAGTTTCTACCATGCAAATCTCAGGGTGGCTCTGCAGGACACACATGCAGGGAGGCAGCTGTACACGATCAGTCTGTATTTAAAGATAAACACATAGAGTACCAGCAATCCAGCAATGTTACAAAAATTTTACCTCAAACGTAACAAGCAAAAGAATGATTTAAAACTAGCTACCACACTGAGCACACAAGCACATATATAAGCAAAAGGCAAAGTGGCTTTGCTGTTTGTTTGTTTGGTTGGTTGGTTTTTTATGGTTACATAATATCTCACACACTTTTACTTATCCTTATTTCAATATTTCACACCAAGAGAAGGTTTATATTGCCAAAAAAAAAAAAACAACCCAACAGATTATTTGCTTTTCTGAATGTGAAATATCACCATTTTTTTCCATCATATTTTTTCAGGAATCTGAAAATTCAGGCTACTGCTAGTGGAATCAGCTGTACAGTTTTTATTTTTATTTTTTATTTTTTAAGGCAAGTTCACAAAATTCAAATTTTTGTACAGCCAAAATAATCCGAGATATCTATGGTATATAAATGGTATTTTTTGCTTAGAGAGTCAGTGATGGTTGCATCGCAAAACATTTACAAAAACTCAAAAATAAAAATGCAGAAATCAAGAATTAACCCAGGTGCAATCACAACCCATAAAGGGAACTTACAAAGTGACTTAGTCCATCATCAGTCTCACTAATGGCTTGTGGGAGATATTTACCTTACTTCTCTATTGCATGCCAATACAGGGAACTACAATTCTTCAGGGTTCCAAAGCAGAGCAAATTACTGAAGGCCCCAGTAGCATTTGGCAGGAAAAATAAGGGACTATGCTATACGCTTTATTAAACATTCTTCTAATTTGTCCTTCAAAGTCACAAATTCGCACTTTTTGTGATCCACTAGCAGCCAAAAATCAACTGAACTCAACTCCTAGAGGTAGTTATTTTTATTATTATTTATTTTATATTATTATATAAACTTAATACTATTAAATTACTGTCATTATTTTCATAGATCCATGAATAGGATGCCAATACCTGAAGCAGAAGCTGAAGGAGTCCTTAGATAAACTGAGAAACAAAGTAACACAAGATCCAGACACTGTAAATGAAACGACTACATTTTTCTTTTTTAAGGCATCAATTGCTACTAGTTTTGAATAGTACAAATTCTTCTCACGCAACATGGTAAATAAGAATATTTGAGGAAAAGAGAGGGAGGAAACCTAATTACCCTAACAATCACCAAAGGCAGGGTTACTTGTCAATACATTTCTTACCTGCAATAGAATAAAGATAACAATAGTGCTCTTGCATCAGATCATAGTTACTCTGCTCTTTATCACCTCCCTAACCCTAGGCACTTTTCAGCTAGAATTCCTCCTTTCATCGTGAGAGTCCTCATAAGAAGATCCACAGTCCCCAGCTTCTCCAATATCCATGATTATCTTGTTTATCACATATAACACAGCTGTTTTCCATGGATTATGTACATTCTGAATCAATGTACTAAAGGAAGAAAGTGAAAGGACTGTGAAGAAAGCAGGTCACAGCCAGGGATTGAGGGAAAAGCCACTGCACTTACACAAAAAGGATATGAGGTGGGAGAACAAGAATGAAAACGAGATGATGCAAGTTGAACTTCAGGCCCTGTCTTTTAATGAAAATCTGTGTTCAAGACCTCATGACCTACTTCACATATCCTATTTTAGACCCAGAAAAGTAAAAAGTCTGGACAAGAACATAAGACAAATATATGGAGCGAAAAATACGTTCTTAATAAATTTTTATGCGGACTACATGCACTTTTAACATCCACTGTGCAAAACCTTATAAGAATGTTTCAAATATAATTCTTCCCTAAAAGCAATTTTTGTGCTGAAGTCATAAGCTAAATTCAATCCGGTTGAAAATACAAGATAGATTTTTTTTCTTTAAATTTTAATTTTATATTTATGAATGATTTTTTCCATAACATTCCATCTGCTGTCTTCTCCACATGCATGCATTGATGCTATGGTACTTAAGTGCTTCAGGAATTTTTATTTATTTTTTTTATCTTTTAAGAAAAATTATGCAATATTAAGCTCTATCATTTTAAGATAAATTAAGCCTGTTGGAAAAATGTATTAACTTAGCATATTTTTCATACTGCTTTGCAGATCAAGAAAAGACAGAGGATTCCAGAACGTAGGAGAAAAAGTTTGTCACTGAGGCGATGACACCATTATGATGATGGAAAAAGATCCAAATTCACATTTGTGTCTTGAGCTTTAAAGAAAGACTTGCTGATAATCTAAAAATACCGGACTTTTTTTCAATATTAGCTTTCTGAAAATCATTCAAAAAAGTCCAGTTCAATGGTTATAAAATATTTTGAAGGAATATATTTGTTTTGACTATATTTATTTTACAAAATTTTCCTCTGTAACTTCTGGAATATCTACTGAAAAGTATGGTAACAGCAGACCACTGTCTCATGTTAACATAAGAATGTGAATCTTTCAGATGGCAGGTATTTACTACTCATGAGCTATTTTTTTTTTAATTCAGCTTTTACCTGAATAACTTTTGAGTCCCAATTTCTGAAGAGTAGAAAATTCACTCCCTGCTTTGTTCTTCTAAAAAAGAAAGTGTTCACCAAGATGCAAATAGTAATGATAATGTAGCATTTGGAGCTCAAGAGTTCATAGATGTAAATAACGGTATTGCAGAAATTCTAAATAATACAGAAATATATTACAGTTATGGTCAGCATGTGTCATGCAACATGTAGCAACACAAGCTCAATAATAAGTCCAAGAAAGATCCATTTAATTAATTGGTTAGTTGGTCTACATTATTTGCAGTGTGTAGTGGTAAGAATGTGTCATTATTTTTGAATGAAGCACTATCAGAAATGATTCCCAGAGTTAGTCATATTTTAACTTATTTCTTCTTCCCATTAAATTTATAATCAATTCACACTATGTCCTCTGGACATTTCTACTTCATTCTCATATAATTGAGACAAGCAAATTCTACACCATCACAGAAAGTCTGCAGTCCACAAAGCAGTTACATCAGTCAGCTGTCTCAAAATGAATGCTTTTGTTTTATATGTATGTATTCATATGCATTCTCTGTAGCTTTTATGGCAAGCTTATTTTCTCTCTCTCTGAAGACCTAAAAAGATAAAAAATTTTAAAAGTTGCTAAACAAATATTAATGTCTACACAGGCCAAAAGATAAATAAAGTGCAGAAGACAAACTTTTGTTGCAGTTAGTTTAATCCAAGACAGCTTCTGCAAAGGTGAAGGAATGCTATAAAGACAAAATACATCTAAAGTTTAGAAAGCAAGGGATCAGAGACGGTGGCAATCTAAATAAATGGAAAACAGTTTACTACAGGGTGAAACACATCAAATATTTATTAAGTGTGTGACATCCACAGAACTGCATAACTTGAGAATATTTTTGCTATTGGAAGGGTGAAGGGTATTTTTTTACTAAATCTATAGTTCTCAGGCATAGATTTGCCACAAGATCTCAGACATTTACATGCATTATGTTTTTGCACTAATGACAAATTTTGATGGTTTATATTATGTGTAATTAAAACAATGTTAATAAAGTCCAGATGTTGAAACTAAACTGTACCTCCTAAAAGAAGAGAACAGAGAACAAAGAATAAAACTGTTGCAACCTGAAAAAGTATTGCATGCTTCAAAGAACTGCTGTAAAGTGACTTAGTGACACTTTAAGATTCATGTCCAGACAAACCTCATCAGTACATAACGGATTTAAGCAACAACTGAATAGATGAAACATTATGATATTTTTTTAAACATGCAGAACCCATACAAGTTTATGTAACATATTCATTTATAATTCATTATTCTTCCCTATCCCCACCCAGTTACAATCCAAGTTCACACATTTATTTTTCTTTTTCTAGATTTTCTTCTTCAAGCTCTAGCATTAGGATTTTCTTTCTATGGAGATAGAAAGCACTGTTTTCTTACTATTTCTGAATTTTAGCTCATCTGCCAAGGTTGCAGAATGATGTGGAATAAATGAACACCTGCTCTTGAAAAGGAAGCTATCTCAAATGCCAGGCTTTGGAATGATGACAACAAAATGAGCATGTCACCCAGAAAATCTGTTCTAATGGCCACTTGCCAAGGCACTTGTTCCCACTGAAGTACAGGTTAAAATTGCTGACAATAATTTGTTTTTAGAAGACAAAGAATTGAGTAGAACTCAGCCAAAGTGTGTGTGTGAGTGTATGCGGGATAACACATGCACTAAACACTAACATTCAAAAACACACAAAGAAACTGCAAATGTATGAATGAAAAGATTTAAGATATTTTGTTTCTATTGCTATGTAACAGCCAGAAAATAGCTCATTTTCATTAATATACAGAGTAATGATTCAATCAGAACTGAGTCATGTGTTCCTTATCCTTCATGTGGAAGAAAAACTGGTGAAACTACTTTGTAAAGAAAATGTAATCTAGTACATTTCCCCTAAAAACTCATATTTAGTAGTTAAAATTAAAATATTCATGCAAAGGTGATTTTAATTATCTGTCACATCCTGTGTTGTGCAATCAGATGGAGTTTTTCTTCTGTCATGCAATTATACATATGGTTTTCCCTGTTTATTCTGGTTCACTACATGTGTAGCATGTTGCTATTGGTTAGTGTGCAATAAACTGTAAGGAAGTTAGCAAGCTTTGAAAATCTTAATTCAGAAATGTTTACTAAATATATTTTCAGTTGTGAAATTCTCAAAAAATTCCAACATCAGTCTTTACACATGAAAGTATTAGAACAATCAATAGCAAAAAAAATGATAACGTTAGGATGTGAGTTAACCTTACAGAAATTCTATATTGCCCATAAATAACAAGTATTTGAAAACAGAATGTGCAGAGAACTTAACAGGAATAATGTACTCCTGATCATAAATAATTTTGTCTTCGTATGTCCCTACATAAGATTTTCACTGTTCCTCCTCTTTATAAGGAATTCATAATCGGACACAACAGGACAACAAAGACTGGGGGAAAAGATAATAAATAGATATAAGGAGAAGAAACTCATCATCAGGAAAAAATACAGATTAATTTCAGAAGCAATAGTTACTGCTATATTTATATATTTTTTATTATATCATAATATTTTCTAAAGACTTACTTAGGAGTAAGTTATAAACAAATATAAATCACATACAGAATATCACAAAATCATTAAATACATTTATGCAGCTGATTTTCATTCACTTTGGGAACTGTGGCTTAAAAATAGCAAATAGCAAGTTAAATATTTCTGTATAAATATCAACACCAAGATAGAATTCACTAATACTAAATTACAGGCCTATATAAAGCATTCAGACAAAATGTACGGTCATTTCCTGACAGCACACTAGCAAACATTCTGCAATCTTAAGGATTATATTTGCTGGTATAGCAAAAAATGAATGGTCTTCTACCAACTTTCGTGAGAACTGTATTTCTGAAGTACAGTTTTGAACATCAGAAACAACTTAACTTTAAATTTTAATGGGCAAATATACTTCAGGTCAGTAACTAGTTCATAAAAACAGTTCTCAAAGGCCTTTGTTTTTGAATACACAACTTTAAAGCCATGTACGGTATATGCTTGAAAGTGTTTGAAAGTTTGAGCTTTAGAAGTTTGGATTACTCATTCAAACAGGTTATCTTAGTCAAATACAGTGAAAATTAAATATAACACAGCACTTGGACATTTATTCAGAAAGTAAAAGTGCGCAAAACTGATAAATTCTCCTTAGAAAAAAATTGTATTCATAATGGAAAAGCTAAGAACATCTACTGTAAAAGAAAATTATCTCCAGGAAATAATTTACTGAGAAAATTTCAATGAGTAAAAGTAGTAAGTTTTTTTATATTTAATATCAAAATTAACAGTGAAATTAGGTTCTCAGATCACTATCAGATTTGTTCTGGCTTAGTACTTGCACAGAGACAGTATTCTGTCAGTATATTTCAGAAATGTAATTTTCTTGGATGTTTGCAATAAAACAATTTCCATGGACCTAATGGGCATCTGTAAATAGAGAATCGTAAACTCGGTTTTTAAGAGACCAAAAGGCATAATTTTCTCTTGTTTATGAAGGACAGTATTAGCAGTAGCTTACTTCTAAAAATGGAAATAAGAAATTTTCCTTAGCTGATGACAGTTTAAGGTTTTCTATTTTGGTTTTTAACTTGGTAAAAGCATTACTCTATTCAAGACTAAATGATGAGCTGGCTCAGCTGAGTATAATTTTCAGCCAATGATCTGCCAACAAAGCTTTTTCAGAATTGCACCAAAATTTCATTTTCCTGTTCGGTTTATCTTTGTGTATTGGGTTGAGTCAGACAGCCCCTTAGAAGATGCCTACAGAATTCTTCCACAAAACACTTGTGTCTTGAAGATCGCAAAGCAGGGTCATTACAGAATTTGGTTGTGTATATGCCCATGTCATTGTCATATAAACGTGGAATAATCTGTACAAGATTTTTGTGAGCACAAATTCTTGCACAGGTAAGGAAACTGAACAACTGTTCACCTTCATCATCGGGGTAGAGAAGGGACTTGCGGTGATGGGGTGGTTTTCCACGAATAAAGAGGCTTTTAAAAATTTTAATCCTTGTATTTCATTGCCATATTGATTGACTTTTCTCAGTCTGGTTAACATACCATTTGCTTTGGGGGAACTAATTATATGTCTCCTACTATGGAAGGCCATCAGAAATCAGTGGGGTAGATGTTCATTTTAAAGATAATAGCCTAAAGATATTTCAGGACTTCCAACTGAGAAATAATTTCAACTTGTATGGGTTTAAGAGTTTTATCACTCAAAACAATCATATTGGTCATAATATGGCCTACTCATCTGTATCTCAGTAGATGCCTTTTTTTTTTGTTTTCACAGCCATAACAGCTATGAAAGCAATGAGTTTCCTGGCACCTCACAAACTGTGAAGAGCAGATTTTGTGCTAGCTTTTTACTTTTTCACACAGTTAAAAGAAACAGAATGACCTACCAAGCTAGTGTAAGGTATTGGTTATTTCCAGTGCAAGCATACTGATGGCACAGAGTACTGAAAGACTACTACATGTCATGAGACACGTATAGAAGGAGTAACATATGCTGATTCTTTTTTTCTCCCTAACCAGAAGGGAACAACAGAGCTGTCTGGAACATCTACACTGAGCATAATATATTTGGGATGTGGAACTTTTCATTTCTTATCCTAAAATAGTAAATGAGAAAAAAAAAAATGCCCACCTCCAGAAGCCATCTACACTATTTCCTGCTAGCACAGAGAAACCAGTCATATTTAACCTACTCACATCAACTTTGTTAGGTTTGATCAAAAAACAAAAAAAAACAAACCAAAACCCTACAAATGAATACTGTCACCTCCTATTAAGAGGAATTGATTTAGTTTAGCTTTTCATTACATTCTCATCTAACAGTCAGTGTTCTTACCTACTCATTTAAAGGCCAACAAAAGTATAATTTGTCTTCTTATCTCTACTTCTAGACAAAAGTCTTAAAAAGGTGAGAAACTCACAGGAATAAAACAGGCAGGAAAACTACAAAAAGTTTATACTTTATTTAAATGCAACATAAGATCTGGAACCTAAACTCATATGCAGGAAAATGTGTTAGATATGCTGAATGAAGGAAATATTGCATAATCAATTGGTTAATTAGGAGAAGAAATTGAATTATAAAGAGGAAGAACACAGACTGAATTTTTGCATGCTAGTAATACACAAAATTTAATGATTTCACTATCTTTTTACCAAGAAGTTTTAGAACTCTATCAAATACACAAAAGTATGTAAATAGTAAAGAAGGATGATTTGTACTTCAGGAGTAGAAGCTAGAAGAAATTATCATATCTATAATTTTTCAAGCCCAAAGTTTCAGATTTATACTCTGTAAAAAATAATAAAAACCAATGCAATCTACCTTATAGCAAACAGACAGCAGAACTTAAGTAAACAGTTCTTGAGAAGTCAGAAAAACCTATAGATATTTTCACAATTGTCAGGAATACTACAAGATTTCAGATTAGATTAATCAAGATATTTAAACATATTTTGCTCTAAAACCATATAAAACTCCTTCATTTCAACGCAATGATTTCTAAGCTCACCTGATATTCAAAGTTACAGCAGCCAATTTTGTTTGAAATTCGCTACACTGATAAAATGTCTCCTTTAACTGAAAATTGCAGGTGTGGGAAATAAATCTGCATTGCACTCAAATGATTTAAGATAATTTTTTCCTAGACATTTTTCAGATTGGAAAGAAATCTCAAGGGAGAAATGGGAACGAGCTCTAAATAATGAGAAACACAGAACCCAGAATTCAACAGAATCAGAATGTTTTGTTACCTGATGCCAGCTACTTCAACTTCATCCACTTCACCAGTTCTTCGCATATCTGGCATCAATATATTTCTACAACCAGTTTTAAAGAAACTTCAAAGAAGATCTGATAATAATCCCAGACACTGTTAAGACTACAACTTTTCCTGAGTATATTTATTTCCTGCTTGTGTCTATCTGACACAAGCTGTATGATACACAGAAATCCATACAAAACAAAACCTTTCAGCCCAAAATAAATCTTCCAAAGAGTTATAAATATTTGTGATCACTAGGGATTTCTTGAACATCAATGAAAAGGAACAAAATTGTAATCAACAAACTTGGAATTAAATACCTAATTCAAATCTAGGATTTTGCCCAGTAATTGTAGTTGCTTTAGTGTCACACAAATGTGTACAGTCATGTTGTTTCTAGACATTACCTAAGATCACGTTCGTGTGACTTCATTTGACTTTGTAAATAGCGCACTATAATGGAAATCCTGAAAAGTAGAATCCTTCATATCCAGTATTAATGCAAATAACACTAGAAAACATTTCTGTACTACAGTATTTTGCAATTTATGTTTGAAATATAAATTTAATGGAGGGTATTCAAGCTTTTACTCATTTCAGTGAAGGTAGAAGACAAGGCAAGCATCAGTGTACACTGGACGTCTATCTTAAGTGTGAATTGGAAGAGTTCTGGATCATCATTAAAAAAAAAGAAAAAATAAGAATAGATGTTTTCACTCATTTTCCATGCACATTTATTCAAATACATCATCCATTAATGCTTACTATATGAAAAATCAGAAGCAGTAGTTATTCCTCTTCGTACAAAATTTCCAAATGGCTAAATTCATGGACAAGCTGTAAGTAGTACAGCTTTGTGCCTGAAATCATTTGACTGGCTTCACTTCAGCTGTCACTAGGGATATGAATAGAATATTAATTCCCTCTAACACAACCTACTTGTATGAGTTTTTCCTGCAAGACACTCTTCTCTTGAAAATTAGAATTCAGAAGTGTGTTCTAGTGCAGCAGTTAAAATAAATGGTTTTCTAGTGAAGTATTGACTGTGAAAAATAATCACAAGGATACACTCAACTCACTATCACTGGGGTCTTCTGTGTGATTCCTTGGGACATTTGACTTTTTCAATGCACCAAAGTAGCTATAAAAACAGTTATAAATGCATATTGTCAAATACACAAGAACACACAGTTATGGAAGACACAGAGGATGTCTGTACCTTATAAAGACTGCATCTGAGACAAATGAATATTGCTTATTCTCAGACAGTAAAACATGCTAACATAAAACGAGTGTTTTATTAAATATTTATATTTCTAATATAATAAGAAAAAAGAAAATCCAACATTTTATTTTTACATTTACAAGAAACCAGGACAAAAAAGCTTTGGTTATTTTGTGTTGGAAGATGGCGGGATGAATTGGGACACCTGAGTAAGCGAGGATGCGTGATAGTCAAGTAGGGGAAAAGTTCTTGTCTTGTGGGTTCTTATATAAATTCCCTTACATAGATCCATGATAGGTTGTTTTTCAGTGTCTCAACTAATAATTTTCATATACATGTATTTTACAATTACGATATCAGTAATATCTATATGTGTATAATTCCCAAGTAACACAAATATACATTTAAAGATGTGAGGCTTTTTGAGATGCAATAATTTTCAACGAGAAAATGTGTACACTGATGTGATTCATTAATGAAAATAATCACAACTGTAAAATGATATAAAATAATAATAAAAAAAAACAACTAGGGTTTCTGCCTTGCCAACCAGGGAATGCTACTAACGTACTTATTGAGATGTATATTTTAGTCCCATACCACAGTAAACATACTTTCCTTACCAATAAAACACTTCAGCATGAAACAAGACAACAGAATGTTGAGGAAAAATTAAAACTGGAGCCTTATTAGGATTCTGGTCAGATGCAATTGCTACTCTGTTTTCCTGCTCTTTATTTGCAGATTTTTCCTTCTGTAGGAGCTTAGAAAAGACCAGAAATCCGCAATGTACAACCAGACTATACTGAGACTCTTTTGGAAATAACTGAAAGAGGGTTCCAGACATCATGGTTGGGAAAGATATTTTTGTGTATATATTGTTTGTAGATTATCGCTACTGGGAGGATTTCTACAACAAGAATTGGCATTGCTTTTTGACTGGTGATTCTGGACATTCAATAAAATCTGTCTAAATGGCTTCTGCACAGTCTTCAAACAGTGACATCTACATTTCAGTCAGACAGACATTTTTCTTGTTACCATGTGCCTATAAGCACTTCAAACAAAAAAAATTACCAAACAGAAGTAACAGAGAAGTTTATGCTGATATCATTACTTTAGGGATTATTTTTATTTGATAAACCTGGGGACAAAATATACGCTAGCTAGTAGAGGTAGTGAATACCAGTCTATTCACTTTTATTCTGATCAGTCATCACCTCTTCACTGACCTCAAACATTAGCAAATATAATAAGCATATATGACTACATGTGTCTGTTATGACATGTTTTGCTCAAATTTATGTGCAAAAGATAACTGGCCCACCTCTAGCTGCTTGCATAACTGACCCTCTAATGCATTCCTTGAAAATCATGACAGAAGCAAAGTTTCATTTCTGAGTCTCACTTTGAGATTTAGTTCAGCCTATAAAGTCATCTTCCAGATGTTTTCCAGAAACCAGCTATGCTCTGCATATACCCTTGGGACTCAATTTTTCTTCCATCTCGTTCTGAGTAAGCTCAGACTGCCTACTGCTGGTTGAACACTTGGTGAGGCATTCAAGTCACTTTCATGTAGAAGTCAGTCCTTGGAGGCTGCTGGTATGGATTTTTTGCACCCAAACCAGTAAACACTAGGCATTTCTAGAGAAATTTCATTTGAATAGCCAATTCAATTCTGCATGTACTTTCAAGTGCAATTATTACAGAAATGCAGATATTTTGTTCTGGTAGCCCTGGAAGTCTCCCTGCATTAAAAAAGTATGCCAGCTAAGGGAGAGTGTTGATAGATCCAGAACAAATCACACTGTGCTGCAACTCCAAGCTCTTGACAGATGACAGCCATGCAATTAAGAGAGCCAACAGTGATACTTCATGTGGTTGGAATAAGCTGGCTTACATAAAGCTTATATAAATGGAATGCATAAATTGAATGTATAAGATACTTTTCTCTACAGAAGTCCACCTGAAATGGCAACAGCATCTAGCATAATTTCAGAATATAGGAATTCAAAGTTATTAGATAGACATGCAACGAATCCCCCCTAAGATTGCCTCCATCATTCATATCCAGGTGACTATCAAGTTTCTTGTTGACAGGTCATTGGAACCAGATAGGAATACAGCTTATCTTTACCCTTAACATGGAAAAAACAGTAGAGTGTAAGGAATTTACACATGACTTTGACTTTCCCATTCAGAAATTTAACTTTCTCAGAGAGAAAAAGTTTTCTATAATCCATCAAGTGAATTTATAACAGAGAAAAGGAGGACAACTATTCATATGGTATTTCATGATCTTTCTATAGTTACAGGGCAAGCAAAGTAAAGACTGACAAGATGACTTTTGATAGCTTTATAACAAATAATAAATGATAGAAGTCGCATGCAGGAGGATTATCAGTATCATTCTATTATCAGTACCATTACTATCACTATTATAATCTCAGGACAAATATCTCTGAGTACTGAATAACCTAGAAAGTCACATAAGGTAGTTGGGACACTTATTTCTATAGCCATGATATTCTTCTGCTGATGCTTTTAAACAGTAAATTTAGCAGTCTATCTTGCACTCAGAATGAACACTTTTTTATATTTTGGGGGGCAAATAGTTGTGTGAAAGGGATGAGATTATTATCATACTCTTTTAATTGACTGGAAAGCACTACCAAACAGATGAGTTTGTTTGCTCATGCCAAAAAGCACTTTTGAACCTAAAATTCATACCAGAGAGAAAGTTATCAAAATTACAGGTCTATTTTATGTTGCTGGTCAGCCATAAAGACATGATTCCACTAGAAGCTTTGTTCCATTAAGGGGAGAAAAAATATAAATATACACAATCAATAGTCATGTAAAGATTATCAGTATGCAGTCTTAGAGAGTACTCATATTTCTAAATGAGTATTAGTAAGTTTAATTCACTGCATGTCATCCTATTTGTCATACATTGTAAAATTATCTTATCAATATTAAGATATGAAGTGTTCACGCTATCTTTGTGTAAAGTCAAGATCTTACCATAGCACAGTGCAGACATGCCCAGGTAACAGGACTTTCTCCTGTTCAGCAAATGCACAAACTGATGACTTTGGACACCCAGACAACTATGCACAGCATTCATACATGACTCATATGCCCACAGCGATCTGAAGACCACTGGTGCATTTTAGGGACATAATCAAGTGAAGGAGAGTACACAGAACAGAGAAATAAAAGACTTTGAACACTCCCTGCTGCAACAATGACAATGGTAGTGTGATTTTCACTAACAGAGGGAGTTCTTCACTAAAGAAAGACTTAGGGAAAAGCCACTCAAATTTCTTATGCTTAACAGCTACTGTCTCCTACTGAGGGAAAGTAATGAAAGAATTTCAGAAAAAAAGAAGAAACAAATCAAGATCCTTCAGAAGACTTGAAAAGACAGACTGGCTATAAAAGCTAACGCCTTCAAGAGACAAAAAGACATAAATATGGTGAAATACATGCTACCATTTAGTCAGGAAGAAGAGAAAGATGAAGAAGGAATAGTCTAATGAGCTGATAGATCGATGATAGTTTGTTACAATTCTTTACCTGAGCATCTTACAACACAGGCAGAACAAATGTTTCAGTGCTATAAATATATGCTTATAGTTGCATTTGTATTTATTTTTGTTTGAGTTCAATATGATTTCAGAGAACAGATAATAACTAAATTCTCTCAAAAGGGCATGGAGAATTTAGAAGCTGGGCCTTGGAAAACATTAACAAATGCCTTCTATTGCCAGCACACACTCCACAGCATCAAATGCGTAGGACCAGCAGGACCCTGCTGGAGCTGTGCAGGACAGATAAGGGCTGATATGGTAGGAATCAGGAGAAGTAAAAGTGATTTTGGTAAGGTTTCAGAAACTCTGCCTTTCAATAAGAAGCTGGGATACATCCTAGAATCTCAAGTGCCTTAGGGATAGAAGAGGACTAAGGGGACAGTAATCAATCCACAAAGCAGGCAACAAGTTGAATCACCCAGGTCAGAACAACAGTTTCTTAAGCAAAAAAAAAAAAAGTGAGCTTGTGTTTTGTCTTGCCATATTCAAAATAATGGATGTTCAATATAAATTAATTATAAAACCACCATTAATAAATGCTCTATGGTTCTTCAACACTTTCCACAGTTTCTACTGGTTCCATTGGTTTGGAATTTAATGCCAGTTCCAAAACACTCAAAAAAAAATAAAAGAAAAAAAAAATGGTGATTTCTCACAGTCACCCCTATTAAAAAAAGAAACAAAAAAATCTGAGTTAAGATATCAATTTTAAATATTATAAATTATCATCACTGTGGAATTGGTGGGGAGAAGAGAGAAATGGGTAAAAAATAAAGAATTTTTTTTTTCAATTTTAAAAATAGAAACGCTATTGTCAAATTCAAGTGATTAAAATCTTAGCATTTAGAACTACTATATTATTTTTAAATGAAATATATTAATTAATGGGTACAGTTTATTATAAGTTCTATTTTCTCTTTACTCATCCTTCCTTTTCAAAAAGCTTTTCGTATGTCCCCTTATTATTTCATGAAAATGAAATCATTTGCTTTTATTCCCTACTTATTTTTTTTTTTCCTTTCCAGTTTAACTCATGCTGACATTATTTTTATTGTTACTTAGTTGCTTCCCTTTTCTTTCAGGAGCTATTTTTTCTCTCAGCCTTACATCATTAAAAAGTATCATGAAGGCACTTGGCTTTTTTCCTGCTTCTTTCACTCTGTTCACTTAGAGATGTGATCAGTCATGCCTTAACTAGTGTGCTTTTTAAGACTGCTGTACTGTGTTCCATTTTTCAGAATTTTCTGATTTTTTACTTCGCTAATTGAATTCCTCTTCGTTCATATTTGCTTTCTCAGATTCTAAAAGTCCTGTGTGGCCATATGCTATTATAACCACCACTTCTAGGTTGAATCCAATATGACTATAAACGTAGCTATTATGTCTCCTAATTCTACACCTTTTTCAAGTGATTATAACGCCTTCTTTTCAAATAATTCTTTTCTAATAATTTTCAATAGTATTCTTGTTATTTACATTTACTGTAATTAAGTTTTCCTGTGGAAGAAAATTTTCCTATTACCCTCAAAGTACTGGAACTTAAATCAGTAAGCAAATAAATAAGCAAATGTTCATTCATACTACAAATATATAATCCTACTACACATGCTGGCAATGTTATGTCATAAACGTGATATACAAATAAAAATTCAAGTGTGTTGTATAAGAACTAAAAGCATATGCAAATAAAAATCATAACAATAAAAAATAAAATTCAACTACAGTTCCATAAGCGTGTTTTTGTACAGCCATTCTGTTATTCTTCAGATAGCACTATTACTGTGCCCAGCACTTTAAAAATGTCTTTGAAAATGAGGTCACTGCCTTGAAGAGCTTATAATTAACCCCCCTGTGAATTACATACCAAGTGAGGGCAGTGCATCTATCTGTCTGTGAGATACACAGACAGCATGTTTTGGTGTTATATATTACATATTTACACCACTGTAGGTCTCAGGTTTTGCATTATCTAGCATGAAAACAAAGATAAGTAAAGAGAGCTAAAGATCTAAGAAACAATTTCATCAGGTCACTGTTTCCCCACTTGCTTTTTCATAGATGTAAGGAAAGAAGTGGGTTACCAAGACAACCGTTTCTAAAATTCAGATTGTCAAAACCTGTTAGGAAACAAGTACTCTATGAAATGAGCCTTTGGCTAAAAAAGTCAGCTGATATGAGGCAGGTTTCAAATTATTTATTAATTTCAATTAAAGCTACTTGAAGTCTGTGAATGTTGACCATTATCATAGTCCACAATTGCCGTCATCCAAATTATTAGCACTGAAAATAGTCAGTCCAAAGTCTAGGGAACTTTAAAAAAATAAAAAAAACAACAACAAAAAAAGCACAGCAGTTCCTTTCCCCTACCCACTGTTCCTCAGTATGCATTTTCAATGCT
>VXAB01009833.1:229698-268457 GCA_013399175.1 Odontophorus gujanensis | reverse complement strand
AAAAAAAAAAAAGTTGAATTTTTCCCAGCCAGAAACCTGAAGAGAATGTTTAGTATTCATAATATCACTTCTTCCCCTTCTTATCCTGCTCAGGCAGCTAGGAAGCTAGATCCTGAGTATGTTAATTGAAGAGAACATTCAGGGAAGAATAAAGGGTCTGAGCTTACATATATTTTCTCATTTTGTTTTTGCTTCTCTTTTTCAAATTCTCTCATCTTAACTCACCATAAAGTTTTCATTTGCCAATACTAAGAATTTGGAATTACTGTTACTAACAATTGAGCAAAATGATGAAAATATCACAAACTAAATACACACACAGTTGTACACACAGCTTTCAGATGATACCCTTCTCAATGCTCAAAGGAACTTCCCTTTTAAAACAAATATTTCAGCTTAACTATAGGTTCTGAAACACTCCAGAATTTCTTTTGGAAGAGTTTCTGGAATCTCTTGAAAACACTAAGAGCTCCAGATGGAAGAATTTTTTTTAAAGCTTGATTCAAAAGACTTCTGAATTTTGGCAAATAAATGCTGCATATGTTGTGTGGAGGTGATCTCCTGTGGGGGACAGGAAGATGATCTCTTAATGCACATTCACCAACTGTCATAATGCATGTACTGTACAAAGATACTTATTAAAATTTCCAGCCCATTTTCCAATGCAAAAGCTGAAGGAAATCTTAAAAATGAACTACCACTTTCTTAAGGGGATAAATTTAATATACAGTGAAGTCTGCATACCACTGCAAAAAAAAAATAAAAAATGGCCTTTGCTCCATATTTATATCTCACTAAAAAATATACCCTTTTAGTAGGGGAAACAAATCTCAGCATGCCAGCATCACACATGACAGTGCATTTGAGATATGTCAGCCTACATGAAGGAAGCGACAATTCTGAACTGCAGGGAAAAATAATTAAACTAAATAATTAAATTGGGGCAAAAAAATCAACCCAAAACAATTCTATTTAGATATTTGTCATACACTAGTTTATATACCTAAAAATAACTGACTTAAATGTGTAATGCTTAAAAAAGTCACAGAAAAAAAATAAAATAAAACTGATCATCTCCTGTGGGATATCTCTACTACAAATACACTCAGTTCACATTAGTATAAAGCCAGATTTCAAACTGATTCAATTGTGCCACTTCTTGTTGATGATGCACATAAATTTCCCTCTTTATCTAACAGGTCAAGTCATGAAACGAGGATATAGAGTCACATAAAACTGCTTTGGAGAACATTAATAAATATGCTTTTCCTTAGAGTCCACTGTGTACTCTTAAAGGATGTAGGAGTATCCATATAGCTAACAGGGATTTCAGTACTCAAAAAGAAACATCTTTAGTCTCTAGATGGCCATTTAACTCTCAATACTGTTCTGCAAACTATCAGTATAATCATCAGGTCCTTCCCTGATATACACAGATACATACATGATAGGTAAATAGATCTTGAAACACTGAAAATCATTAACATTTAATAGAGTCAGCTCACTGCAGCTTTATTATTGTCAAGTTTTTGCTCTTTATCATAAACTTTTCAATTCCTTCTCACTTCTTTAGTTTTCATTCCTTCTGTAAATTTTTGTTAGCTACTTCCCCAGTTATCCATTTCACATCTCCTATCAGAACAAAATGCCTTTTTCATGAGTATTCCTTTGTAAAATTAAAATACTGTTAGATACTGAGATCAGATATTCAGCTTTTGTTAACTTTTCTTTCAGAGCACTGAGGAAAAAGATACAATGGGTATTGCAGGTACCTGATCTTGTCTCAAAATCAAGATCATATGAATGGTCTTGAAGCAATGGCTTTTGTTCCACAGAAATATTAAACCCAATGCCTTAAGACATTGAACCTCATACTCCTCTTTGCAAGAAAAACAAAACTTGCAATACAGAATCCAAAGATGCAAAATTTACAGAGGTCTCATGCATCAACTCAGACAGTGTGAACAAATTTCCAGAGAAATATAGATGCCCATTAAGGCAAACATCATTAATGCTTTCTTTGCATGTCAGTACTTTATTCCACAGAAAGCAGGCAGCAAAAAAAGGCTTCTAAAATCAACTGTCTGTCTAGAAAATGGAGCCATAATTTCTCAATTCCTGTATATGAATGTGAAGAGCACAGAAAACTAAAAAATAGGTATATGTCAGGAAAACATCCTCTCCTTGCATGAAATTAAGGTAGAGAAAGAAGTTTCAAGGGAATAAGTTTTACAGCGTGTACTAACAATCAAATATCATTTATTGCAATAGTAAATTAATAAAATATTCACAAAATTCATATTTTTTTCAAAAATGAATATTATTTGTTTGAGTTAGTTATAAATGCATTGTGAATTGAAGAAAGTGGATTAGGTTCAGTAGCTTTAGTATCTTTGGTCTGTTATTAAAATCCCCTCTGAAATACACCTAGTCAACATGAACAACTAGTCTGATAAGACAGTGCCAGTAACTGGCAATTGCACTTGAAACTTGAATGAGGTTATGAGGAACATCCAATGGAATATATTATGTTTTCAATCCAACATGCATCTATCAACCATCTATTTAAAAAAAAAATTCAGGGAACTTTGAAAAAAAAAGATTGTTGCAAGCTAAAACAAGCACAGCTGTTGTCTTGTTTTCTAACATGCTAAGAATGGCTTGGGGATATCCAGCATGGGCCTTAAATTATGATCAAGGCAAGGATGTCTGTCTCTTCTCCTCATAAAGGTAAACATTAGGAAATTCTACTCTAATTGATACAAAGCAGTGTAGAACTACACTGCAAGTAAACGTTTTCCAACAAATCTCTATATTCAAATCTCCTGACACTCAGTATGGGACAAGTATCCACTATGAGGGACACTGTATACAAAGGAAAGCTGAAACAACCTAAAATTCATAGTTCAACAAAAAAGATCTTCCCTTATCCTTATTTTAATATTTACAAGGCAAAAAAAAATTGGCAAATAATAAAAAAACAAAATTTACATAAAATATTTACACAAAATCAAGATAATTCAACAATTAGGTATATAATACCTTTAATAAATACAACAACAAAGGTTGAATCTTAAGTCTTATGCCTGCACAAATGCTCAAACAGATTTAACTATAGGTTGAATGTTATTATTATTTTTTTTTTTTAAGTGAGATTCTTGTATGTTTAGAAAGATTTCAAGGAAAAAAAGTAATTTCCTTAAACAAATGCCAAGATTATTTTATCCAAAGGAAAGTACCTTTGGTAATTTGGCAATAAAACTTCATTTCTACATACTGCATTTCTACAGCATTTAGGTAGAAATTGTTTATAAACATAAGTTATATCCAACTTACAGTTTGTTAAAATTATGAAAATGGAAATCAAAATAAGCCTGCTCACCCTATAACCATTGGATTGGCATATCAATGTTTTTAAATAAATTCTGGATTACTTGCACAGAAATGAAAGCATGCAAACATTTATTTACTCAAGATTATTTTACAAATGTAAAAGATGCCAGAGATCCAAAAGCATGAGCTATACAATCTACTACTGGCAACTCAAAGCATATAGAAATTTTGGAAGCAACGTAGAGGAGCTTCCACTGATTTTTATGTTTTAGGCAGGGTAACAGAAATTACACTGGAGTTGTCACATCCTTTTCCCTCCTCCTTGACTTTCTCCAGCTAAAGAGTTTGTAACAACAATTGAGAAACATTTGTCTGCAATGCTGCTCCAACAATTGTTGGAGTTGAAAATTAATCATATTCATAAACAAACTGAATGGATTGGACCATTCTGCCCACATAACTTAGAATACCACAAGATATAGGAGAAAAAGGCAACAGTTTCTATAGTAACAAAGCTGCAGATAAAGCACATCTTGCAAATGCCATTTCTCTACAAACTGGCAAGGCAGAGTAATGTTGTGTGGTTAAGCATACAATAAGGAGCAGCAAAAAATGATATTAAAATTACATAATCAGATCCACAAGTGTTGAAAGGGACCTCTGGGGATCATCAAGTCCATCCCCCAGCTACAGCAGGTTCCCTACAATACTGTTTCTAATCCACTAATATTTAAAATTTTGAGTAAGAAGTCTTATCTTTTGAGCCAGTGACTTCAATTTATAGTTGCCATGACTGAAATTCGAGCATTTGAAAACTAGAGCTCTCTGAAAATGGGTCATATTTCAGCACTGACCAAAGTCTTTAATGTTCACTCTCTTGAATTTGCAACTACGGCAACATTAAATGCCTCACAGGAAGGGTATGCTTTCCTTTGGTACTAAATTTAGTAGCAGCACCATGCTTTTCATTCTTCAAACAATATTTTCAATATTCAACACTTGATCATTTCATAATACTTTAGTAGTTCTTCAGTGGGGTTGTGGTTTAAAATCAAGCTTTTAGCAGTTTGAATTACATGGATCTGTTTTTTTAAGTTCAGCACAGAGATTCTTTAATCAGTCAAAATCAGAGCTTTAAGAGCTGTAAACATACATAATCCCAAGAAAATATTTTTATTACTTAAATGAATAGCATATTCTAGCACACAAAGAAATACACATCTTTTCCTATTAGAAAAGATATTAATAAAACTGGATCTTGTTTATTTTATCTGTAGCTATATGATCACAGAAAGAAGGACTCGACAAGATTTCAGGTCACTTTGCACATCCTTTTCCCTTAAGGCAAAATAAAGTCAGCTTTAACCTCTTTGCAGCAAACAGATTTATCTTGCTAAAACTATAGTTTTAAAATATATGTTTAAAACCACCAGTTCTTCCTAAAACTCTGCAAGTAGATTTTTTTTTCCCAATACTCCCCCTGTACCCTGTATCAGAGTTGGAACAAATGTAAATCAGAGCATGCTCTACGTTGGTGTGTTCATACATCTTTCTATGCTTTCTTCTTTACTCTACATGCTTTTTACTTCCTGTGGCTAAATATCGAGATGTATTAATGAGAAGTCAGTTACATGTAAGATAGAAGGAAATAATTTGTTACCTTCCTAGAACAACAAAAAAATATTTTGTTTTCATGTTGAAAAAATAATCAATTTCTCTAGTAAGCCTTGAAAATATATTCAATAATTTATCATGCAAGGTGTGCTAAATATCAATAAATACAGAAAGCACACATGGAGCAGCCTTTAGTTACTTCTGAAACTTTTAATAAGCTCCATGTGTACACCTAAAGAAATTCAAGGTGAAGCATTTGGAAAGCGATATCACTGTTGGCTGTAAGTATCTACCGCATAACTTTTGTATTTTCACAACTCAGAAAAACAATACTCATCTGAGAACAATCAGTGAACACACAAAACACCAGAGCTTGATCAGCAGACTGAATGGCTTCCATCTCACAACCAGGTACCAAAGTACATATCAAACACTCAAAGTTTGCTTAATTGTA
The DNA here is from genome assembly GCA_013399175.1 of Odontophorus gujanensis. Lineage (NCBI taxonomy): Eukaryota > Metazoa > Chordata > Aves > Galliformes > Odontophoridae > Odontophorus > Odontophorus gujanensis. The sequence goes on along the minus strand of VXAB01009833.1, from coordinate 263,056 downwards.
CTGAGGGCATGCTGGTAGGCTCATTGCCAAAGGAGCATATCATCAATGTTACATAGATTTCTAGGAGTAAAACAGTAGATAAACAGAAATTAACTGTGAAAGATAAATGTTAAGTGGCTGTAACTAAATAACGTAAACAGTACTTTCTAACTACGGATCTCTCCTGCTATATAACCAGTGCATGTATACTCTTCATTTTCGTCATAAAATTAGTTTTTCTGTCTGATTTACAGGAAAAGTATATATTCTGTGAGCTGAATGCTTGATATTCCTGAGTGCCACCTGCCTCAGGAAAGAGATGAGCAGCTACACTCAGCAATGTGGCACATCCAAGGCCACCACAGCATATGAGATGGCTGAGTCTAGCCAGAATGCTCTCTCAAGATGCAAAGACCAGTATTTTTCTTCAATATTGGCAAGTTACTAAGCAAAATAAAATTGCAAGATTTAAAAAAGCTTCCTTGTCTGTCCTATATTTGCTTTCACATTCAAAATTATGGCGGAATGTAGTTGAGTAGATAGGTAGAATGTCTAGAAGTGTATGCAGGTATCTCAGAAGGCTGCACCCATTCCCTGAGTATACCAGAGACTTCAGAGGTTCTCCCTCAGCAATCATTAGAGAACAGATCAATAAGTCCTTTGTGCCACTATGACAGATATGCACCTCAAGAACAGCTAGAAAACACTCTTTGCATATTCCTGACATATGTGAAGTCAGTTTTCTAGGGTTAAAAGAATTTGTGAATTTAGGTTAGATATTGGTTAAATAAACAAAAACTTAAGCTGAACATTTCAGTTCAATTAAATTCACTTAGCAATTAGGGTTTTCCTCATAAAAGTGCGATCGCCCCAATTCTTAGCATTTTAAGCTATTTTTCTCTCTTCCTGAATGAAGCCAAGGCATATCCTCCCGTTGACCAATTTGTTTCATTACAATTTTGTTTCAGACAAATGAAATCTAACTGTTACCTTCATAGGATTAAATATACAGATGGAACTTTGGAAGTTGCTTAAGAAACAGGACTCTGCTGATATGCTACAAGATGTTCCATACTCCATGATTATTTATCTAGTTCCATGATTTTCTTGAGCTATCCATATATTTAAGTATACTAAATAAGTTAGTTATAGTAAGATGAGATATATACATTATTTTACAAACCCAAGTTATTCCACTTATTTCTACAGCTACTCAAACAAAACTATATACATATAGTAGTCTACAGAAATTTACAGCTAGCAAGTCATAACTTCTGAGTTTGCATATACTATTTGGACAGAAAAACAGGCTTATCTGCTCCTCTTAAACAAAGTTTTTCAAAGTTAATTTTTATGCTTACTACTTATACTGTGAAGTTAAAAGAACTGATTACCAGCAACTGATATTTAACATTTAAGATAACTAATAAATCAAGAATCCTACAGTATACATTTACTCAGTTTTAAAATACAGTAGCTAAATCAAAGTAGCTTTATTTTACAGAAAAAAAGAAGAATTTCAGAGTAAGTGTGGCTAAAAAACTAGACAATTTAACTAACCAGTATTTAAGACACTGGAATTAAATTGGTTATAATCCCAGAATCAGAGAAATCTTGGAGCTAGGAGAAATCACTGCCAGTTTAATGTACTGTACAGGTGTGATGCAAACGTATAAAATCTTCTTAAAGTAGAAGACCGTATCAACAGGAAAAGCACATTGAAGAACTACATTTGATTCTTTCACTGCAAGTACAAGTCAGCACTGTCATGTTCACATGCAGTAGTTTCGTACTGATAAGTACAAGAGAAGTTTCAGCGACAAAAGACAATCCAAGCTTCTTAGGAAAAAACTGCAAACCTGGAAGTCAATAAGACATCTCTCTAGCAAACACCATGCAAGTACACCAGTCTAGATGTCAGTATGTCTATCGCAGCTTTGCGCTGCAGGTATATTTACAGAATAAATTGAATCATAAATGGATGGGAACCACTGAATACCAAGTATTTCAAAAATTAATCTGGTTACAGAATAGATCAGTCTACAATCTGCAGGTCCAGATCTCCAAGTAACAACCAGATTGAGCTATAGAATTTTTAAGCAGAAATCAGCTAAATTAAAAAGCAATACCCCTTCTCTTCCTCTTGCGCAGCTATTGCAATAGTCAGAAAAAAATAAAATAAAATTTGTATGTTTTTACCACAATTTCACTGCACAGTTTTGAAAATCTGAAAACCAGAAGAGTTATTTAAGCCATAGATTTTATCTAAACTCTTCAAACAAACAAGCAGCAACTGGTATCTCCATCAGGCATCTTCAGAATGATTGAAGTCTGTGTTCATGGTTTCATAAAATTTGAGAAAGATTAATATCATTTATCTGATGGTTTTAAGTTAAAGAAAACCAGAAACTTAGACTCCCTCTTAAATGAATTGCATGTCTCTAACTAAACAAATAGTCTGGGTTAAGGAACAGTTTAGGGACATTCTGATGCAACTGAGATTAAATCAGCAAAGAATACAAGGATGGACTGTACAGGATGTGAAGGGCAACGTGCTTTTCTGGATTAGTTTTCAGTATCAGTTAACACTGAGAACAAGACAACTAAACTCAGAAGCAAATTTTAAATGAGGAAAAATAACTTAGCTGAATAAATCCTGAGGAACTTACCTGCTTTGGCAGCCCAGCTCAAGAAAGTACACCAGTAATCAAACAAACAAACAAAAAAAATCACTGCAGAGCTAAAGCTGAGGTGAACAAATCAACCATGGGTAACATTACAGATTGCTCTATAGTTTGGGAAAATGCAGTCATCCTCATAGCTTTTGATCTTTTGAGATAGACAAGTAGATCTAACTAGCCAAATAACAGCATGTGTACTTTTGAACCATTTAATCACTACTTAGCCTATATTATTGCAAAATTTGGTTTAATAATGTAAGATATAAGTATATACAACAATGGCTTTTCAACTAGTTTTGACACATGCTAATATTCTTTTGTTTGCTTAAAGGGCCTACCTCTCATTATATAAATTAAACAGGGTTCAATAAAGAATAGACAACCTTTTAATAACAGCAACAAATGAACTTTATTTTTAAAGGGGTTTGTGTGATTTGAAGGTTAAAGTCTTCTTATTGTCTTGATAATTCTATAATTTAATCTTGTGTATTAAAACAAACTCTACCAGGGATTTAACAATGCAAATACAAGATGCTCTTGTGAAGACTGCAAAGGTGCAAATAGTAAACAACAGAAAAAATCCAGACTGTTTCTAGAATCTAGCATTTATTTCGATCTATCAAAGCTGATTGAGGCCAGCCTCTTGCAGCATGCTCACATCAGCAAATTCAGATAATGCTAGAACAAGATGAAAACCATTGTCTGATGAACTGCAAAGAATAGAGATGCAGTTACTGATACTACAGGTTAAATAAAAAAAAATCTGGAAATACATGACAGTCATAAAAAGTGTTAATTATGTGGCTTCTTACAAGACACAGTTTTCACACAGCATGTTTATAAATTTGCATTTTCTGGCTATACAAACCAGCAGCCATCCCAGGCAAATCCACTCACGAACATACTACATTTTTGTGAGTCACGTAAAATAAATTGCAGACAGACTGCAAATTGATCATTAATATGATTTATTATTTTTCTTGCTGTGTAAGGATGAGGTGAGTATAAAGTGTTTTCAATGCACACTCAGAAAAACATCCTATAGTTCAGGAAAGTTGTTCTATGCCATCTTATGAATTTTTTTTATCTGGTAAACAAACAATCTTCAGTTTTAATTAACCTGAAATAATTATTCATATTTTCTGGACACTTCCAGTAAAATGAGGCTATAATTTTTAACTATTGATAGAAATAATGATCAATTTTGATCAGTGTCACTGAACTTCTCTAGAAAAACAGAAAATAAATTGTGACCACAGGAAAGTGGTACAAATCCAGGTGATGAGGTTTATACTTGAATGAACTAGCTAAACATCTATTCAGACCATCAGGAAACTAGTAAGTATGGCTGTAATAATAATAAAAAATCCAAGTATTTAAGATTGCTTCCCCCTTCCCATGTTGGTTTGCTTCTTTTATCAGCTCACAATGTATTATTTTTGATGTTTACTAAGCCATTTTCTTCCTGTCTCTTCATCCTATTTAATGCCAGTAATTGAAAGAGAGTCTTAAAGTGATTTGGAAAGAACTTACATAAAAAAAACCATCATGCCAATGATGGAATAAACAACAATTTAAACTTTATGGAATTTTGTTCCTTTATCACATTTCATAGAATTATTCAAGCCTCACTTACGAATACTTAATTCAACAATAAGCTCTAAATAAAACAACTTCACATGGAAACTTTAAGAACACAGGTTTTCACTGTTTCACTTGCTGTTGTCTCACCCATTACATAAGCTTCATTTTTCCCTCAGCACATTCATCATAAAATATCTTTAATGTAATACTGTGAACAGCTACTTCTATTTTTCTACAATTCTATCAAAGAAAAAAATGCATAAAATATTAAAATGTCTATTATTTGCATGGGGAAAGTGTCAACTACGTGCTTCATCTTCATCTTACATTTTTAATTTGCATCATCATTTAAGATTTAAGCTGTTTAGACAAGAGGTTACGTTTTATTACATATTTGGCCAGATTTAAAGTGCTTTAATAATATATGCAAAAAGCATTAAGATCTGGAGTGCATTGTCCTGCGTATTCTAATGCTATGAAAGAGTGAATCCAGTTGTGCATGCTAAAAAGAACCCTCCTGTAAAAATTATAAAGGAGTAACAACCACAGAAGCTGGGCATCTGGGAGTATCGGATGTATTTTTAGAGATCTTCACATTCATCATCTTACGTTAGCCGAAAAGCACTTTCAGTATACCTTTACTGCGTTACACAGTAGCTACTAATCCTGTATTACAATCTAAACTGATAGATTTTTTTCAGTTCAGATGTCTGGATATAAATGCACCAAGATACAGGTCTTAAACAAACCTTGGTATCGCATCTCTTTCACAATACCCAAAAATCCTTGCCGGTCTTTTACAACCCTGCATGTACATGAACTGCACAAAGATGAGAAGCACAAAGATGAGAAACCTGCTAAGTTACTTTCAGGACATTTCTAATACAGATTAGATATTTGGGTAAATATAGACTTCAGAAGACATCAGAATTAAGCAAAACCAATTAAGCAAGGATCAGAAATCTAAAATAATCATTCTAAGTCCTTTTTGGATGAGTATTGAAACATCCCCTTGCTTTACATGGACAAATGCAGGAGATTCAGGCTGTGAAACTAAAAACACAGTGCCTCTGTCCAACACAGCCTACATGAACTACTGCAACAGATTCCAAGAAGTCTTCCCACCAGTAAAACCCAATGCCAAGCTGTGGCAGGCCATCCAGGGATAAACGTCTAGGAAAGTTTGGGAAGATGAGAATGGCAAAAAAAAAAATCAAACACTGAGAAGCTTTAGATGACTCTGCTGGTATCAGATAGCTTGTATTCCCATACTTGCATTTTGAAGAAGTAGAACTAGCTTTTATTAATCCTAGATAGATAGTCATTAAATTTAGCCTCTTTGGAGACTTTTTTTTTTTTGTTAATGCAAATCACTGAACTGCACTAAGTAACTTGCGGATTAGGACTGTGTACATTTCTGTATTTTTCCACTTTCTTCCATATATGCACTGATAAGTTTATAGTCAGGCCTCAGCATCCCTATTCCAGAAAGGTATCTCAAAAACAAAAATTGTCCTCCTATTGCTTTCGTATTTTTTCGCTTTATTTTTTATTTTTCCCTGTGACAGACCAGAAGTAAAAAAGACAACTCTTTGAGTTTCCAAGGAAACTTCAAAATAAGAGAGAACTGTGCATTATGCTCCAATAATACTCCACATATTGTGCAAATAGGAAATGAGGAGAAAAATGCTTCAGAGGCATTCCATTAACTTTAGTAATATCTTAAAATACATTTTAAAAAGTACACAGACCCTGTGATGTTTAGAACCATTAGGCTATGGACTGTTTTCTCAAGAATGAAGTAGTAGTCCCATCTGACACTTCAAAGCTTCTGACACCTCCACCAATCAAACTAAACATAACTGGAAAACACCACTCTGTAAGGAGAAGACCTGCCCTGCCAAATCCAAGGCAGTACGAAGATCTTCCACAGTGTTTTAAGTTTCTCTGGTTTACCTTTCACTTCCAGTAGGCCATGAGAAAGACATAATGAACAGGCCAATTAAAAAGGCACTTCAACATGATAAATTGATTATTTTAAATCAAAATGATTTTAATTTGAAAATGCCTTTGTTTTTGTTTTTGGTTTTTTTGGTTTTTTTTGTTTTTTGAGAAAAATTACATATTTTTAGTATGAAGCAAATTATTCATCAAAAAAATCAATAGGCTCAGATTTTTAGACTTAATTCAGGAACCCCGGGCATTTTTTACTGTGGGAAACATTACTTTCCTCAACATTTTAAAGATACCCTGATCCCTAAGAGCCTTTGCTGACTAGAAGCTGACACCAGCTTCATATACGCTCACTGCTGCCCACTTGTTAAAATAGACATATTTTGAATACACACTGGATATTTTGCTATGAGAGGAGTACAGCACATTGTTATGGGTGAATGAAATCAAATTCCCAAGTCCTCTGTAATTCAAGAGTTCATTTTGAAAATACGTAACACATTGGAAGTTACACTGCTACAAACAAGAAACAAAAAAGGGAGGGAGACTGTGAGATTTAATGCCATATGCACTCCCCTATCTCATGCATCCTCTCAAACTTAAACTCCTTCAGCACAGTTTTTAAGTCTGAGGTCCTCCTGCAAAAGACTGGAGTTGTGGCACTTGTTATTTACTCTCCAGTCTTTTTGCTGCTCTATCCCTCACATTCTTTAGTGTTGGTTTTTTTTTTTCAATTAAATATGAATATTTATTCTGTGACCTGAAGAAATTCAAAGCTCTGCGGCGGTAGATAATTTAAGGTCTGAGTATGAAACTGAAGCCTGTGCAGTTTCAAAATGCATTTCAACGAAAACAGCACTAAGCTCTTAGCCACAAGGTTAAAATAGTCCAAGACCAGTTGGATTAAACAGAAGAGCAGTATGTCTGCCTAATATACTCAGAAAAGACAAACGTAAAATATCAAAGAAAAGAACCTACTGAAAATGAAACCTAATTACTTTAATAAGAAGAAAACCTTTTATAAAAATAGTAGTAAAAAGCTTAAAAATAAAAGTATATTTTATTCATTTAATAATTAATTATTTCAAATGGTATGGAGTTCCTCCAAACATATACACAAAATGAATGACAAGGGTTTTCCATGCTCTTTTGACCAAGGAGAACAAATAGACTAGCTAATACATGTATACTGGACTTTAAAAGTGCTTACACATGCTTTGTTTTTAACTGAACAAGATTTTTAATTGTCTAGGAAATAATTATGCAATAAAGGTGAAAGGTTAAAACAAGCGATTTAAGTAGTTTGGAAGCTCTCTCACTAATACATTTTTCTCATTACAAATATAATCATAGAATGGTTTGGGTTAGAAGGAACACAAGATCACCAAGTTCCAGCCCTCTGCTATAGGCAGGGACACCTCCCTCTAGACCAGGTTGCTCAATACCCCATCCAGCCTGGCTTCGAGTGCTTCTAGGGAGGGGGCATTCACAACCTCTTCAGGTAACGTGTTCCATAGTCTCATTACCTTCACAGTAAAGAATTTCTTCGTAACATCTAGTCTAAGTATACCTTGTTCCAGTTTAAAACCATTTCCCCTTGTCCCGTCCCTATATGCCCTTATAAGAAGTCCCTCCTCAGTTTCCCTGTAGGCCCCCCTTCAGGGACCGGAAGGCCACTATAAGGTCTCCTAAGAGCCTTCTCTTCTCCAGGCTGAAGAGCTCCAGTTCTCTCAGCCTCTCCTCACAGGGGAATAAGAATCAACTAACTTTAAAACCCTCCTATTCAAATGTTGGTTTATTTTAACTATGCAGAGCAAGAACCAAGTCAGACTGGAAGGGTTAATGAGAAAATAAGGAGAAGGGTATTGAGAAGACCAAGACTTGCCAGCACCACATTTTGCCAGTTTTGTCAAAAATATATGCAGACTAAGGGGCATTGCAGCAGATCATGACTCAGTGTTCACCCACCCACAGTTTTTAAATATTTATAAATACCTTTCCAGCCTTCATTTTTCCCTATTTTAAGTTGGAATTTACCCCCTTATTTCTCCAGTGTGCTATTTCATTACAAATGCATGTAATTTGAAACATTTTGAAACCCCTCTGAAATTCCAAAGCAGTTTCAATTCTGTTAATACGTAACAGGGTTCTGAAGTATATTTTGAAAAAGCTGCTTCTGAAACAACTGCAGCTTCAAGTGTGAAGTGTTTGCAATGCAGTGTGAGTTAGCTCTTCAGCAAAAGCAAGTGATATTGAACAGCTGATGGGGATGGGAAACACAGGAGTTGTGAAGGTGACAAGAGTAGTATGCTCTGCAATGTCCTGATGTGCAACATTATCACACTGGTGTTTCCAGGGTATTAGAAAAGCTGAAACTTATAGAGAGGATGCAAGGGAGCCAGGTCCCTTGTACAAGCCTCAGTGATGCTACCAGCTGCTGCCACTGTAACCAGTGCTATAACAACTGCCATGAGAAAGCAACTCCTACCTATAATTTGTTTAGTCCATTGAAAATAAAATAAATAAACAAAACCTTCATAGCTACAGAAAATGACAGGCCCCTCAGTTAGCCACAATGTTTTTATGATGATTTTAGCTATGCCCATCAACATAACAGTTGAATCATCCTCACTTGCAATAATCAACAACTTCATTGTAGCAAATGAATGTGGAGCCAATGTAACAGGGAGGCTAAGAAAGATAGTTTCTTGTAGATGCCAGACTTCCATTGATGACTTGGTCAGGGGAAAGATTTCAATCTCCATTCAATTAGAAAACCCCTTCCCTTCACAGCCCTTCTCTTGCAAAGCATTTTAGTGGCAATATTCAGTCTTCACCTTCCACTGCAGAAATCAGTTAATTAGATCAGTGATGAATTTGGGGATGTTTAAATCAGTTTCCTCAGTACTTTAACTACTTTTAGGAAAATGATTCAGTTATCAGTGATCTCTGTTGAATGCTGAAGGCCTTGTTTAACTTACAAAGATCAAGATAAAATGACAGTTCTATCTACTCTGGACTCTTCTGGCTAAATCAAAACAGTCAATTTATAGTATACATGCTAATAATAAATAGGAAGTTCTAGCAACTCATATTCCATTTGAGAAGTTTAGAAGCCTTCATACTTTTGAGAAAGGCTAAAGAAAAAATGAACAGCTCCACTTATTCTCATCTACCCTATTTGCCAGTGAAGATTCCTAAGTTATGGAGAGAGAAGCATCTACATCATGCAGTATAAAACCATTTCTTACATTCCTAGTTGTTTAAATGAGAACAGAACTGACTCGAGACAAAATAAAATATTTCCATGATTTGAAATAGAGAAGCATTTTAACAATTACATTTTAGAGGCCTCCAACTAACATCACATTTTATTTCACAGTCCTAGATACACTGGTGGGACAGAGATGAAATCCTCTTCAACGAAGCAAAGGAATTTCTTTCCTCACTTGAGATTCTTATGTAGCCATAGAGTCCAAACTTATTTCATTTAAGTAAAAATCAAACATGGCTCCACTTGCTTTAAACATCATTGTTGATAATTACGCAGACATGTAGAGTCCATCTTGTGACTATAAATAAAGCTGGCTGGCACAAGTTATTTTTACTTAACTGGTGATTTAGCAGCTGTCTCTAAGTATATCAAGACCATACCACTACAAATACTGAAAAAGAAATTCTATAATCCCATCTTTTTGACTTGTTTTCAGTTTTACCTCAAAATAACTTTCCAACAACTACGTATTGAAATAATTAAAATTTTCAAGACACCTACAGATGTGGCTACATCATGCCTCCTTGAGAACATGCTATAGCATGACTATAACAGCAATAAGCAATAATAGCAGTACATGCTACTACTATTGTAATACTAGCCCTAATTACTATACTATAGAATTGCATATATTCTATCATTCCTATAAACTCACTCTAAAAAGGCTTAAACTATTAGTAATTTTTTATTTGTTTTTAAGCCAACAAAATTGTGATTTAATCTATGAATATAATAACATTTAAAGTAAGATGCGAAATAAGATGACCTTGAGAAATTCAGTGACTGCACAAAAGGTCAGCAACACTAATTTTTGCCTAACATCACTGACTGAATCATCACAAATAGCTCAGACTGACCAAACTCAGAAGAACCTGCAGACTTTGTTTAGACTGGAAAAAACAAACTGCTCAGCATTCTCTACACTTCTCAACGAGACCATCTCAAAAGCATTCATTGTAAAGAGCCCAGAAAGACACCAAAACTGGCAGCCTACAGATTGCCTCCCCCTTCTTGTGTCAGTAAGCAAGGGTAACTCTCCCTTTTAGTTTCTTAGCCCTTCTTTAACTGCTGAGGGACAGCACAGACAGATGGACACACAGGGGTGATGGCACAGCCCACATCAGCAAAAGCACAAAACGATATACTGTGACCCAGTTCCCGCAGGGCAGTTGCCATGATAAGGGGCTGGACTCTTACTAACAGCAAGCCCTAATGCTTCCTAATCCCCTGCATGTCTGGGGCTTTATGGAGGGAATCTCCACCACCGTCATCCTCATTCATTATCTGTGTGTTCACCTTTTAACTACACTCACAAATCTAATTCGATAAACACAGTATTACATTCTTGGCCAGAATTGTCCAGATTAGCACATACAAATGTTCCTTCCAGCTACAAGGAGGTAATGCTCAATTAGAGCACATTTTATTCAGACAGCAATTGTAGGAGCAAATCTTTGAAAAACAAAAAACAAAAATGACTTCAGCAAGATAGTTATGTCATGCATTTATATTTAAAGCAACACGCAGCTTAGTTACAGGCTTTCCAGGCTCTTCTGCACCTTCATGAGTACATTAATACAGACATGGTTAAGCTTTAATGGCTCCCCCTTTTGTTTCCCAGTTTTTTTCCTGTTATTTCCATTCTTCTGAAATAGATTACACTGTTCCAAATAATTTGCTTTAAAAACTAGCTACCATCAAGAAAACAAAATATACATAATTATACATGTTTAGTGTACACTTTAGTTTCTTAGTCCTGTGGCTTTAAATGAATTTTTTTTTACACCAGTTCACAAATGAAATTATCTGAGGGGTCATGAAAAACACGAGAGAGCAAAACAGAGCAGAAGCATTTTGCAGTATGCTGTATAGCAGGCTTTTTTTTTTTTTTTAATGAGTGGGGTTTTCTTCACATCATGAAATTGATTTTTCCCAAACCTGAAATGCATTCTGTGGGGTGTTTGTGGTTTGTTTGGTTTTTTTTTTAGTTTAAAAAAAGTACATAGATGGTGAACCACTCACACTTCTTTCACTTCCAGCCACATGTCCTGTGCACATTCCTTCTGAATTGCACTACTGAGCACTCAGATCTTCCTCTGGGCTCTTCTAGTTCCTTTTCCTCTAGAATCCAGAATATGTACTACTGTGCCATGCAAAAGTAAGACACATGCTCTACTTGGTTTTCCAGGAAAATTGTTTTAGTCTATAATCTTGCCTTGTTCCCTGCACTGCACGTTCATCTCCATGCTTACTGTTTAAAATGTTGTTACAGCACTTTGTAAAAATACACGTTATCAATGGCTTACATAGTATATTTTTTAATCGAACTTATAATCTCTCATTCTTCACAAATGTCACACAACAGCAAAATGAATACATACCTATGCTCATTTCTACTCTTCTCGCCTCATTTTCACACTCAATTTCTCTCAGAATTAGGGATTTTTGTCATTATACCAATATTTTCCACAGTAAAAACATTGGGTTTATTTCTTCCTTTTTCTAAGCTAACTATTAGGGGGTGATAGGATGTCCCTCTAGGCTGAAATTTTCAAAGTTCCAGGCAAAAAAAGCCCTCCTGCTTTTCCAAAGAGTGAAATTAAAAGATAAATTTGTTTGCCCTTGGGGTGGGAAACAGCAAAACTATCTGTCTGCTATCCTTGACTGCAGGACACGTTAAGTTTACACTTTTTCCACCAAGATCATATGCTTTTCCTCTGCCATTGTCTAAAAGCAGGCACCTTAGTTTATCAACATATCTGTAACAGAGAAACAGAGAACAGTTTGGACTTCTTTTTGCCTCTGTGGAAACCAAGCTTCATAAAGTTTACTTGGCATCACTGCCTAGAGGAGCAGAATTAAGCACTACTGCAGCTTTCTCCCTACATCTCAAACCACCCCTATAACGGAGAACAAGACTCTTCTGTCTCCTTACACTACTAGAAAGCAATCCCTCTGCAATTCTGGCCCCTTTTCCTAGTTAGCAGAACAGGGAAAACCCCCAGCAGATCTCAGTCCAATGCCGCCCATCTCCATGAGAAACAGCAGCAAAATACATTCACCAGTAACAAATGCTTCCTGACAATGTGCTGCATTTCTTAAAGCCAAAGGCTGAGGGCAGCAAAAGTGAGATAATTCATTCTTTTGTACTAGAGAAACACTTTATGATTGATTACACATGCTGCCCTCAGCTTTTGGTAAGTATCTCCAAAAATATCAGCTTTATCACTGGACTATATTTGAGAGTCAGTGCTCAAAGCAAGCAGTGTTTTTGTAAAAATTAAAGTGCACATCCTATGTATCACAGCAAGGTAACTAGTGATACAATGCCAAAAGTTCATGAGAACTCTTCAGCTAGCAGCAGTCAGCATTTTTCTGTCTCACTTTTGTTGTTGCCTAGAAGAAATATTGAAGTCCACAAGGCTTCCTCTCTGGCTAAAGTTATGGTGCCAGCACCGCTCCTGACACCACTTCGCACAGATTCAACATAACCTCGACACGAATGCCTTCCAGTTGAAGAGTGATTCTGGCTACCTTGTTTCAACAGCAAATAGCAGAAATAAAATATCATATCACACAGTCTAGATACGCAATGAAAAAGTCTCTCCCAGCTTAATGGCTCCCTCTTGCACTAAACACTCCTATCACACCTATACACTGTATTTGACAGCCGCTGGCAACTCCAGCAGCTCCCTTTCCATCACCATCCACCCAGGCATTATCTGATCTGTCAAACACAGGGTTCCTTCTAGCACTGAAGGTCTTCATTGAACTGATACAATGACCTAATTTTGTATGCATAGTATCTATCTTCCCACTGCATTTTACAGCTCCCCTAGAGACACAGGCGCTAAGCTCCTACTCTGAACAGTCCTGTTATTACCTACTTTATGAACAAAAAGTGCATGGCTCAGTGAAAGGAACTACTGGGACAACTGAAGGACAGCTCTCACTCAAGCAGCAGCTGTTGTAGGGTCACCAACGTTGCTGTTGTAAACTAATTATCCCTGTAAGACCATATTAATTGCCTTAAAATACAAATGAAGGAAAATTGGGCCCCTTGTGCCAGGTCACCAAAGTGGCTGCCAAACATTTTTTTAGTTGAAATGGAAAACATCGCTTGTTTTCCTTCATTTTCTCATTCCTGAACCTTTCCAATGCATCCACTTCATATTTTCAATGTTCCCTTAATATATGACATGAAGACTGATCTTTGCATTTAATCCCTATTACACAGGGCCTGGAAATTTTGTAAGATTAAGCAGACATGCCCTAAAACTCCAAGCATCAGTTACCTTCTGTACTGAATAGCTGCTCAAAGCTTCTTCATGATGCAACTCCTATGCACTCGTTTCCAATCTCTCAAGTGATAATTAATAATGGCAATCATTTCTTTCTTCCAGATTAGCTCACCCATAGACCTTGGCTCTGGTGAACAGTGCAGCATGGGAAAGCTGCAATCACTTTCCATTTTACTCTCCCCTTATTTCACTTGGCAAGAAATACAAACATTCAACACCAACATTCAACTCTGCTTCACCCACACTGCTAGGTTTATTTGGTCTTTTGATATCATGATCCTGAAGAATAATGAACTAATGTTTGATTCTAAAGAAAGGCAGGTACTCTACAAAGTGCACTTTCCTCAATATATTCTCCTGAAGCTACATTCATCATCATGGGAAGGACAGGGTCCTTGCCTGGCTTTGCTACAGCCAAGAAAACATATTTAATAAAAATATATTACAGAAATCATTGGTCGGGAGACCAAAAACAAAAAAAAAATTGCCATGACTCCCCACTCAGCCAGTGTACCCTGGTGAAAAATTGCAGGGTCACATATTACATTTCTCTTCTGAGCACCTATTGCTTCTTCCTCTGCCTCTGTTCACAACTCATAAAATCATTATTTTTTTGTGAATAAAAAAAAGAATCTACTGCATATTTATAGCCTCTATCACCTATATATTTAGGTAAGAAACAGCAGTGCTTACTTAGGGACAAAATAATTGTGTCACAGTGTAAAGAGCGCACTACTTACATACAGAAAGATATTGAACTTTCAGCCTTCCCCAAAAACTGCCATAAGATTAAATAGAATTTGGAAAATAATCATATTTTTCCAAACATTTTAATTACTAATCACAAGTCCAAAGGTTTGTATCAAATTAATACAAGTAGGAAAATACTGAGGGAAAATAAATTGCATACACCCAGCAATGATATTTTTACTTTCCTTCTTCCTTTCCCACTCCCATTACCCTCTCCCTTCAAATTTCTAGCATATTTGAAACACTTAGTTGTACAGCATCTCAGGATACTGACATTTAAAATTCACTTTAATTTACACATATTCAAAAATTTTTTGGACCCTCCAGGGATATGTTTATGCTGTTTCTGTATTCTAAGCTATCAAATACTTGGCAAAAAAAATACATATTTTTAAGAAAAAGTTAGCTTTGTAGTAGTAAGGTGGTGTGGTGGTCTGTTTTTTTGTTGGTTTTTTTTTTTTTTAAGGAAAAAGTCCAGAAATTTTTCTGCCAAATTATGAGTATTCACATTCATATTATCCATGACAAAGAACAAATAGTTGATGAATATCACTTCATTGTCGAAAGTCCACTGTTTGTGAGCAAAGAACCATTCCAAATTCACAGCAATAATGCCTTCCTTCTGCTCGCTCTTGATAATCTGTGTTTCAGTTATCTCAATTTCTTCATATTTTCAGGTGATGTGCCAGATTTAAACAAGCTTGATCCTTCTACTGTTACGAGGATACTAATTCAAAGAGATCACCCTGATCATGATTGGATCAACTTTCAGATAATCACTGTGAGCAGTGACAAGTGCACTGATAAATTATGACCAGTCTACATTTTAGGATTGGGTTATAGTGAAAACTCTGCTATTTAGCTTTTTTTTTTTAATTTTTTTTGTTTACTTCCTAAATTCTCCCCTATTGCTCAAGGAAATGAATGCTTTTGGACTAAGTAAAATTACAAAAAATTTGTAGTCCTCAAAAAAAAACAAGAAAAAAAAATGTAGCACATTCTGTGGAAGGCTGGAGAAATCACTTTCCTTTGACACTCAGACAGTTAACTGGTAGCAACAGAAATAAAAATCAAAAAATGAAATAACCTTTTCCCCCACAGAATATGACGTTTTAAAAAGCTTTGTTTGTTAAAATAAAAATGCTGTTAAGCATTAAAAAAATACAGACTTCTGGCAGGACTCAGTGTGAAAGCCATATTTCATCATAGTTGTGGCACATAGACTTGTGATTTATTGGACAGACTTCTTCACATTATTATTAATAATATCAATCATTCTCTAGTGAGCTTCTTATGCTCTTAAAATTCTTGGCTGGATGTTGAAGATCCAGTTCCATACTCCCTTCCTCAAGCCTCATACTAGAGAGCCCTATTTCAGAGACCTTAAAGCCTTTTATTCCCTCTGTTTTCTTTGAATACATCTTTATATATATTTATATATACACACACAAGGAGGTGGATAATTTCTTGACACTCTATTCAGTCACATTTGTTGTGGGCAGTCTGATCCCAAAGATGATGAAATTGCTTGCCGTTGTTATTCAGCACATTAGCTACTAAGGCTAGGTCCGTCATGTGCTTGACTCTGAAACTAAACTGAAATGCAAAACCCTGAAGGCTACTCATTTATCACAACAAAACAAACAGCATTTCAAGTTATTTGGAAGCATGCAAATGAAAAATAATAGGGTATATGCATGTCAGCAGCATTGTCAACACCTCCAGGTAACATATACTATTGATGGAATATAACAAATATGTAAATTGGAGAAGTTTCTCTCCGAAATCATGAAGCCTGAAATGCAACTGCCATAATTTTCTTCAAATCCAGTAAGAGTACTTTAGACTGGAAACAAATGGAAAAGATGCTCAGGGTCTCTTCTTGTATAGTCAGTACACCAAGTGGACTTATCTGCTTCCTTTGAATACAAAAACAGACTTTTGAGGATATTTCTAATATACATTAAGTAACCTAAGTTTGAAATTTTCTATATATTTCAGGTTACATTCTATGCTGTGCTATCAAAAACATTCAATGAAAATACTGCAGCCATATTCCTGAAAAATAAGTTATTCTGAGAAATGAAGATCTTTTTTAAACAAACAAGCAAGCGAACACAGGTCATGTGCCCCTTTTGGGCATCAGTTCTACAAAAGGAGTACAAAAACAGATTGATATCTATTAGAATAATATTTGTCCTGGACTTTCCATATCACATGTTTATTATCACTAAGACATTGAGTTCTACTAAAAGACTGAAATTACAACTTCCTGAACTGTTCCCTCCTTTGGCATACTGAGCATTCACCTGTCTGTCACTCTTAATTATAACACTACATATGCCATGTCTATAATGACTTCACCTTCTTTAGCATTGTTTAAAGACGACTCAAATTTAAAGAATCTAAAGTGGGGCATACTCAAATTACACTATTTAACCTTTAGTAGCAGAAAGCACTTCATAAACAGTTTCACAAACTCAAAAACAGTCACCTTAGTACCACATGAGTTTTAGCTGCACATTCCATCTCTCAGCTACAAAGAAATTAGGTCTTCAAAAAATCCAATAGACGTTGAGCATAAATAAGCCAACTTTTTTCATTGTACCTTATAATTACAATTACAAACATTACAGTTTGTCCACCTTACTATCATGTACAACAAATAGCTGAAAAAAAAAAAGAACATTGGTAAGGGGGTAAAAGCTGAATGAGCTATAATTTATTGGATTGTATCCTACTCAAAAGCCTTGAAAATCCTTATAACTGTGAATGTTTTCTTTGGAGGTTTTTTCTCAAATTCCATTAAGAATTCTAAAATAGTACGGTATTGTTTCTTAACAACAGCTAGAGCTCCAGTTCAAGTTGTAAAACAGCAATTGAGATATTTTGCCAGAGGCTAGCTGTAGTAATAGGTAAGACAAATTGCATGCTTAATGTAAAATTATTAATATACACGATACCTTCAGTCTTCTGTCTGGATAACATATGTTTTTGAGCTGGACCAAATAAGACTTTCTGATAGCAAATCATTCAGATAAAACACATCAGGCCTCAGTCCACTAACTGCACCAAAAAGGTTACCACAGTTCAGAAGACAGGCTTGCTATAGATTAAGGATAATTAAAATAAAGAACAATTAAGCAGAAAGAATGATACTGTAAGGGTAAAGAAACTGAGCTGCTAAACCTTGAACCAATGCTAGGAATACAGAGCCTCAAAGATGTCATTGGCGTTCTAGGCCCACATGATTAATTTTCTTATTATAAGCAAGTGACATGAATTTCATTTGCTTCTAAACTGTGCAGTTCATTCACACAAACATAAGAACAGAGTGAAGATAAGCCAAAAGAGCATGTTCTTACTAGCAGATAATTCAGAAGACATGAAAGTATAGACAATAGTGCAGAAATATAAGCTTTGTTTATTTCTTTGCCATCTCAATACTGATGATTCTGTGAAATATCATTTCAAGTTATTTTCCCCCATATCTGTCCTTCAAAAATAAGAAGGAAATAGAAAACATTTTAAACTGTCCTCATTTATTATACATTCCAGTACAAAAATAGCTCCATAACAACATACTGTTAAGAGTTTTTATTCAGCAGTGCAATTATCAGTACTTTGAGTATTCCTACTTTTTTTTTTATTCTCCTGCACTCCTAAATAATATCCCAAGATTTGTTGACAATATCTACAAGCTAGGTAACTGAGACATGCACCTTTTATTATACCACTGCCATTGCAAAGAGAGGAAGGCCCAGCTGGTTACCAGTTCTGAACACATGCTATGCAACCCCCTCTACATACATATATAAAAGACCAACTCTGCCTTTGTTTAATATCATAAATTTACAGTGGCTTTATCAGAACATACAAGGAATGCAGAATCGGACATAATGTGAACATTTTATTAACTATAAATATAGGCATTTCTTGCCTACAATCCTAGAACCGTACATTGGTAAGAGTACTTGTCAAGCATTATGTCACAAATCTAGTCTCAAACAACCGCAGATTCTGGAATGAGAGCACCCTGAATTAGTCATCTCCATTAAAACTATGAAGTAAAATTGCCTAGCAACCAAAAAAATTAGTTCAGACTAAAATAAACACTGTGGCACTGACAGAACAACTTCTGTTCAACCATAAAGGCACTCAAACAGAATAGCGTACCCTCAATTTTTGTTAATAAAGGAAAACTAATTTCAGAAAGCTAGCCATAATGGACAAAGAATAAAAACAGTCAAAGTAGTTGAGTAAACCTAATGAAAGTAATTGACCTCTTTTTTACATGTCATTAAAATGAAAAAGTAAGGTTTTCTTAATATTCTGACAATAATGAACAAATTTACATGAAGTTTTCTCACATACCTTCCCACTTGAAGAGAATAAGTTTGTTTCTTTACATTCATCCCATGTAAGTAATTTTTCTTCATACTAGCCGAATTTATTGCAGAATTTATGGCCAAGCCTATCTGAAAAAACTCAGCAGCACGATTACGCACTACTAGCTCTAACCAAATTACTACCCAACAGAGTTCTGAAGGAAAGACTAAGTTATACATTTTATCATATTGAGGTTATAGGGAAAAAAAAAAACAACAGATTACAGACAGTAAAGATGACTGCAGTAGTTTAATGACTTCTACTTTTATACTGCTTGTTAACATTTGGATCCCTGCATAATTCAATGTTTTGGAAAGACTATAAAATCCTATAAAATTATACCTTTAGAAGTAAAATAACAGCATTCTGTAGTAACACTGAAGTCTACTGCTTTGGGAGGATAGTAGATTAAAGGAATTATTGCAGATCAGCCATTCCTGAGTGGCAGTACTTCCAAAGCTCTCATAGCAGAAGGTCAGTCTTACCAGCTCAAACTACCAAGTTTTTAGGCACTCAAAAAAAAAAAAAAAAAGACCAGGAATTACAAGGGCAAGAACAACCAAAAGAGAAAATTAAGATCACAGAGAACACTACTGGATTTAGCAATTGCAGCAGCTATATCAAATCTAATTGAGACTATGCTAAAAGGTTATAAAAACAAACCTATATAAGAAATAAATCAAGGAAGACAAGTAAGAATAACTGTGCATTAGAAGATAACTCCACAAGTACAGACATAACTACACTTCTTTATCAGTAAAGAATGGTGTATTCCACCACTCTTGACATATCTTGCAAATATTTTACAGATAGTTGCTGGCACTTAAAAATCTTCAAAACTCCATATTCCAGTCAGTCAGGAAAAATAGAGGTGCTTGAGATTCATCCTGAAATCAATAAGGTTGCCAACTAATATAAGAAAATATTGGTTTTCGTCTCACATGGGGTGTGACAGGTAGAAATGGAAAGGTATCTGCTTGTAGCAGAGGCAATGCAGATGGTACAGGCCATATGTAACAGACCAAAACAATGAAAAATTAACAGCAAAAGTCTCCCACATGCAAACACATCCACAAAGCTGATAAAGAACTCCAAATGTACATAACAGGTTCCCTGCATCTTAAATATTTAATGACTGTGGCAGATGGGTTGAGCAGAAAACATATATTGTCTGAATCAATAGTATAAACATAGCTGACCTGAAAGGCCTAATCTCTACTAAGTCATAATTACTGCAGTGTTTTCACAAGCGAACACTGCTCAAACCTAGAATAATTTTGAAAGATTGTATCTTTGACAAATTATAGTCTCCACATGCTGTTGAACAACTGTAATAAATTTGATTTTCTGGCCCTCTGCACTATGTGCTATGGGTGTGATTGCAGTATACATATTTTAGTAAACTTAGGTTAGTCACAAACAGAAGCAACTTTTTTGATATTTTTCTTTGTAATTGAACAGTCTTATAAAATGAAGGTACACTTGCTAACTCTACAAATGGCTAAATATCGTATCCTCTCCTTTATTAATAGTGCAGTCTATGATGGGAAGCAAAAAATTAACAAGCATCCATTTTCTGTTCACACCAGTCACTGTCAGAGTCCAGTAATCATAGATAACCACATAAGAGACACTCAGAAGGATTTAATCAGAGATCTATTCTACTCTTTACAATGAAAGACAAGTAACTATCCTGCACTCTTGATCAGATCTGCATTAAAAGCCCAAAATTCTCACCTGTAATTCATTATAGGATGACAAGAAGGATAACACCAATATTATATGCCCTTGCACTAGAAGCAGGACTTTCATGAAATTAAACTTCTAGATAATCTTAGAAAGCATACCATGCCCATGTTACAGGGGAGAGGTAAAAAGGTCATATAGTCTGCCTTGGGGAAAGTTGCTTCTGCTCAGTAAATTTGATGATCAACTTAGCTTAAGCGTGTGAATAAAATATGCCAGCAAAATATTGCAATACTGCTACTACAAGGTCTAGTTTGTCCTGCCCAACATCAAACAACCTCAAAGGAAAAACTCAAAAAAACAAAGCAGCCAAAAGAAAAAGAACACTACTTTCTGAAAAAAAAAAAAAAAAGACTGCAGATTTCAAAGCATATTAATGTACTGTGATATCATGCAAACAAAAAAGACTCAGTTCAACCTTTCTAGTCTCCACTCAGATCACATTTAATTGCATCATCATGCCCTCTCATGGATTTTCTGCCCAAGACCTGATAGTAAACAACTCCATTGCAAAGTTAGGTTAGAGACTGTGCAAGTGTTTCATTTTTGCAAAAATTAAAAAATTGCATAAAACATTTGCGTTACTGACAGTACATGACAGCAAAAACAGGCACACAAATCTTCCCAGGAACAAAATCCTGATTACTGATTTTCCAAATACTGAAGTTATGTAAGTCTAATATTTCAGCAACATTATGTTACACTAAACATCAATTGCAATGTATGAACTTACAAGCAAATGCTGTTATTTCTAAAAGTGGTGGGTAACATGAGTGAAAGTGGTCCTTAATACTTGGACAGTGAATCCTCTAGCAAAGGGGAAGCACTCCGTAGCAACAGAACTTGTGAAATATTTTATGGCTCAGAGAGGAGTAGATCTCAAACTAGTTATGTCAGAACAGTTGGAAAACAACAGATTGTTCCCTGTTCCAGTCTAGTTCAGCAATTTATTTAGGCAAAATGGTAAAAAGATACTTTTGAACAGCATGAGAACCACAAAGAATCTGGGGATTTTTATAAAGAATTACAACCTACTAAGAGGAAAGGAAAGGGGGAAAACATTAATATGCTTGGTTATAATCTTCAAAGAATATAGGTAAGATCAGGTTGACTGGCTGATCTCAGCCATCAGCCTCTCAATGAGAAATTAGAGGGCTGAGAAAAATCTAAAGACATGTGTTGAATCATCACAACAAATATGAAAAGTATTAGCACTTCCTCAAAAGACTAAATCAAAGTACTTATGCCATTGGGATAGAAACGTAAGATATTCGTGTTTTATCAAGCCATGGACAAAAGCAAACCACATTAAGAAGAAAGCATTTTGTGCTAAATCTACTCCATTTAAAAATCAGTAAAACAGCATTCAGTAAAATGGTTGAATATCTTTTTGAACAACTCAGCAGCCAGTAGTCTCAAAGGAATTTCAAACATTTGCTTTCAGCCTCAGCTATACATATTGAGTTGCTATTTACTATTTTAGCCCCATAAAGTACACACTTATTTTTGGTATATAGTCTTTATTTAAAACACTACTGCTTTAAGATTTTCAGTCTGTGTCATATGCAGGATTCAAAAAGGTACAATTTACCATTATTATGAGTAAAAATAAAAACTCATTTGGGGAAATCTCCTGAGTTAAGGTTATTCCACAACTGACCAATTCAACAGCCAGAGAGGCTGAACTGGGCTCACTGTGCACAGCAACAGTTACTGCATCCCATTTTCTTTTACAGCAGCTACCTGCCCTAACTGACACTGCACTCAGGTAGGGCTCAGAAGTATTTTTCTTATCAGTATGGCAGCAGCACCTTCTGATCAATTGTTCCCATCCTCCTCATAAAAAGAAGCCTATCAGATCTAAGCATCTTCGTGACTAGGTCCAGTCTACAGGCTGCCCCATGAGCCATAGTAAATAACTTGCACACATTAACAAGTTGTAAATACAATTTTGACTAATGACATCACAGAACAAGAAGGTCAGTACCAAGCTAAGAAGTTGTTCAATGTTAATCACTTCATACATATGACAAGTGTGCAATATTACATTTAACTGGAAAAATGAAAAGATTTACCAGGAAAATTAAGGTCCCTTGCCACTCACCAACAGAGAAAGCAGTCCTTCAATGAACCACTTAACAGTGAGTCATGCCACAGACAAACACTCTCTCAAGCAAGATCAAGAGTATCGTCTGCCACTGGAGACAACATTCTTCTGCATCTCTAATAACTAGATGTAAATTCTATCATATTTGTAATGAAGGGTAGGTGATATTTTATATCACTGGAACTGTGTATTTAATTCCACTTATCTGACAGGAATATTTCATGCAAAGTGTGCAATTCCAGCTAGTGTAACTAAAATCTTACCAAAAATGACAGCAGTATGTAAAAAATATTTAGGGAGAACTCTTCCAGTTGACTACATAGACATCTTTGGCAGCACACCTACAATAGCACAAAATTCGAGGTACTCCTTAAATTTTCACATCATATAGTAGGGTAGGTAAAAACCTCATGATCTGATTTCACCAAAAGACAAAAACAACCAGGTAAAATCTGAAACACAGGAGTTTTATAAGTCCGTGGTATATTTCTACAGGCTAACAGAGACTTGCCCACAAGGTCTTTTGTTGCTTTATATATCACCACAAATAATCTAGAGCCTCACCATATTTATTTTCTAGAAGAAAAATTAAAACACCTAAAACCCTAGATATTTACTAATGTGAATTAAACATTAAAGAAGAGCTTTAAAGAATTAGAGCTTATTTACTAACAGAGCAGGAATAATGTAACTATTATAAACTACTATCAATTCAGCATGCAGAATCTAGCCTTTAATTATGAAGGCATACCAAAGTAACCAAGGTACTGTTTGTATCCTGCACAGCAAAAAAAAAAAAAAAAGAGCTTAGAAGGTGAAAAGTTGTTTGAGAAGATGTGCAGAAGGACATAGAAGATAGGTAGCAAATAATTTGGTAAATGGAAGCTGAACATTGACAGAATGGATAGATCAGCTTTCCTGTTCTGAAAAGGCAAAAATCAGAGCTCCTTCTCATCAAAACATAGACATGTGGACCTCACTTGGGCAGGCTTCCTTAGCTATCTCTTGAGACAAACCAAATCCATGCCCTTGGAAACTCAGGTCTTAGTGCTTTTCCTTTCCTACGTGAAAAATTACAAGCCTAAATTTTTAGCTGTGAGCAAGCTTATTTCAGATAGCTCATTTGAAAGTTGTAGAAAGATACTGCAAGCTCTTCCTATTGTAGATTTTTAAAGACTTTTAAACTGGTCCAAAATTACACTAGCTGCTTAGTATTACATATATCATAACATTAAGAAGATGTGAAGATTTGGTGGGAAATCAAGGAATGGCAAGTTTTAATGTATTGCACACATCCACAAAAAAAAGAAAAGAAAGTTGATCTGATTTGCCAGTAGAAGATGGTGCCACTGCTCTAGAGAAGTTTACTTAAACTAGCTACATCACCTCACTAGGCAAGATGCATAGTTTCCTTCACCATAGAAACTAGGCCAATGGGTCAACTGTGAGAGCTTTTCTCCAGTAATGGGAAGACGTATACTCGCTTTTTCCAAGCATGAAATCTTTCCTATTTCATTGTTTTCAGTTCAAGTAAAGCCAAACTTGCTCTCTCAATTACCCGTGCATAGCTTTGACACCTCTCATAATCACAATAATACCATATATGTAGTTGCCATGAATGTAGCATATTGAGTGTTTCCCCAGTGGAAAAAAAAAACTGGTACAGTTTTAAAAAGGGAATCTGAACTTACTCTATGGTAGCCCTTTTTGTGTAACATTTTTCATATGTTTTATTTAACATAGTACAGAAAATAGCACTAACATCACCAAGGTTGGAAAAGACTTTCAAAATCATCCTGTTTAACCATACACCTACCATCAGTATTTCCCCACTAAACAACATCCCTCACTACAGCATCCAAATATTTATTAAACACCTCCAAGGACAGTGACTCCACCACCTCCCTGGGCAGCCTGTTCCAACACATGACCACTCAATATCGATCTACTATTACTCTGCTTGAAGTGTTTATTTGTAGGGTTTTGGTTTGTTTTTAAATTTAAGATGATTGAAACTCAAATCGTTGTATCAACACCTAAACAGATTTTTAGACAAAAGGTAAAGATTTAGAAGCCATTTAAAAACACCCTACTTCAAAACTGACTTTGTGCATTGAATGCCAACACTTCTATTAACACTTTCATTCTGAAAGAGTGGTTAGAAACTGGAACAGAATCTTGTAGGGAGATGGTCAACCTTCCATAGGTCTGGCCTAAAAGACTAAACATCTCATTACTTTAAATCAAATATACTGCTCTCCTTCCATAGCAGTTTTAAACTTCAGAATCCCTCTGGAAGCAATTTCATGCCTTATTTCTGTTCTGATACCCCAAGTCTGATCAATCAGCAATAGAAAATGACAAATTCTTAACCATTCTATGCACAACAGAATTCGTCTCTATACCTTCCTTCTTTTTTGTCCCTCATACGCAAAAGACTTGTGACAGTGCATCACTGTGGAGCTTGGTGGCATGTCTCAAAACATTCACATAACCTATTAGCAGAAATTATGCATTGTAGTTGTATGAATTGGCTGAAGATTGTGACATAGAATTTTCAAACTGAAAAGTAGCAAGCAACATTTGATATGGAATCATATTTACCTTTGACTTTACATTCTAATTCAAATGCAAATCAGATGCTGATTTGCTTAATTTTTATAATTATACCCAGTGTCCACAAACTGAGGCAGAACAACCCAAATGACTGCTTTTCTTACTTCCTTCTTCATACTTCATATGAAATATCAACAGGAAAGAGCATATTCTCTAACCTGTTATGGATCATTCAACAGGTCAAAAATTACATTGGCAAAATCGTGTAAGGTATTTATCAGAAACAACATGTAGTTAAGAATAAATAATTCAGATCTTTAAGTCCCTCTTAGTGCGTAAGCACTAAATTGAATCTAATTTATTTTAGCCATATCTGAAGATTGTCATTAGCTGTTGATTGTCTCAGAGTAATTAGACATCTAAAATAGTTTTCCTTACAAAACTTCTACTTTCATAAATCGTACAAAAATCTTGGTAAAAATTTAGAGCAGTACTTTGATAATGTATCACTGAAAAATTGTTATAGACATTTGTAGTATCTTCAGTGTTCCTTCCCCTAAATATTTAAATAACTTAGTTTATGAAGTTATTTCATAAATAGTTTTGTAAATATAACAAGTGTCAAAATTACCATACAGAGTTCAATTCCCACAGATTTAACTGAGGATCCTGCTCTAGGGCAGCTAGGATACTTTTTATAAGAATACACGTCATACCCACCCTGGCTTTTCATGCCTATAACTAGTATGACATTAAGCCTGTAAGAAATACTATTTTCTACTATTAAGAAGCATTTCAATATTCAAGATTAAATAAACAAGGAAGACTAAATTTATTTGCATCATTGTCTGTGATTAAGAGCATAATGGATTGAATAATAACAGATATTCAAATTACAGATCCTAGTGTAAGAAACTTGAGTAATTTAGTCCGCAGTTACTACATAAAATGTGAATAACTTACAATATTAGAACAATTAATTACCACTTCATATTGAATTATACGGTGGGATTTTTTCTTTGATAAATGTATTGATTAACAAAGGAGTATTAAGCAGGAAATAGAGTGAGAGACTTTGCCAGATGCTAAAATTTACTTCCATACTAAACTTTAAGAAAAAAGTAATTACTCTGCTAGCAGCTCTCCAATTTTCAAGTATTTTATATTGACCCCTGTACATCAGACTTTCTTTAAGATGGAAGCATTGAAAAAGACAGATGTAGAATGAGGAATATCTGTTGGCAAAATTCCACTACACTACTTCTGACTTACAAGGCCAAATTTAAAAACAAATTCCAAATAGTTCAGAAAGCTGATTATAATTCAGGGATCCTAGAGGGCCAGATTGCTAAGAACTAAAGAACCCAACTGAAGACACAAACATGGCCCACACTTGCTACTTGGTATTTAAATTAAAAGGAAATAAATTAACTCTTAATTTACAAATAGAGCCACCCAAGAAAATCAAAGTGCCAAATAAGGCAATTTGCTCCTTTACATTTTAATAAACTTTCTAACAATACTCAAATTAGAGAATAGACAACTGTTCTCTTTTAGAGGTAAAGAAAAAGATTTAGAAGAATGTAAAAGTGCCAGGAATATTTGCAATATTCTAGCTGATGTTTTATTTCTGAGCATGGAATAAAAATTAGTTTCATCTATTTGGTATTAGCCTACTACCTAACTCCAAAGTAAAAAAGCAATTCAGTCTCATGTCTGAAGAAGCAGAATCTATGTGTATAGGGCTGATGGCCATCCTAGACTGCTTAAGTCTTCCTTTTGATACTCTGGTAACTCATTTATTCTAGTATACAACCACTACCTGTCACAAAATATATTAATTTTGCTACCACCAGAACCTTGCCTATATTTGTCAGGTATACTACAGCCAAGAAAGATAGATTACAGTCAGTTACAGTACTCACTGCAAAATAAATATAGTTGCTCTATAGTTTATTTTAAAAAGGAATTCAATCTACTATACCATTAAAAAATATTTTCAAATGGTGTAAACATGTCTTGCTGTGCTACAGAATACTTAGGGTTGTTTGTTTGCTTTTTGAAACGTACTGAGAATATTCTGAACTCCACTCTGGTAAGTCTCCATACAAAATTTACAGTGCTTGCCCCTCTAAAACACTTTCTATGAGGGTTAATGACTACAGTGGGGGAAATGGTTGCAATCCCTGAGCTTTCATGCAGGGAGGACCTGTGCTGCAGGAGCTGGAGCTTTTGACGTCACTGTCTTTCAAATACTGGCAGTTGAGACCTACCACTCACACACATGCTAATGTATGCATGAGAATTTCACAATTAGCATGCATCCCTACAGACATCAGGAAAACTCAATGCTTTAAAATGGAGCTGATCATTTTTGAAAAACAAGTCAATCACTTAAAATCCAGGCTTTAGTTAATCCAGATTTTTCAGGCTGCAAATTTACAATCAAAGGTATAGAAACTCAGTTTCTAGGCATGTAGTATAATGCCAGTGTTATAGAAACTGTTAAGCTGGTATTTCTTGAGTGTATTGTAGGCATTCACTTGTAGACATGTCAGTCTGGCTTTCTGCACAACTTCAGTTCTTGGTCAGCTAGGGTACACAGCTGTGTAACAGATGTGAAATATACCCCTGAGCATGCACTGGCTTGCAAGCCAAAAGAACAGTATCACCAAAGGTGACGTAAAAAAATAAAAAAATCTCAGTTTAAAACAGAAAAAGAATAAAAATATTCCTGTTTTTGTTTTCACTTTTACATATGAAATCTGCTTGGCAACAGCATTAGCTCCATTTCTAAAACAAGGATATGTGAAAAACAAAACAGTGAAAAATATATTGATAAAAGTTTGATTTCCAATCATTAGTTTGAACCAGATAGTTTCCAGTAATGCATTATCTTCAGAAACCCGATGTGATACTCCTGACAATTTTTCAGGTTAAAGACACAAACAAATCTTGTTAAACATTAGAATGTACTGAGATCGTGTAAAACAAAATGTCATTATTTGGATTTGCTATGGTAAGAATTCTGTTTGCACTGCTCAGTAACTTATTGCATAACATTCTCTAAAATAACAAGACTACCAAAACTACAAGCCTCTCACTAGAGCTATCATTATCATATTTATGAAATGCATCAGTATGAAACTATTCAATTCCATCATGGCTGCTAGCAAGACGTAATGCTGTTCAGTGGGAGGTTCAAAGCATCTGCTGCAAAGAGCACAGGAGTTGGTAAGCAGTGACAAATTACACTTCCATTGATTTTGGAGGAAACAGAAGAAAAACAGTTTCACTCAAGATGGCAGAAAGATGAAAATCAGACCATAGAAATTACAGATAAAGTTGCTGGAGCAGTATAGTTAGAAAAACCAGTCCAGATTAACTGGAACTATATCACAGATAACAGTAAAACACAATAGAGCAAAAAAGCCAAACATTATATAAAGAACATCCAGTCAGACTGATAACAGTCAATACTTTTTAAATGCAAAGTACAAATCTTAATGAGAACTATCACTTCATGATCTCCCTATACTTTGCTAAAATTCCTAAATCCACATTCAAGAATTCACAGAAAATTTCAAGATACTTCTCATTTTGCTCCTAAACTAGAAATTTCCTTCAAAGTCTAAGTACATTTTTAAAGTCACCAGAATCCAAAGCTGAAACACGACAGGTTAACAAATATGGTGACAGCAACTATGCAGCATCCCCCCTTTCACACCAATCAGGAAAAAATACAATTTGTCATCTCAACATTCTCTTATCACTGTCCACAATGACAGCTGGGTACACCACTAAAGGAAAAAAAGGCCAAAAACACTGCATTGTAAATGCAAAGGGGGTGGGGGTGGGGAGTAGATAGTGTTAGCTGCTGTAATCAGACTATTAATCACACAATTTTGAGAGGCTATTGGTCATCCAGCTGCTTACCATATGAACAATGAGGACAGAGTTCATCAATAACATGTGCTTTTAAAATACAAATAGATTCACCATAGTTTTCTGATATTTTTTCTAGCAAGGATTTGGGAATTTCACACAGTTTCTTCAGGCAATAACAATGAAGCATTTTCATTCAGTGACCAAACAGTTCAATGTACTTCAGCTCTAAGAAAAAGCATGTCTTCAATTTCTAAATGTAAGTAATACAAACCAGGCAATGAAAATATTGATTTTACATTCAGAAAAGCCTCTTGTAATTTCCCATTATTTCTGCTATTTGCACATTATAAAATTTAACTGAAGAGACTGCTAAAATCACCAAAAAATAGTGTTTTTATATATAATGTATATATATATACACACACAGAGGTGTTTATATGTTCCTTTAGTCTTCTCATGATTATGGACTACGTTTCTAGACAAAATTAAGACTATTAGCAATCCAAAGCTGTGTTCAGTCTAAATGGGTCACTTACAATGAGAATGCATGACATTTACATGTACAAATAGACTGATCAGGGAGCAGAAAACAGAATATGGCATCATCTCAAAAAAAATAAGCCATTGCAGACAATATTAATGAACTTGGTGAGTTCCTCATTTCCTCTCGAAATACAAAATGAAGCCCATACATGATTTAATGTGGCAAATATTACCTAGCATTATTATTGTGCTTGCTGTAAAATGAAAAAATCCTCGATTCCTTTCACTACTGTAACCTCACTTGTACAGAATAACATGAATACAAGGACTTCATAAACCCTGCAGTTTTCAAAGATTCAGAAATCAATAGTCAGCAATCATCTTACGTTGCATCTTTAACTGCTAGCACATTCTCTAGTGTTATAACCAGAAACCCTAGAAAAAAGATGTTCAGAACATGCTGTGTACATCTTGCTAAAGCAATTTCAGCTGCTATATTCAAAATGAAATTCAACAATATTCCTATTTTTGCAGTGCAAATATTAAGATTACTTCAACATACAGCACAGGAAAAGATGAAAAATGCAGAAATATCAGTGTTTCCTGAATACATACAAAATATACTCCATGTCTTTGTTCAGTCTGGACTCTCACTCAAGGTGTAAATACTGGCTACATTGTTAGATATCCAACAGCAACCAGCTTCAAATACTGTGTGAGTAGCTCTCTCATAGTTCACACTCGGCTCCCTTGACCCAGCTAGACAAGCGTGAAAACATGAAATAAATGAAGACTAACAAAGGCTGGTCTGGGAAGCAGTCTGCATTAAATGGTTGCAATATTTTAAGTATAAAAAAATTCACTGTTTAGATCCTTTTAATATTTCACATCAGACAACAATCACCATGTTAATGCTAATTGCTACTGCAGAGAAACAAATGAATGTAAGCAGTACCGAAAGAAAAAATAATCTTCCCCCATCTGCCACATAAGGACATTCACTAACCTTACAGCATGCTGCTAAAGCAAATAAGGAACTGCAAAATCATTCTTTGCAAACAGAAAACAATTATCACAGTACCTTTCTGTGTTTGTCCCTCTTCCATATTCTCTTCCATGGCTACCTTTCTTCACTAGAAACAGCTACAGAGAATTAATCAAAGGTTTCAGTCAGATGTAGGAAAAAGTGCTGATTTTTTTCCCTGGGAAGCTCCAACAGCAGAGGCTTAAGCAAGTCCTCGGAGCTTAGCAAGGCTTCCTCACTCTCCTTGTTTGCTTGGAGACAGGCTGTCAAGTGTAATTTCATTCAAATTACTCTTCCGTGAAGATTATCAATTTTTCTTCTCAAAGCTGCCCATTGTGTACCACTGTAAGCAGGTATTCAAATGAACAGCCTCTGAATTTTTTGGGGAAAAATTTGGTCTGAGCCCTTATGACAATGACATTAATTCATAAGCTTCACTTTGCATATAAAATGGAGAAAAGAAATTGAGGTTTGTATTGAAATCTGCGTTTTAAAGTGGAAAAAGGCTGTACTGAAAACAGATGGGGGGGTTGTCCTCTTAATGTGCAGCAGACCACCAACCCATAATTCCCCCTATTTGCTACTGAAGTGGGAAAGCCCAGATGCCTGTGGGTTCTTTATGCTGTATTACTCGTCTCTCTCTGCCTCCCTTACTCCCTCTCTCCACACATTCAGGAATAATACCAGTCTTCATTTCCCTCATTCTCATATATTCTGCATCATCAGGAGCTAACAACAAATATGCACATATTTAGAATATACTAGAAAACAAGCAAACATCTATGTAAGCATGTGAACATTTCTGCATACACAAAGCAGAATTTAATATATGATATTAATCACCGTAAATGATACACACCCTATACATTTTGTGCCACCAGTGTCACAACAAACAGGAACTCCGAGGCGGTTCAGGGCTTTAAAACAATCATTGTATCCTTATCTGATTGCTAGAATTCAAATTTATCTGTACGCTTCTACTCGGTATTTTAAGAAGTAGATAGTCTAAAAATGGTGAAGCACAACACATGCGCTTCCTCATGTATACACAGACATTTATGGACTGACTAAGGAAAAGCATAGGTTAAATACACTGTGAGGGCACCTAGTCATTTGGGAAGCTCTGCAGTCTGATTTGGAATGCAAATCAGATGCTGCAGTCTAGCAGTAAATTAGCATTTTTGTACCTTAGTCTATGGGTGACGTAGAATCATTTCAGGAGATTCATCATCTCACCAAAACTGCAATTAGACTATAAATTTTTTCTTTAGTTTCCTCGGAAAAATGTGACAAACTTAAATGCAACTAAAATCTACTACGGCTGAAAATTCCTACTTAAAAGTGATAATTTCCTTTTCTTTATACTGCCTAAAAAGGAGGAAGCAAAAGCCCACTCTACATCACCAAACAATAAGTTCTTATAAATTCTGCATATCAAACTGTTCAAGCCAGAATCACACCAGAACAACTTATATACATTAACATATACATAATTTAGTAACTGAATGAATAGTTAAATGTACATCCTACCCCTTTTTCCTCTTTTAAATTCACTTTCCCAGGATTCTCTTTTCTGGAATAAGAAATACAATGTGTAGTTTTAGTTCTCAGATTTAACTGAGTGTCTCAAAGACCCCCCGGACACAGGAAAGTACTCTAACAACATAGCTTCTCATTGTCTTGTCCCCTTTCAAGGAATTACTTCTTCAGGAAAATAAAACAATTAAAAAAGAAAAAGAATACATCCTCCACTACATAGTATCTCTTGTGTAAGTTTCTTCTGCTATAGAAGTGACCTCTGACTCAATCACTCCAGCCCCACAACCTATTCTGGAGAAAAGGAAGAAAAAAAATGAGGGAGGGGAAGTTCATGTATGCAAAATGATCTAACAATCCTGAGCATGGAAAAATGTGAAGGAAATATGTACAGAACCAGAAATGATATCACAAGTGAAAAAAAGCCTAGAAGATAACAGGTCTGTTGTTCTTTCTGTATAACATTCTTAGCCACTACTAAGCAATTATATTTTGTGTTCAACTTATTTTCTTACATAAACATTATTAAATCTTCATATGTACCAAAAATCAAACAAGAAAGACAAACCAGGGTGCTTCAACTATCACTTTTTTAAATTTTGGTTCCTTTGGGTAGCATCAAAAATTCAAAAACTGACTGCATTAACAAGATTGTCTTCAACATGTGAATCTGTAGCTTCCTTACAGTACCAAATCCTCATTTCTTGAAACAATTTTTTTTTTTTTAATACAAAAAGCACACAATAGAAAATAGGCTGGAAATAGATGGCTGAAAGAGGTTACAGCTTAGATCTGGACAGTCATGAGTGGGTGAATTTCAATCATGAAGGGCCAAGTAAAGAAATAACTTGTTCACTGTTTATTTCAAGAGAGGGTTGCAAAGAAAGGAGACTTAGAAGAAAACAAAGGTATAGTAACATACGTAGTCAAGCTGTGAAACTTGTTGCAGCAGGGTCTTGTAAAGGGGGGAAAAAAAGGAAGAATCTGGATCACATGAAAATTCACAGGTCTGAAGATGCACCTTTACATCAAGAGGCCCCAGAGCAGCAAACTACTGAATGGTAAGGAATACTCTATAGAATTTTCCTTATCTTAAATCTTTTTTTT
>VXAB01009833.1:124452-229620 GCA_013399175.1 Odontophorus gujanensis | reverse complement strand
TAAATTTTTTTTTTTTTTTTTTTTGTACTGCTTCCAGAAATATCTGCTCTGCTCTGGGACACAAAGAGATGAGATTTGGGGTTCGGTGATTACTTGATCTCAGCCAGTAAGGTCATTTTCAAACACACTTTGATTTTGATGATGGGATTTTAACTTCTGAAAGAATACTGACATATGTCAAAGGTTAAGGTGAAATCTCAGTGACCAGTGAAACAGAATTGACAACTCCAAAATAATTGCTTAAAAATGTTTGTTTTGTTCTTCCCTCCAACGGTTTATTTTCCTGTGCAGATATTATTGTAATAAATGCATTAAAGCTTCACCCATTAAACAAAATTCTACATAAGTACTGAAGTTTCTTAAGAGGACTTGGATTAGTTTCAGGTATTATTAATCAGCACCACAGGTCTTACACCATTATCCATCATATTTAGTTGCATTCTATTAACATGTTCATCTTACAACAGATATCTGCCTCCCAGACACTGAAGAACTATCCTGAAAACCTCCACAGACAAAATTACAGATAGGTGTTAATGCTAAATGAAGTTTGCAGGTTTTTCTAATTGTAACATCAGGAGTAACAACAAAAACAATAAATGCTATCTTAAATGATTTTCTAGGATGCAGCCATTGTGGTTTCCATTCTTCAGCACACTGAAATATTGCATACCAACGACACAGAAGCTCTGTTAAAGTCATAACCAGAAGACAATCAAAACTGCTAAACTCCTACTGGACACGCTTCTAACACAAGTAAGTTATTTTTGTAGAGGGTGCACATGACAGCCTAAAATTCCCTCATAACACAAAATGAGATTATGGGTGCAAATGATATTGGATAACTATGCCATTTGTAAGCAGCAAAGCAAGACAGAACATCCAAATATATAATGAATAAATAAACAGTTAATCAAGATAATAATTGGAAGCTGATGACATTAACAGATCCCCTGGTATCCATTACAGTATTACGAAATGTGGTTGAGCACTTACAGCTTTAAACAGTATGACAAGAGACCTGACTTTTACTCACAGTTTTATAAGGCCTCCAAATCAGTTTTACCACTTTATGCGTCTACCCTATTGATTTTCAAGTACATAATAAAAGTAATGCTGTGGTACAATGATGTCTTGATCAGCACAAGAAAACATTACTTAGAAAAACATAAGTAAAATTGTATTTTTATCTTAATAACTGAAAGAAAAAAAAATCAAAGCCAACTAGAATTATCCCAGCACTTTGCTACTATGACTGCATAAGCTTAGCTGAATGGATATGAATGGGAAGCATTTCTGGTGCTGCTTGTTTCAGGGGAGCTCATTTCAAGCTAACTCCCATGAATTCACTGCCCCACAGGGATCAGGTGCATTAGGCATGCTCCTGAGAAGCATGTCCAATTTCTTTATATGAAAATATATATATATGAAAAACCCATTTTATGGTCTCTGAAATAGCTCATGAAGCAAACCAAAACACAGCTGATGGGAAAAACTGACATACTATGTGCTCACTCTTGATATAAACAAAAACAAATCTGTAGTAGTTTTATGAAAGTTAGGTAGCAGATTAGGGAAATCTGTGAAAGGGTCACAGGAAAGTTAAAACTGGATTATCAAGTTTGGTATTTAGAGCACACCACAATTCGTATTTATATTTTGAAAATAAAAATAACTATAAAATCCCAGAACAAAGACACACAAATAAATTTATTTGAAGTACTGAAAGTCCTGTAATCAGACAGATTTTGTAGTCACATGTTCTAAGACACAGATTTCTTATCTATAGCTTCACATTATGCTTGTCAAATAAATAACAGTCCATCCCAGAGCTTTACTCATGCCAGACATTTATAGAAGTGTCTTGGCAAAAGGAGAAATGCTTAATGACATGATAAATTAACAGAATTAGTAGGGAAATGGAATATTAACAGAGAAAAGAAGGAACTGGAAGGTAAAATGTAACTTTGGTTGACTGTTGTTGTTCATCCCAGTGGTGGGATGCACATAGCTCTGTTAATCAAAAATAAATTTAAAAATTATGAGCTGACAACATATTCATCTAGAGGAACAGCAGCAATTTAAATCAAACTATAACCAAAGAAATGGCAGGATAGTATTAGGCATATTTCTAAACAGGCCTTCACTTGATTAGTGTCTATTGCTACTTAAAATATTCAGTCTGACCAATATCAGTAACTGACTGCCAAACAGAGAGAAACAAGTGACACACAAATACCAGAATACTATAAAAGAGGTTAAAGAATTTATTACATTCATATTTTGCTTGAGTTACAACTGTCAGTAATACCTTTTTGTTTTTACATCTTAAATTTATTCACATTTATTTTTAAATCTTTTCATGAGATAACAGTTCTAATAAAAAAAATGACATTGAAGGGCTAAGCTTGAGTGGGGGTGCCCTTAAGTTCTAAGCTAATCACTATTAACACAGCTATCATATTCAGAAAGAAACTAACCCCATTGAGGAATTACCATTTGGTTAAAATTTTTTAGTGAGAAAATTTTCACTACTTTATATGAAACCCAGCCTTAAAACACAATAATAACTTGCTCCTCTCAGTAGTCAAATATATCTTTTCCTATGCAATATTAACCAAGTGGAGAACTATGAAAAGAGATTAAAAGGACCTTATATTCAGAAAACCACTCTTGATATACTTCCAGACTATTACCTGTAACTATTAGTAGCATTAACTATCATGTAGTCAAAACCAGAAGTTCTAAATGTTTTATGACAATTATCAGTAAGAATTTAATTTTGAAAATACATTAAAAAAACTCAACATTAGCAGTGTTATCTCTAATTTGATCTCCCAAAATTCTTAAGACATTGACCCACTTTATTACTTCACTAGTGAAAAATAAAATTATGCCTTTTTTAAATGGTCAAGTGTTAAGTAAAGCCTTTAGAAGCAAGAATAGCTAGACACATAACCAAAGGATACTGTCAGAGAAGAGGGCGATGGAGGACAGAAGATGAATGCTGCACAAGAGAATTCAAGGAAACCTCCCACACTCATTGCATCTAAACATAAGGCACACTAAATTGCTTGGCTAGGTTTTCCAACACAGGCACTCTAAATCTGACTCATATGAACCAGCATGTAAGTGCTACAGCCCAACAGCAGCTGGCTACTATCATCCCTTTCCAATACTGGAGAACATCCCAAAAGCACAGCATTATGATCTTATAAGGAGTGCTCTTCCCCTCTAAAGTGCAATGAGGGGATTAGATATCATAGAGTCACAGAAAAGCTTCAGTTGTAAAGGACCTAAAGATTATATATATAGTTAGATATCTATAACTACTAACTATAGTTAATAGTTCCAACTATAGTTAATAGTTCCAAACCCCCTACTGTCAGCAGGACTGCCAGTCATTAGATCAGGCTGCTGAGAGTTCAACCCAACCTGGCATTGAGTACCTCCAGCACAGGGGCATCCACAACCCCCAGTCTTGGACACACTACTTCAGATGGGGCTTCACAAGGGCAGAAAGGGACAATCACCTCCCTCTCCCTGTTAGCCACTCCTCTTCAGATGCAGCCCAAGACACAGTTAGCCTCCTGGGCTGCAAGAACACACTGCCGGATCACATCCAGTTTTTTGTCCAACAGAATCCTTAAGTCTTTCCCACAGAACTGCTCTCAAGAAGTTCTTTTCAGTCTGTATGCATAGGTGAGATTGCCCTGACCTTTCACTTGGCCTTGTTAAACTTCCTTGGATTCTTCTGTGCCCAACTTTTCAAGCCTGTCCAGGTCTCTTTGGATGGTATCTCTTCTGTCCAATCTGCTGCACCACTCAGCTTGGTGCCATCAGCAAACTTGCCTAGGGTACACTCAATCCACTGTCTAGGGGGTTGATAAAGATGCTGAAGAGCACCAATCCTCAAGATGGATCCCTGAGGGCCATCGATCATGACAGGCCTTCACCTGGACATAGATCTACTGACCACAACTCTCTGGTTGCAAACATCCAACCTACTCTTTATCCACCAAATAGCCCACCCTTCAAATCTGTATTTGGATGTGGTGTGGGGCCATGTCAGAAGCTTTACACAAGTCCAGGTAAATGATACCAGTTGTCCTTTTGTTCACTAACGCAGTCACTGTATTATGGTAGCCTCCCAGAATGGTCAGGCATAATCCGCTCTTGATGAAGCCATGTGGCTGCCCTGGATCACCTTCTCATATCACATACGCCTTAGCATCTCTTCCAGGAGAATTTGTTCCAGGATCTTCTCAGGCACAAATGAGACTGACCAGCCTGTAGTTCCCCAGGTCTTCCTTTCTCTCTTAAAAGTGAGAGTGATGTTTCCCTATTTGCAGTCACCAGACTTCACTCGACAGCCACAACCTTTCAAATATGATGGGAAGTAGCTTGGCAACCACATCAGTCAGTTCCTTCAGGACCCTGAGATGCATACCATCTGGCCCCATAGACTTGTACACATTCAGCCTCATGAGGCAGTGCTGGACGTGCTCTATCACAATTGAAGGGATTTTGCTCTCCTGTCACCTGCAGAGAGGCTTTCTACATGAGCAGCACAGGAAGCCTGACTGTCAGTGGACACTGAGCCAAATAACTCATTAAGGACCTTGTCAACAGTTTACAGGCAGGTTCGGCCCGGTTCCGTGACAATTGGTGCAGAGGATCTATGCACCCACGCCCCAGGAAAGGGGAAGGGGGAAAGGGAGATGGGCCTAGAACCA
Organism: Odontophorus gujanensis; assembly: GCA_013399175.1. Classification (NCBI taxonomy): domain Eukaryota; kingdom Metazoa; phylum Chordata; class Aves; order Galliformes; family Odontophoridae; genus Odontophorus; species Odontophorus gujanensis. The sequence continues at coordinate 224,884 of VXAB01009833.1, read as the reverse complement.
AAACAGCGGCAACGATCTGAGGAGGAAAACTAATTTACTAAAAAAGATATCAGAAAGCAAAATAACACAATATAATACAATACAATTGGAATTAAAGGTAATAAATCAAATAAAATGAGCAAGAGAGAGTGTCCGATAAACCGAAGGCCTTACGCTAACGCTGAAGGCGAGTCGGCAGCGAGCACCCACTGCTGAGTCGATCCCAAAGGAAAGAGAGTGTCCCGTGACCGCAGGCAGTTTTTAATCTTTCCCTCTGAGCGTAAATATGTAAAAATACCACAAAGTCCTCTGGGGAATGTAGTTCTCTTCTGAGACAGATATACCTGGCACTATCGATGATCCATGGAGCTGGAGCATTAACTCTTTAAATGCACTACATGATGTTATAATGTGGAATACCAGTATCAAAAATCATAAAACCATGACAGACCTCAGCTTTCCCAATGTCTGAGGAAGCCAGACCTCCATTTCCATTCACAGAGTAACTCTCCTTCACCAGTGTAATTATTGAATCCCAATTCACNCCAGAATGGTCAGGCATAATCCGCTCTTGATGAAGCCATGTGGCTGCCCTGGATCACCTTCTCATATCACATACGCCTTAGCATCTCTTCCAGGAGAATTTGTTCCAGGATCTTCTCAGGCACAAATGAGACTGACCAGCCTGTAGTTCCCCAGGTCTTCCTTTCTCTCTTAAAAGTGAGAGTGATGTTTCCCTATTTGCAGTCACCAGACTTCACTCGACAGCCACAACCTTTCAAATATGATGGGAAGTAGCTTGGCAACCACATCAGTCAGTTCCTTCAGGACCCTGAGATGCATACCATCTGGCCCCATAGACTTGTACACATTCAGCCTCATGAGGCAGTGCTGGACGTGCTCTATCACAATTGAAGGGATTTTGCTCTCCTGTCACCTGCAGAGAGGCTTTCTACATGAGCAGCACAGGAAGCCTGACTGTCAGTGGACACTGAGCCAAATAACTCATTAAGGACCTTGTCAACAGTTTACAGGCAGGTTCGGCCCGGTTCCGTGACAATTGGTGCAGAGGATCTATGCACCCACGCCCCAGGAAAGGGGAAGGGGGAAAGGGAGATGGGCCTAGAACCAAAACAGCGGCAACGATCTGAGGAGGAAAACTAATTTACTAAAAAAGATATCAGAAAGCAAAATAACACAATATAATACAATACAATTGGAATTAAAGGTAATAAATCAAATAAAATGAGCAAGAGAGAGTGTCCGATAAACCGAAGGCCTTACGCTAACGCTGAAGGCGAGTCGGCAGCGAGCACCCACTGCTGAGTCGATCCCAAAGGAAAGAGAGTGTCCCGTGACCGCAGGCAGTTTTTAATCTTTCCCTCTGAGCGTAAATATGTAAAAATACCACAAAGTCCTCTGGGGAATGTAGTTCTCTTCTGAGACAGATATACCTGGCACTATCGATGATCCATGGAGCTGGAGCATTAACTCTTTAAATGCACTACATGATGTTATAATGTGGAATACCAGTATCAAAAATCATAAAACCATGACAGACCTCAGCTTTCCCAATGTCTGAGGAAGCCAGACCTCCATTTCCATTCACAGAGTAACTCTCCTTCACCAGTGTAATTATTGAATCCCAATTCACTTTTCCACATCCCTTGCCAAGTTCAGTTATCTGAATCATACCCCATCAGGATGTGAGCCTAAAAATGCAACACCTCACAGCTAAAGCAAGAAGGCCTTGTCATCAGGCTCTCCTCAACCAGGTGGCCTGTTGTAGACCCCAACCACCAGATGTTTAAAATTAGAGAGCAGACCTAAAGGACAAGTCTCTCCCATTTCTCTTGCCCTGCCTGTCTCTTCAGAAAAGTCTGTACCACTCAGTTATAGTACCCCAGCTGTGCAGTTTATCCCACCATGTTTCTTTGATAGCAATATGTTCCCATGATACACAAAGAATGTTTCACAAATGAGTATACACGTTCTAGTTGACCCAGCTTTTTATCAGGGGACTTGATCTATAGTCTCCAGAAGTCTTTCCCCAACTAAACCACACCACAATTGTGTTCTATCATTTCCTACCCATGTTATTGAAATATTCATACAGTTTTGGTATCAACAATGTGAAGATGCTGCTAAAAAAAAAAAAGCTTCAAAAAATCCCACAGACATGGTTAAAAGAAACATCCTTTCACTTAAAATAATTGGTCAAGTAAATTTAACAAAAAATTAACAAGCACCTACATTGAAGTATTTACAAGGAAGATCTAATGGAAATCTGTTCACATTAGTTAGTATGGTTGGAATTTTCGGTCTAGACAAATTCACAACAGATATTACATTCAACAATTTTCTTTAAAACGACAGAAAAATTTGCCAAGATTAGATCCTCTGTCAAGAAAAATGAATAAAAAATCTTTTGTAATAATATTTTGTTTTAATTAGGTCATAGGAATTCTCTCATTGATTCCTTCAATATGCAGGAGTTTAAACTTGATGTTCACACTAGTCTCTTCTGGCTTTCTAATCATTAAATTAATTAACGCTGTAATTATGTTTGCAGAGAGATTTCATATCTTAATGTGCTGAAGAGCTCTGAAATTGCTTTTACTGCTGTGGTCTATATCTACACCAAAGTCCTCATTGAAATAGCTCCAGAATGTAAAGGTCTGATGTATGCAAGAGTTAATTACCACCAACACCTTTGCCTTTTTTTTTCCCCTTCCCACCCCTCTTTTGGGAGTTCCTGACACACTGATGCAAGACGCTATTTGCCCACACGTAACTGAGTGCCACTGTTCTGCAAGTGGTATCAATCCATTAAACATTTCAAGCATCTCTTCAGCTATGTAAAGTCCCACATTCTAAGCCTGAGACTTCTGGAAGTATCTATTAATGGTTTCAAATGGTTGAGTTTGACCTAATGTGGCTTGACTAGGACCATATTTGTCTCAAATTATGAGTGGAGAAGATAGATAGGCACAGAAAAATATGCAATACAACATGTAAATGAAGTAGCAAGAATAATAATAGAATAATACACAGACAAGAAAGGATCTTTTTTTCCCGAATGGTCTTCATTCTGAAATGCCTTACTTCTACTTACCAGAGAGAAAGAATAGTTTGACTTCCTCCTTATTAAACAACATAAAAGATTTCTATAAGATGCCACATAAGAAGCAAACACCAAATCTTCCCAGTAGAATTCATGCTATTTCACTTCCATCATCGCTTGGTTCATGCGAGTCCAAGCAACAAAAATTAAGCCAGCACCAAAACACAGTTCTCATTTAAATCTTACCTCATGGCTCTCTTTTAACAAATCATAAGTTTAAATGATACTTCTATCTGAATCTTGTAAGAAGAGTGTTTATTTAAGGCTCTCTATTTGTTAATATACAGCACTTAGTGATATGGGGTATATACTGTGTGTTAATTTTTTTCTAAATCCAAATAATTCAAACTTATGACTCAACCTCATGACCTACGAAATGCAAAAGATTGACCTACAAATTCATGAAGTACTGCTTCTACTTTTGCCTTCCTAGCTGTAATACATTCCTTCTGCTTTATATTTCAGTTTCTATATTTTCTCCACAGAAACCACAATACTGCAGAAATCTATTTCTCTTCTCACATGAAACAGAAATCATAGAACAGTCAACTAAACAGACTAATTTCAGCTGACTTGGGTACTGCAATTATCTCTGCTGTTCTAAAAATCATAGTTTAGACACTTCAGTCACACATTATTTGGTACAGAAACAGTCTTTATAAACTTCTGTAGTTAAGAATAATAAGGAATTCACAGTGCTTGGTTTCCCACGTTCTGGAGTAAAAAGTCACGTGAAGTATTATGAGTACACAATACAACTCCATCAATGACACAGCCAAATCCTAAATCAGAAGTCTATAGAAAAAAATCCACATGATTTCACATGCAACTGACACTTATTCTCAACAGAAACTCAGAAGTGAAAAGAACGAAACATACATGAAAATGTTCTGACTTCTAAAACTGCTACTTTTTAGAACTGCAAAAGAGGTAACCGCACACTTGAAAAAATACATTTGAGATTGCATAATATACAATTCTGACTTCCTCATGAAAAGAGGAGCCTTCTAATTAAAGCTGGAAGCAGTAATGAAAATTATGTTTCTATGATAATTCACAAATCATTAAGTTTATGGGAGACAGGCAAGGTACTGAGTACATTTGGCTTAAGAGAAGTTTAATGTCAGCTAATGCACAATTTTTCTGAATACAAGAAGATAATGAAAAAAATACAACAAAAAAGATGTCCATGCATTGGAAGTAAATATTTGGTTGCTAACATGTTGAGATGCCCCACTGTGGGCTCTTGAAGGCCTGGTTAGGAAGCAACTACAGTAGATTTTTTGTGTAGATGCCAGCTACATTTTCTTGAACTACATCCATTTTATCCAAGCTCTGGAAGGAATACAGAAGAAAAACAGCCTCCCAAAAACAGGGAGAATAGCAGTCAAGTAAAAAAAAGAAATAAAAGCATGCTAGGTGGGTCTTCCCACTGGCACAGAAAGTTCAAGGCTAATGGAGAATTAAGAAGCTGATACAAACCATAGATGTGTATTGCTTACTTTAATGTGTCAAGTTTAGTTGTCTGTGTTTACTAAAAAACTGAAGAGATCTGAAACATTTGATTCATAAAATACAAGTTGAACTATGGTTATAGTAATTCACCAGCAAGCCTTAGTATATCCTCTAATGAGAAATGCATCACTCCCTGTGATGTTCTACACAAAATATAAATCATAAACAGATTATCTTACAGTAACATTCACAACAAAACTAAAGAAAACATCACTTTCCTAAGCAAGCGACAGGCTTTCACAGGTACTCAGTCTCTCCTTGATTGTTAGAAAAAGAGTAGCTAGCAATAAAGATCACTCATACACATATGCATGTTTTATATACACATGCACATACACATGTATGTGCATATGCCATGTATCTGAATAGACCTGCTAAGGCAAATGTGTTTTATAGTTCTATTTTATATGTATCTAAACATATACAGACACATAAACCACACGCACATACTCCTACACAATTCTATTTGGCTGCAAAGTACTCAGCAAATGAGAGCTTTCAGCAGTATGGATACCCAGAAAAAAAAAAAAGCCTGTAAATCACATCCTAGCAGATCATGGGTGATGCAGTAGGTGAAGTGTAGCACTGCATCTCTCACCCCACCCCCTTACCACTCCTAAGGAAAAAAGTGAAATTGTAACTGAAATGGACTGTGCAATCATAGGCTACAAAAGAGCCGTTTGTAAATACCCTCATTTAGTGATGCTGGTTCAGCAAACTCACTGGATCCTATAATCCCTTGTTCAATCTGTTATATGCTTAGGATCAAAGTGGCATACAATGTCCTTATTACGCAGCAACATTGCAACACAGGTAGCAGGAAACAAAAGGACTTAAAGTAGCACATTTTAGGTGGTATTCAAGCTAAGATTCATTTGCAAATTCTACTTCTAATTGCTTAATATAGTATAATTAGATCTTCCTAATCCAGAAAATTCAATCGCATAAATGGATTGGGGATCAGTTTTCAGATGACCTCCTTCCCTCCAAAAATAAAAAAGTGATCAAAAAACACATCAAATCAAACCACATTTCCTGAACTACCACATTTACTGGAAAAAAAACATCAGAATACTTCAGATACTGGATATCTCTACACCTCCTTTGCACCTACTAAACTGTAGTGTTTAAACATTCATAGAGTTGCAATCTGCAGTGTGGAAATTTAGCCAAATAAAGTATCATAAAAATATTATTCCACAAGTTCATGGATAAGTGGAATAATTTTAAATACAAGACTTATTTGGTTTACAGACCCTAAAGAAGTTCTCCTAGCCTATGTCTCAAACTATGGTCCAAAGAATAAATATAGAAGAAACTACTGACTGTAAAAAAAAATCATAAGTTCTTTGTCATTAGCATATGATTTTCTGCTAGTAGGGTAGATGTCATAAGATTTTCTTTTTTTTTTTTTAAATCAAGACACTGAATGTGGATCATAGTAACTCCATTATTGTTTCCTAAATTGTTTATAATTTATTGCACATGGTTCTTTAAGCCTTCCTGAATTTATATGCTAACACTGTAGATTCTAAGACAGTTTATCCACTTCAACTCTTCTCTAGTCACTTCCAAAATATCTCAATTACTTACCAGCTAGTACCTAGAAATAGTAATCTGAGATGTTCAAATGTGAAATAATCGCCTTCACAACCAATTTCGAAGGACAATTTAGGGCAATACTAACTTACTAGCACATCTTTTCAAATCACTGCTAGCATGTATTTCCCCACATTTTCCTTTCTCCAAACAGTGTACGAAAGTTGCTGATGTCAGGTTTGAAAGATCTACCTCTTAGGATCTCAGTTGTAGATGTCATTCACAACTGCTATTATAATATAAAAACTATAAGAAAGATTAAAGTACCATATAATACCATATCAGTGTGATGAAGTACACTCCTGGTATCTTGGTATCTGCCAGCATTTGTTTCTTCCTCAGTCTTTTCAACATCAAATCCTAATGGACATGAAAGAGAAATAAAAGAGGATGACTGCACTTCCGTCAAGTACACCACTGCTAGTACAACACCATACTTATGATGAAAAGACTAAAAAGCAAAGTAGAACAAATAAACTAACTTGAAAAAAACCTCTCCATTTCCATGACAACAGATGCATATCATCAAGGGCCAGAACACTTCAAAAGGGTTTGTTTTCTATATCAGAATGTACACTGGCTGCATTTCTATTTGTTTATTTTTTAAACAGAAAAGTTTCTCCTCTGAAAACTTCCCATAAACTGATAAGGAAACAAAATAAATTATGTTTTATTTGGATATGTAAGCAAGAAAGCCACACTGCACTTAAAGTGAAGAAAATTACTGTAACACAGTGAAAGCATTTGCCTTGCAGATGCCCAATCAGATAAGAAACTGTAGAAATGCAACAAAATTCTTGTACAACCATTCTCATTAAGTTCATTTAGATAACTGATCACTGTAATTTTGTACAAGTCTTAGTATTGTTATCTCTTAGTATTAGAATCACATTGTTATTTACAGCTCTATAAATTTTTGTTCATTGTCACATACAACCACCATATCTTCATGATACGTCCCAGCATTTTACACATTTAGCCAAGTGCATATGAAAAACAGAATCAGGTTTCCCTGACTTTCCAGCCTTCCTATTAGCTATGAGCTGTACCCATACAGTCACATTATAGAAATCCCCCATTCTGAACAAAAAATAGTCTTTTAAATTTCTTAGAGAAACACATTACTTTACACTATTAAAAAATACCCTTCATCTTAACAAGATATTGTTTCCATATTGTTATTCTCCCTAATTTCTTTCAGCATTATAAAAGTACAGAATTCTAGCTATATACAAGGAAGCTTAAATTATGCTGTTAAGCTAGTGAACCTGACTCACCCTTCTAGTACCATAATTTCAGGACCCAATCCAACTTGACCACTGCCAGTACTTCCTTTCATTTTATCAATGAAAAAAAAAAAAACAATCACCTTCTCACTTCATAGTTCTTCCACTTTTTTCTTTTAACTTATTATGTACCAAGAAGTATTTCTGGAACTTATTTTTGTGCAAAGTGACCACTTAATTTTTTTTTCCTGCCTTTCTACCTTCAAAAAATAAAAATTAGAACTACTACTACTCCAAGATACTGATAAACACTCATAGAATGTAGGCACTTTTAAAACATCCCAGAAACATAAGCTTCTAAACTTGTAATACAACGTACTCTAGGTGAGAACTGTTAACATACTCTACCAGTATGTATGACCAATGTCTGCTTGATACATTACAATTTTTGGAACTAACTCAGACTGCCACATACTAAATATAACAGTACACGTACATTTTAAACATCCAGTATTCATGGGACATTCCATCAGCACCTAGATCACCTAGCACTAATCACACCACACTTAATGGGGTGTAAAAGTGCTTGTTTTTAGTTCAGTGGAACAATATTCCACGTCAGTGGGAAATGATAATGATTAAACAAAAAGGGTAATTAAAAGGTGAACTATCCACTGTAAAACAGCAGAATATTCTAAATGCTGAATGGTATAACTAATATATGATTGATAGCGTTAAAAATAATGATGGAGAACAGTGATCGTCTACTAAAAAGTCTAAGTTTTCCTGGAGTACAGTAAAGACAAGACATACAACTCCAGACCAAAGAAACAGTTTCAACAGAAAAAATGCTGAGGTCAGAGAAAAAGCAGCAAAATTGAAGAATTACTCAAGTCTTATTTAAATGAAATAAATGCAAGCATGTAGCCTCAGATGATTGGCAGTTGTCCATTCAACTGTGGGAGTTTCACCCTTCCAAGGGTGTACACATCCTCCTGATATTGCCCAGAGCAGGTTATATTTTTCTGCTAGTTTTAACAATTTCATGTAGGAATTTGGTCACTCAGATACAAAGTACTATCTGCTACTTGCAAACTCCCTCCAAAATACCTTGCCAGACTTCTCAAGGCATCAACACCTTAATTGGAACCGAACAAGCCACTTGGTGCAAGTCAAAGGGAAAAACTGACGTATTTTGTTTACATTCTTCATGGAAAGCATATGAACATTTGAGATCAGTACATTCACTACAGTAGTACCTCCATGAAAACTGACTTTAGGTAAGCTATAGTATACTAGCTTAAGTGCTAAAGATATAATAGACACATACTGCACTACCAATTTGTTGTCCAGTAGTATACAGAATAATCTCCTTACTTCTGAGAGTGAGAACATGCAAGAGAAGACTCAGCAAGTGTAGTCGAACTCCAAGATATTCCCCGTTGTCATTTTGTAGTACTGTTTGTATACATGATGTATGAAAACACTTAAGTCATATAGAGAAAAATATTTTTCACCTTTCCTTGGAAAAGAAGCATAAAGAGCTGAACCAGCAATGGTGGAAACTAGAGTTGCAGACAAAAGTAGGTAGATAGATACGTGCTAGTCTTAAAGCTGTTTAAATGTTTTCATAAACATTGCAAGCCTCTATTTAGACTTTAAGTAGTTATTCCACTAATTCTACATCTTAACACATTGTTTTACCATTTTCCCCACATATGCAACCACATAATTACAAGCCCAGCCTGAAGAACCCACAAATCTTTATTTTCCCTTATTTAAATGGTTTATGCAAGGAAGCTATGAGCTCCTTCAGGGCATTTCTTTGCCACTTCACATTTTTAAGGACAGCCCAATATCTGCCTCCTTTTTCTCAAAGTACAGTCCCAGTTTCCTTGACTGACTAGCACAGTGCCTGCAGCCATCTTTACAGAACAATTGTCAAAACAAGCTATAATCTGGTTACTCTGGAAAGCTTCCTTCTATAGCAGTACTTTGTGAAATGCTCCCAGCAGCACAGTGTTAGTTGCAAACTTTTTGGTTGGTCATCCAGCCTGGCTTGGTTCCAGAGCAGGCAGCTGTCCAGCAAAGCAGGCTTCTTCCTGTACACTCAACACCTAGTTTTGTGCTGTTTCTGAGCATCTATTCAGTCCCAATGATGCCCTCCCACCCCCCACTCTGACATTTCATGCCTTAGCCTGCCGGTCTATTTAAGATTCAGTCAAATACATCTTTATAAGTGTTTGGTGTATGTGCTGACAAAACCAACCAAACAAACAGAACTGAGGTCAGAGATCTACATTCCTTTAATATGCACACCTGCCCATTCACAAATGGGCATCAGCTCGTTGACTTTCACTGAAAACTAACCACTTGTAACAAATTGCCAGGAAGTACTGTTTCTTCATATGAGCTCTGAAATAATTGCTTATGTTTAAAAAATTGCCCGAAACTTTAACTGATGCCTTTTTGTTCAGCATTTTCATCAACAGCATGATGAAGCAGAAATTAGAATAGTTATATTTGCATGTCATATGACAAAGGGACTACAAGCATCTTAGAAGACAGGAACAGAACAGAAAGTAATTTTTATATGTAGTAAAAGTCTCTGAAAAAGTAAATAACTGTATTACAAACAGTGCTGCCCACAGATTTCCATTCCAATGAAAAGTTTGAAAGGATCGTAGCAAATTACAAAATAATGCACCAGATAGGATGAGGTAAATAAAAGATAACCAAATCGGGAGGTATAAAGAAGGTCATAGAAAGCTACCAATCTTCCTTCCCTGCTTAATATTTCAAAAATAAATCCGCTTCATAAAAAAAAAAAGCAGCCTAAATGTCCTCAGAGTACTTTTCCAATTCCTTTTTTCTATCTCTTATAAAGACCATATTTTTGAACAACATGCTTAAGTCAGAAATGTACCAAGGTCAGTCATTTATCTTTTACATAAAGTCTCCTTCACTGTAGCTATGATCTGATTCCTCTTTTCTCCATCTCTGGGCTCTGGAGAACGAGAGACAGGAACCTTTAAGTTAATTATTTCTTAACATCTTTTCCACTTCACTTCATACACATAGAATGGGACTGTAGAAAAAGGGAAGGGAAAATCCGCAGGAAAAAAATACTTGAGACAAATTTAATTTTCTTTATGGATCTTTCTTTTTTGGATACACTGTAGGAGAATTATTTCAGTTCTTAAAATGATTTACCATAATGGGGAGCAACTCTACTACTGGAAGAGTAATTCTAGATCTTTGGTTTTCTTACCTGTTACAGAAAAAGCAACAGCAATTCCAACAGGGGTAAGGCCAAACCATCTGGCCACAAGGAAGATGATGCTAATTTGACACCCTTCCACGACTTTTTCTGACATAAGGCACTAAAAGGAATAGCGTGCACTACATGAAAACCCTTGTCTAACCTGCAACTGACTGGCTGGTCTCTCTCACAAAGAGTTAGGGTTCACCAACACTTTTTTCCCCATACTTGCTCACCTGAAATGACTGCCAGCATGTGTGACCATCTCACACAGTTCTATCATTGCCTTGCTTACTGCTAGCAATTTCCTACACCATGTGACATTTCCTGTTGTACTTCTACTATAAAGAGAAAAAAGTAATTAAATGTAGTATAATAGTTTGAAAACACAATCGAGAGATAACTACTGAAGCTTAATTTTTTTATTTTTTTATTTTTTTTTACTTTGAAAAAGAAACAAGACCCTGAAGACTTGTGTTTGCGAGCATTGAGAAATGAATAAACATTCTTTCACTCCATCCCACTGACATCAAGGAAAAGTGATAAAGGGAGACTGACAGGGGTCACACACTAATGCAAAGAGCTCTGTAGAAACATCTCTAGATTGTAATCCAGACTGACAGCTATCCTATTCTTCACCACTGTTATGTATAATGCACACACAACTTCTCCTTCAGAGTCAGAATAACCCTCTAACTCTTAAAGACACAATTAGTAGGGTTTGTCTAGTCTTTAGAGCCAAACTACTCACAAATCAACTATTTACTTAGCCATGTGGTATCCCAAGTCAGTATGCTAAAACATGTCAAAAGTCCTGAACATACATTGCATCATGTATGCAGTTCTAGGGGAACTAGGACATCTATTACAGTTCTATGATCCGAAGGCAATTATGAATACTAACTTCAAAGAATAAATTCAAAATGTGGAAATGTAATATATGGATCAAAAATAATGATTTCCACACAGTGAAAAAAAGCTTGCATCGCATTAACTTGTACATTTGAGTGATACTATCACAGCATCACTAATTAACTATGAAAGTATCACTTAAATGTATATTTACTAACTCCTAATTTGACATTTTTACTTCTTGCTCACATGTAAGATTGCACACATACAAGCTATTTCACCATATCATGTCCCAGTTCACTATTTATATATACACACAAGGTAAATCCTCCAATCTGTATGTAAATTTAGATGTGGTTTTAAATCATGTATAATTTTTCTGAATTCATTCTTGTACAAGTACAGAGCTGTCAACTCAGACAGTAAAATCTAAGCTTTTTAAAATGGTGTCTAATTTACTTGCACATAGTATTGTAGAGCCCTTCTGATTAATAGAAAAAATAGTATGTTCTCTAACATCTTAGATTAAGGCAGGTCTCAGGACCCTTTCTTACTACAGCAGTGGAAAGGAGTAATAAAAATGGCTTCTCTAGACGAAGAGGAGAATATTATTCCAAGAAATCACTGCTCCCAAACTTTCCTTTGCTAGTATCCTATGGTGATATAATTCTTTCGCAATGAAAAGAGGGATAACAACAAATGAAAATTGAGACAATTCAAATTTGAGAAATATATTGAAACATTTTAAACTCCCAAAGAGTCTTCTTTCAGTGGCTACTGAACACTTTCAGAACTGTCTTCCAATTCAGTCTTCTTGCTAACAATATAGTGCCATTGCAGATAAATCTATTAAAAGACTAAACACAAGGGCTAGAATCGTTCAAGGAGATAGTGGTGCTGCAAAGACTCCTACACCGAACAATGAATGCATTCAAGTCCTAGAGGCTTTGCCTCTTGAGTATTTAATCCTCCATCATGTGGAACACTCTTTCACCTTGTGCAACTCATCTGAATAACATAGCTCACATTTCTAGACTAATTAAACTCCTACCCATAAGACCCCCAAAGCTCTTAGAGACTACCAAATCTCCCATTCAAATTTCTTCAAAGCAAAGCGCTTGATGCCCATTTTGTTACTCATTCTTTAACTCTCTCTCCCTCATTCTATTTCCTTTCCAGGTAAATAATATCAGGCTAACTGTATAGAAAAAAACAGCAATCTTAAATAATTTAGGCTGATGAAAAAAATTGCATTTATTTCCTGCCACTTACTTTGTGTTATATACTTGTCACTGCTATAGATTTTATCTGCAACATAACTTTCCTGTCAAAGTATAGTTCCACTAATTTCTATTCACTCTACAGGACACCAAAACTGACTTAAATGAAGTGTAAAGAATGATTTTTTTCTACTGAAGACTTAGAAGAACCATCTCCACCAGCAGGATTCATAAGTTCACTACACTTAACAAATGCTGATAACTGTGATGCAATGGTGATGGAGTTACGATCCCACCCTGCCTGATTTTGACTTTCCAACTCTGAATTCTTCTAAGCATAAATATTCTCACTACCTGATATACTTTCAACCAATCTGACTGCATTATACACAGTGAGACTGATTTGTCTTTGGTCTACTCAAAAAGACAAAGCCATATAGGAAAGTGAACTCATACACTTACTAGAAATGTGGTTAAAGAATAAACAACCTTGCCTTCTTCACTACTTCTACTTATAAATCAGAAGGAACTCAGATTAAAGGAGTTAATTGCAGTGGAAACCATTGGGCAGGAGTCTAATCTCAAAAACATGTTGCAGCTTAACATTAAAGGAAGACAAGGGGCTCATCCAGGAGTAAAATTAGTATCTCAAATGAGAATCTAGAACATTCTTGTTCACCTCACTCCTATAACCCACCTGTTTATCACAACAGTTTATCACAAAGCAGTCTTTGATTCCTTACAATTAGATGTTTATGTCATTCCTATTATGTGAGGCCGTAAATCATATGAGTTGTAGTACAACAAAGATCTTTCTGTCATTTTCTCTCTTCCCCATAAACTGAAAATTTTGTACAGAAAAGCAGCAATAAACTGAAAATCTGACTTAACGTTTGTTTCATGAAAGTGTTGATGGCCTGTGAATTCTAATCCTTATTTTGACAAATATTCCCTTCTCTGCCCCAAGAGAATGTGTTTGGTTTTTTTTTTGTCATCCAATGTCTCAAACAAAACTCTGGAAAAATACCTACAAAGCTTTCACTGAATCACATACTTCAGCAGCTATGACAAGTTCTGGAATTCCTGTTTAACACAGTGCAATATTTTAAAAAAATACCTTTGATATAGCAAAGACATCAAAATATTTGGGTATAATATATAATACATAATAAATATAATCCAAACTTAGCAAGGATTAAGTTGATTAAAGTGTTGTTATGAGCTATTTGAGAAATTTATATATACAGGCACTTTAATTCTGTGACTTCAGAAAGTTATTAGCTGCAATTCACTGCTATAAAAGGAGAATATGAGTGAAGTAATATTCTCAGTGCCAAAAAAGATCCTAGAACTACTCTATTTGTTCTTCAGTTTTCAGCAGAAGAACAGAGCTACGAAAGAATGAAAATGAGAATCTTGTAAGCTCATGACAGAGAAAGAGTATAGAATTTTCTTCCTTTGGAAGAGTTTTTGGGTCATAATAGACATAGTAAGTATGACAGTAACAGACAGTAAAGTTACGTGGCTTTTAGAATTCTGTCAGAGCCCTACTCCAACATATCAGTAACATCAACCCGATATTCTGCTCACATCAACACTACAGCAGGCACAAAAAGTGGGTAAAAAAAAGCAAAAATATTAAAAAGTCGAGGCTTGCAAACATTTGGAAAGCATCAGATCTTCCTGTTGTATAGTTCCATTTATGCATCTACATGGACTGCATCATGGTAAAGTCAAGCAAGCAGTACAGTACCAGCTAGGAAGCTGATCCAGTGCAAAACTATCTGAAGCATTAAAGTACTATCTAGTTCAACATCAGTCCAGAAAATATTTTCTACTTTTGGCATTTTGGTCTTCGTGCTGATTGACTACATTGAATCACCTTTCTATTTTATAGTTATTATCTTTAAGACTGTGACTGGGTCACCTCAGAACATCTTTATAGATGAATTATGTCCTTCATTGTTGCAGTGTATCTTTATGATTGTTGATTATATATTTTGCTCCAGATACCTGACAAAAACGTTCAACAGTATATAATCCATTCTGTTCCTTAAAACACAGCACGTGTCTATAGATCCTTCAGAATCAATTTGAGAACCATCAACCAATTCCTATTCTATTTAAACTGTACTATCTTAAATGTTACATTTTCTAATCAAAATGTCAAGTACTAAAAAAAAATCTAATTTTCAGTGTCCCCTATCTGCTTTTAAATATATTCTTACAGCATTTTCTTTTTTCTCAAGATCTACTTCCCATTTATCCCAGTTCACTGAATTAATTAGATTATATTCCTTCAATTTCTGAAGGAATGGTTCTTAGGAGACTTGTTTAATCTCTTGTCTGGGATCAGCATCACACTAGTCAGAATACAAATATTAATTTCTTTCACTCCTTTTCCTATCTTCGAACAACTTTAACACTATTTCTGGTTCTCAGAAGCTACCAGTAGGAGTGTTTTGATAGTTTTCTTTCAATTTTAGGAACCTAAAATTTAGTTTTTAGCCTGCAAAAAGCCTTATAGTTCTATTTCATCTCTCATAAGAAAGAAATTGAAAAACATGATGCGTGCTTTTACATCAAGGAAAGTCTCTGAACATCATTACCTCCAAGCATAGAAAATAAAACTAAACTTAATTAGTATGGCTTAAATAAATGAGCTGAAAACTCACTATTTGCTCAAACTACCCAAATACCAGCTAAAAGAAGCATTATTGTCAGTATATTAAATATATCTGCATATTCAGAAGTACCTGAGCACTGAGCAACATTTGGTGCAACCAACCCTGCTGCCAAACAAAATTTACAAGATCTTAGTGCAACTTATAAAAGACAGAGTAGATTCTATGTTTTCTGACCAGTTTACCCAGTGCAATCATTCAACTTTTCTGACAACATAAGTTCATTAAGTACAAATTAGCCTTAATATTTTAAGTTACTTAAAGCATATCCATACATTTCTTTGACCAGTCAAACTGTTTTTGATCAAACCATTCACACAACCATATCAGCTTAGTGATGCACAATGCCAGGAAAAAAAGTCGTGACTATTTCATTGAATTAATGTGATAAATGCCATTCTTCATAGTATTTAAAAAAAAATTCAAAATGAAATCATACTTCCTGTACTCCACAATAACAAACAGTAACTAGGTGATGCAGACATTAAAAATTAGTTTTCTAGGTGATTCTTTATAAAAAAGAGAAGCTCCGGGGGTTTCGAATTAAATTTCAAAAGCACATATACACTCATGTTTCCTGAAGTAAATGACAGATTAAACCACAGAGTAATAGAAAGACATCTCTTTCTGAAGGAGGTCAATATTATGCACTGCCACAAAAACAAAACATTAAGTAATATAACCATGAAGAAAATTAAATTTCTGTTCCAAAGTACTGACACCACATTCAATTCAGTAAGGATGATGTCCATTGACAATTCTGACAATTGAGAAACACCACAGAACCTCCATTTCTTGAAGTATTACAGCATTATTTTATCCTAATAAAATTAGCATGCTATTAAAAGAGGCCAAGCAATTAATACGCTGTTTCCTGCAAACTGAGTTCTCAATTAGGCTAATGATTTAAAAGACATAGGAAATAAAGGAGTTAATTTAGGCATTTTGCACATGCAAAGAATTAGTAGTTAACACTAATCATGCACAAAATGAAAGTGAAGCCAGATGGCATAACCTGTGAAAAAAATTTCAACATTTCCATTCTCATCGAACTGTAATGTGAGCAGCATTTTATCTAGTAATTAACAGAGCCTGATGATCCCACTTTCAGAATATGCAACATATGTACATGCATAGCATATGTATTTGAGCATATGTACAACTTCCTATAATAAATATTGATAGAAATATCATGCTACTTATTTTATCTCCTTCCAGAAAGTCCATATACTGCATTGGAGAATGTACAAAATATTGTTAAATTCCTATTGAACCAGGAATGTTAATTACATATAAAGTGAAAGTGAACCACAATACATATTGCATACGGAGGTGATGCCTAGAATTCCAGTGAAGTATCACAGACCTACAGTGCCATATACTGTGGAAAGAGAAAAATCAAAGACATATGCCATGTCCAGAAAACTTTAATTTGAACTATTAAAGCAAATCCCCTGTTGGAAAAACAAAGCCATTTACATATCCCCTGAAATAGCACTAAAAATAAGAGGCAAAGAAAAGAACTGGACAGTAGTTCAAGAGGACATAAGGCAAAAGAATTTGTAAACATCTGGGGATTAGGAACACAGGTTTGATATTCATAACTTTAATATAATATCTAGTGGGTTTTCAAAATTCAGATCACTTTGGTACTGTGACAAAATCCCATGCAAGACCAAAAGTTCATTCATTTTTATTAACTTGAAGATAAATCACTGACCTAACACTTAAATATCCACTGCAGTATTGATTAGACATATTACACCTTGAGCTACGCTCATTTGTGATTTGGCGATTAGCTAGGCTAGCTAGTGCAAAAATAGCACTGAAATACATGCTTAAGTTACATACTTAGGTACTTCTACTTTGTGTAGGGACATAAGGGATTTTCTCCTGGCCAAATATGGCCGGATTTGTACATGCTTTGAATAGAAGCATATCACTTTTTCTGTACATGATGTACTCATGATACTGAATGGTTACACTGATGAATGATATCTCACAGCCATTAAGTCTCATTCAGATCTGAGAAAGCATTCTAGTCATAAGAACAGCTGGATGGAATTCAGAGTAAGGAAGAATAGAATACTTTCAGATCACTTTGCTTTAACAATTGTGAACACAAACTCTTGGTGCTATTACAGAAAATCCACTGCAGTACAAACATTTGAACATTTTCTATTGTCTCTCTATACCTACCTTTTATATAATCTCCACCATAAACCAAGTCTGCAAAAATGTGAGTTTTTTCCTGTGAAATGCATATAATATTCAACATCATCATTTCTAAGAAATACATCCTTTCTATAAGAATTCCCATACTGAACACTATCCTTCAGCAACTACAAGTTTCCCCATACTTTTCTAGCCTGAGAAGGCCATCTACTTAATGCATGACACTACAAAAGGGAAAGAATAAAACTAATCAAGATCCAAAATTTTAATCAGCAAAACTAAACTTCAGGCTAAAAACAAATCATCATGTTGAAGGTAGATGCCAGTGACCAACAACATAGTGTGTCATTATCTGATGCATTTGTTCTATAGGTTTCTTCAAATCCTGATGTAATAAACTATTAAGCAGTGAATAATCGAATGGCTTGGGTTAGAAGAAACCTATCAGTCCACCCAGTTCCAACTCCCCTGCCCTGCACAGGGCTGCCAACCACTAAAACAGGCACAAGATCAGCTTGCTCAGGGCCCCATCCAACCTGGCCTTGAATCAAGAAAAATTTCCTGCAATGCAAATTTTAACCATATGTAGTCCACTAATTCTTTTCTCTCTGCATGCCTTCGGTAAGCTTAAATATGATTTGCAAGAAGCAAAGAAGTTTTTAATTAAAATATATGCTGTTACATGAATGAAACCTATACAGTCACATCTTTGTTTAGTGATCACTGTAGCAAATTTTTCTACAGTGTCAGTGTGGACTCTCACGTTAACTTCATCCTCCTTGATAGATCACTGAATGCCCATGCCTCAGTGCATCATGAGTTATGAAATATATCTCATTTCACAACATTAGACTTATTGTTTTTCCAATTCAATTATTATCTGGACAGTTTATTTGCCCATTGATGTAGACAAGGTTGTTTCAGTGAAGACCTGAAAACATGATTTTACTACTAATCTCCTGCGTTGGATGCTTTAAGTGTCTAGCTAACTGACTCACTTCCACTACTTTTTATCAGTATCAAGAAAAGTAATCAGCCCATTTTTCACTCAGTTACATCCATCCCTCATATTCTGGAAGACCTTTCATCCACAACAGCTATCACATGTTAGGACTATGCTCTCTAATGACTGTCATTTACTACTGCAGAAATCATCAGGTTGCAAGTTTCTGGCAAGGTAGATGCCAGAAGCTGGCATATTAGGGCATACTTTACAGTAATCATTGATATTAACATGTGTAAGAATGAGTCACACAAATTAGCTTAAATTATGATGTTAGTCAAAAACAACTATGTGGAATTACGACACTGTATATAGCTTCAACTGAAACTTCAAGTCTTCAGTTTCCAACTGAGTAGTCATTCCAGTTTCTAGTTTACTCCCAAAGCTGATGAGCAATTTACAAAAACCCTGATTCTCTATTTATTAGCTTTACTAAAAACAGTAAAATAAATAAATAAATCTAACCCAGTCATCTCTCATGCTATTGCCTTAAGTTAAATAATGAAAAACATCAATAAAATGCAACAGACTTAAAATGAAGGTTATCAATAGGCAAAAGTATATTAAGGGCACCAAACTCTAGTGGCCAAAACAATCTGTCATGTGCCTGTAATTACCAGAAAGCTAAAGTCACATTAACTGGAAATGAGGAGAGGATGAGGAACAAAGGCACATTAAAAATGGGCAGATTCAATGTAGCAAGTAATACTTAAAATTTTTTGAAAAAAAAAAAAAAAAAAGGATATTATTTTCCTGAAACATATAATAGGTGTTCTCATTTGCTTTTTGTTGGTGTTTTAAATTATATATATAATCCAAACAGGCACTCACAGAGTTAGTGCTAAATCCTCCAATGGAAGATTACTTTTAACTAAGCCAATAATATAATAAAGAACAAAGCAATTCTTGAAACCGTAAACATAGCTTCCAGAAAGCACTAATAACTTAGTAAGAGTAGAAGTATACCCTTTATGACTTCAATTTTCATCTAGTCATGCTCCGCCAATGAAAATAACTTAATGGTTCCAGAAACCAGAAATATTTTCAAGGTCCAATTACATTCATCTAGTTACTAGTATCTTAATGTTATTCAAGAAATCTTCATTCAACTTACCACCTTAGTGTAAAAAAGTACAAGACAAAAAACAATGCAAGAATATATGGCAAAGTATCCTATTTTGGACAATAGGGTTGTATTTATAACACAACTAATACCTACTCATTTTTAGAAAGCAAGACCCATTATATGGTACTCACTATTTTAATGGAATATGCATTATTTTAATAACACAAGGGAATACTTTTGTGCAACAGATCAGCACTAACAAATCGAAAGTCCCAGAACAAAGCCACAGTAATAAAGAACCAGAAAATCCACGGACACGTCAGTTTTCATGAGTTGCAAATCAATCAGGCAAGGGACAGTATCAGAATGACATAATTTGAGGTGTACGTTTGCTTTTGTATCTGACATCCTATGCCACCAGCTTATTTTGCCTCAAATTCAACTTCTGTGACACTCCTGGGATGCTGTATCTAGATTTTTAGAACACAGTGTGAATACGTATTCTCATCCTTCAGATCCTGTAATAAAAGCAAAGTTATTCCCAGGTCTCCTTCTGCACTGGGGCCAGGTTAACATATCTAGATGTTTATCAGAGTGCCAGCTCCTCAGCAACACAGAGTGCAGCATCCCACATCTTGTCTGGCTGCAGGATTTATCTGGTGATCCAGATCAGCACTACTCTCCACCATCACCATTCTTCTAGCCAAAAAAAGTTAGAAAGGGCAGCTCCACATTTGCAAAATTTGATTTTAGAGCACCAAAGAGCAATGAGGTGCATAAAAGTCGCACTTAGCTTACATTCTTCTGTATTACCACAAGAGAATTCCCCAAAAAACAGTATTTTTCAGTGGTCACTCCTTATACTTTAAATAGCATCACCACCACTTGCATTAAGAAAATTTAATGAAATCCACAGGAAAAAAAAAAACAAAAACATTACAAATTAACCAGGTCACTACAGATTGCCTTTGAAACTCCTAGTTCAATTAAACCTTTAAATTGTAAATCTCAGCTTCTTACCTGAGAAGGCTAGACTGGCTTTAGCCTGCACTGTCATGCAAGGATTAAGGTCTACTCATTTCATGGTTCGGCTAAGTAACAGCAGCTTTTAGTGACTCCCTAGCCAAAGTGGACAGAATTGACTACAGTTTACCTGAGCAGGTATGACGTAAAACAACACAAAGGAATAAATGAAACAGTGGTTATTTTGCTTCGGGCTAGCTGAGAAAATGAATAAAACGAGATGAGGAGAAAACACACAGAATAAGTAAAACATCCTCCTCTGAATAAGTTTCACACAATTCTCTTCTGTAAGAGAAGTCAAAGGATGAAAAGAATAAAGGAACAGAAGTAAATGAGAAGAAAAATAGCTGAAGGACTTGAAAGGAAAAGCAGCTTTTATCAACAAAAATGCCTCACTTGTATTACCCTTTCAGGAAGAAAAACACTTGGTCTGATGTTCTCATTACATAACCATATGTATTTAGAATACCAATTCAGATCATTTCAGTTTGAGATCAGTTCACTCCTTAAAAGTTTAAACAATTATTCATGTTTCAAGATGCTAAAAGGGTTCTCATGTCACTTACTTTATTATGCTACAATATAGTCCCTAAGGAACTGAAGCAGAAGGCCATTACTCTCTTTACTGACATGATTCAAATAATGGCCTTCAAAAAACTACTGTTTTTGGTTTTTTTTAAATATGCATATGTGTAACAAATGTTTCTTTGTTTTGTTCTTCATTTATGCTATGTACTTTAAACTACGTAGCTGAAATAAGGCACCATAGGGAAAATACATGGAGGTCTGAAAAAACCATTCCTTTCCTAATCGGCAAGACAGCATGCATAGAACACAACTACTTTCCTATCTGTTTTGAATAGAACTTGTCCGCTATTGGTGCGCTGAACTTATAGCTAGATTAACCCTCCCCCACCCCCAAATCTACCATGTTGTATGAGACAGTATCAAACTGTCAGTAAAGTTCTACCTTGGATATGCTGTTTCCACTGTGTGCTAGCCAGTTACCCCAGCTATTACAAAGATAAATAATTATACATGTTGACATTTCAGTAGCAGACTGCATTTTGCCTTTCACAGGGCTTCCTCTATACATCTCAACTCCTCCACATCGAAGGGGGTATCCATTAACAAAGTAATTACTCTAGGGCAAGAGACTTGAATTTCTTCAGTCCCAAGCTCCCCTGAACTAGTGTATTTGCTAGCTGTTTTCTTTATTTTTAAGGATAAGAACCCAAAAAATGACTTTACTTTAGAAGACTGAAGTTTAAATGCATTGTCCACATCAGACATCTCTCTATATTGCTATAAGTACTTTTCTCAACCACAAGCAAACAAGAAATAAACACTCCTATTTTGTTCATCAGTTATTTTAATTCATTTGGTATCTTAACCTTCTCAGTCTTATTAATTCCCTGCATTTTCAAATATTTGTTTTCTTTGTTCCACATTTTCACAGAATTGTAAGAATTGGGAGGGACCTCTAGAGATTATCTAGTCCAACCCTCAAACCATTCTACAATATTCAGGTCTTTCAGAGGTTTCTGGGTTTAGGCTCACTGGTCACTGATCTATCATGACTGTTATTATTTCTGCCCCTGCTCCAGCAGAGAGATTGGACTAGAGGATCATCCAAGGTTCCTTCCAGACCCTGACATTCTGTGAAATTCTATCGAAAGTTTTAACATCCTTCCACATCAGGATAGCTGCAGTCCACAAATTCATTAGTAATTAGATCTTCTGCAATGTTGCTATCCAACAAATAACCATCCCATAAACTATTTAAGTTTGCCAAAGTCTTTTGGCAATCATTCATCCCTTTTATTTTTAAGTCATAAATTCCTTTTCATCTAAATTCTCACTCAGTTTTTCAGTTCAGGAAAGTTCACTATTCAAGCAATACTACCACTTATCTCCTGCTAAAGAAAAATTTTATTAAATTTACACCATTACAGAAATCTGAAATTGGCTAACAATTATTTGTAATAGACCTTAGTAGCCTAGTCTTCTTTATTCATGCTATACACAAATTTATGCTATTTAAGGAAAAAAAGGGAAAGTCTGCTTCAGCAAACATCGCAGCAGGCAGGTAGAGGAGGCAGATTATTTACAGGTTTGGTTATAGCACACTAGGATAGAGGTTACGAACAAGGCCTTCTGTCAGCTACTTCTCAAAATTGTTTGGTTACTATCTAGCCAGGCACAGAGCTCCGGCAGAGAGCTTTGACACCACAGTGATGCTCCAGGTAACAATAGAACAAGTACTAGGCTGTAGAAATAGCACTAGAAATACTTAGTCCTAAATAGTGTTGTACTTTACTCTGGCACACATGCAGCACTGATTTTATCATTGCCTAAGTTCACTGATTTTAGGAGAGTTAGTCATTACTAATTTGGCTGGGTTTTTATCTGTGTTGCTCCATTTCACTTTATTCCCATAGAACAAGATATCAATATTGACTACCCTCAGGGTCAAACAAATCAAATTTGAAAGCCAGCTGACACTCAACACCAAGTGACATCAGCCTCAAAAGACCCTCATTTTACCTTATTTGCCATTTCCTGATGTTTGGAATAGTAGAAGTCTAATTGAAGCCATTAATACAAAATAATCTTCAAAAAGATATCAATACTGAGGAATTACAACTAATAAAAAGTATTCTCAGCTGAATGTAACAGGAGATGCAAAAATCCTGAAGATGCTAAAAACTACTCAAACAGAAATATTACTGTACAGAAAACTATTATATTCAACATAGCACTGTGTTCAGTCTTCCACTGACTGATCTTTTGACCTGATAATCTAGGATACAAATAGTATCAGACTAATAATTTAAAGTTAAAAATTATTGGACATCCAAGGGATAAAACAAGGTAATAATCAGAGGAAAAGGGAAAAATAGGAAACACTACAAAAACAAGTTATGCATCTTCTATGGCTGTACTAGATAACATCCTGATCCATTGACAGAAATAACTTTGAGCTACGTAAATCATGTGCTACTACTTTAAAATCTACCTAATCAATTAAGCAGAAAGATCTTCAAGCTCATTAAAAGTAAGAACTCTATCCCTTAAGAATAAACAAAGCTGGGTTATTCCAATCTAGTACACAGCTTCCTGGAAATATAAACCACTGCTGAATATCTTGCACTGTATGCGCTACATGAACTGTTTAGCAGAGATACTTGAAAATCCACTGATTTGACCTCACCCACTAAATCAAGGCAAAATTAAAATAACATGTTGTTTAATCTGAAGTTGATCTTTTTCAGACTTCTCCAGTTCCCTTCTATCATGAAGTCTGCAGAGGCAATGTTCTAACTTTCATGGGGATTATTTAGTCTTAGGCCATTAAGGGTGGGGAATTAAGAGTTTTACGGTCCACAGCATATTTTCATCTTCAGCAAAGATTTGGATAAGAACAGCACGGAATGACCTTGTGTAAAACAAAACAAGAAGCAGTAGAACATTCAAAATATTTCTGTGCATTCTTGTATTTTCTTCTGCAACCAGCCATCTGTTTTATCATTATCCAGCTACATAAAGCATCTGTAGTCTGAACACTGTTCCTGGAAATGATAAGGCCTACAGGCCTATGATACAGATATGAGAATTTCAGTCAGGCAGTGAAAACAAGTTAGCTTGCCATATGTTAAGAACAACCTTTACTTAGCAGAAGGGATTTGAAGATAGGCAGCTTCTTTGTTTACTTATTTTTTAATCAGTAAATTCAACCTTCAATATTTCCTATATTTACCAGAACAAGATATCAAAATTATTCTCATATATATCTCAGATTTATGAGAAAGTTAGTGAGACTGACATGAAACAGTCTAAGGGATGTCTCAATATTATATCATATGGCTAGAAACTAGATTTCACAAGAGAAAACATGGTACCCTACCCTCAAGGGAAAAGAAATACTCTTAATTTTAGGCAAAAATGAAACATCTGGACAGAAACAAACTTAGTGAGAAGGCTGCCTGTAAAGGCAAAGGGACCAATGCAAAGTGGAAAGGACCTCTGGAGAGTATCAAGTCCAATTCCCATGCTAAAGCATGCTCCCTACTACAGGTTACACAGCAAAGTGTCCAGTCAGATTTTGCACATCATGAGAAGGAGATTCCATATTCCGTTCTGGACTGCCTGTTCCAGTGCTTTGTAACCCTCAAAGTATATAAGTTTATCCTCATGTTCAAATGGTAAACTTCCTACATCCTGGTTTGTGCTCACTGATCCCTGTTCTGACACTAGGTACCACTGGAAAGAGCCTTGCTCCATCCATTAAGCATTGATAAGATCTCCCTACAGTCTTTTCCTTTCCAGACTGAACACCCCCAGATCTCATAACCTTCCTGAACACAGTACTCCAGACTTAGCCTCACCAGTGCAGATGAGAGGGTGAGGATAACCCTCCTGTACAGTCGAACTCTTTTACACCCCAGGATACCACAGGCTTTTTCATGAGACGCATGAACCTCAGCAGACCATATTGCTTTACTTCCTCACCACTGTCATCCTTTTTTTTTTTTTTTAATTTAACCTCCACTACTGAATGCCTATCAGCAACCAGTGCCTTTTTCGTGCATCTCTTGCAAGTAGCAGTTAGTGTCAGATTCATCTATCCGAGTTTAAAACATCCTGACCAAATACAGCTAGTAATGGCAGCAGAGCAAAGCCTGAAGGTTCCATCTCCTGGCAACATACTGCCAAGCCCATATAACCCATTAAACTCCAAAATCTGGGCTTTTGACACTCAAATCATACATGCAGTGGGACATCTGAAAAAAATCTTAAGTTCGCAGATCATCCTGTTCAGAATTCTTAGCACAGATATGAAAGCGACATAAACAGATGACATTTGTAGTTTTAACAGGCACAGCACCCAGAAAAAATTCTCCATCAAGAAAAGATTGATTTTTGCCAATATTCATGTCAGGCTCTCTACATCAAAGCATTTGTAACAGATACTTAAAACAGGAAAGTCTGTTCTCACATATTTCCAGACATACATCTATTATTCTTTTAAATCAATAAAGACAAAAATATTAAATGCGTATATACAGATACTATAGGATGAAATGCTACATGCTAAAACAATATGGTCTTCTCTGCTAAAAATAGCACAAATATACATGCTTATAAAATACATAAATCCATTTTCAAATATTAGATGATACTCTAAACATAGTAGAGTAAAACTCTTTGCAGACTTTCTTAGGAATCAGAATGCAATGGCAGTAGCAATTAAAAAATAGATTTATTATGAAAGATCAACATTATTTTAGATTGCCTGGAAGTAAACATGTATTACACTTATAAATAATAAATAAATTCTATTTTATTCCTGGAATAAACTCAGCCGACTCACTACTTAAAACTAACATGCCTATTCTTCTGAGGCAAGAAGTTTCTGAAGTAGAATTTCTACTGTAAATGCAATTTCAATTAGACAGTTCATGAATTTCACTCAAAGAAAAACAAAACATTTGTACTTTGAGGCATTCAAAGTAAAATACAAATAAGCATATCACTTTATCTTGGATATTAAAGCAACATATTTTGACATATACTTTTATTTCCCTTTTATATACTGTAGAAAAGTACATAATATTTAAGAACACTTCCCTGCACATAATAAACCAAAAGAACTCCATTTAGTAACTTAAAAGCAACTCTTGCATTCACAGTCACTTGGCAATCTGACTGTTTACAGCACAGTTCTAGTAATTAATATTATCAAAAACTTTCTTAAAGAATGAACTGAGACTTTTAAAATCTTCATTGGTCTTTAAAAAAGGGTCCTCTAGAAAGAATTCTAGGAAGTCACATTGTTGTTACAAACTTTTCTTTAACTGTCATATTTATACTTGTAACTACTGCCTACACTCCCCTCAAAGTACCCAAACCCTAAGGCACAGGGGAATTAGACACTGAGAACAGTATCCCTATGAAATGTGGTAGAAAGCATGCCAATGACAGCATAGCAGCAAGGTCACAGTCTACAGCAAATAATGATTTGCTCAAACACAACAGCAGCAGGCACAGAAATAAAGAAGCCGCTTACCTTCAGAAGGGCTCAGGTACCAGGGATCTCCATGGAGATATCCTCTTCAGTGAAGTCTGGCTGCATCCCTCCCACTCACTCAGGTACATTGCATGCACCTGAGCTCTCCTGGGTTGGCCCTGCCTTCCACCCAGGTTTAAGCTGTGACTTAATTCAATCCAGAAATACTCACTTGAAATGGAGGATACAAACTCCCTTCTCTGTCAGAAATGATTCAAACAAGTCCTTAACGAAGCATAATTCTCCCAATAATAAAGGGAACTATATTGCTTACACCTTGTAATCAGTTATCCTCTATCAAGCTCTCCCTGGCCAAGTGAAATCAGTTTTTTCTTTTCTTTTGTATCCATTCAGTAGCTTCCAAAATTGCAGTTTTGAACCTCCCTTTTTACTACTTTAAATATTTAGAATCAAAACTAGCAATTATTTTTTTCTTGTAGACTTTTAAGTCTTTCATGACTGCTGCCAAGCTCATTATGCAGACTATGGGAGATCACCTGAAGTACCATAAAGAGACACATGCTGGG
Source organism: Odontophorus gujanensis (assembly GCA_013399175.1). Taxonomy (NCBI): domain Eukaryota; kingdom Metazoa; phylum Chordata; class Aves; order Galliformes; family Odontophoridae; genus Odontophorus; species Odontophorus gujanensis. Next base: position 197,559 of record VXAB01009833.1, on the reverse strand, counting down.
AACAGTGATGCAGTATGAATTCATTAATAGGGAGCACATTTTACAAGAACCTAGACATTTTTTCTGGCCTAACTTTTCATTGCATCTTCCAATACCTGGAATACCTTTCCACTCATGAACAGAAAGCCTTGTTGAAATTCTACCACTATAGTAAAACACAAAGCCACTTTAAACAGTCCCAGTAGGTCAAACCACAATACCTTAGTAGGCCCATATTCAGCTTTCAAACAGGCTCACTACTGGACACTTTTAGAAGTAAAATGAAGAATGCATCTTTTATCCAATACTCAATGTACTTCAGACTAAATTTGCTTGTTTTAAGAAATCCCCAGGATTTTTCTTGCCCCTAATATTAATATCAATGATTTTAATAATGATAACTAGAAGTACATTCTATTGCATGCATCACTTAAAGCACCAAGGCTAGTTTAAGTTCTAGATGAAACAACACAGCTACCAATTAGTCAATTTCAGGTTTCTTTCAGTATTCCCAGATTAATTCTATTTGATTCTTGTAATTGGTCACTGATTAAACATTTCTTCTACTATACGCAGTGTTCTAGGTCTGGGCCCTATTAGGGTTTTTACTCATCTATACTCAGAAACAGTTCAGTAGATAATGATCATAATAATTAAGCTTTAAGTCTTATGGTTCTATTTCTCCTGAATTCAGATTTTATATCTCAGTAGTCTATCAGTTTCCACTATGGTAGTATCCTTATGACTTAAGCAAGTTTGTTGGGCAAGTTCATATCCATAGGAACTTGCTGCTCCTCTCTCTTATCTTTTGACATAAAAAAAATAATAATATTCCTGAGCTTTTGTGCTTTTCTCTATCTAGATGAACTGTTTTTGAGAGTGAAAATTGTACTCCCAACAGGAACCTGCTTAGGACTCCTCAACCTTTTCCCCCCACCCCCATGATTATCTTAAAAATCATCAGGATGATTTACTTTGGAGAAAACTTCTAAGATCATGAAGTCCAACCATCTACCTATCACCAATGTTGTTCACTGAACTATGTTCCTAAGTATCACATCTCCATGTTTCCTGAACACCTCCAGAGATGGTGACTCCATCGCCTCCCCAGGCAGCCTGTTTTAATGACTCTTTCGGATTACTTCTTCCTAATATTCAACAAAACTTTCCCTGGTGTAACATGAGGCCACTGCCCTCATCCTGTCATTGTTACCTGGGAGTTCAAATCTCTATCAATTTGTAAATCTGTACCTTGACCTAACCACATAAGGAAAGACTATTCTGGATTCCTGACAACCCAGATCATAGATTATTAAAAGACAAAAAGACAAAGACATTTCAGTTAAGCAGTGAGGCACAAACTCTAACAGTTCTGATTCTTCTCATTCTACTATACATTGCAGGAACATATATAGGAAGATAATGTTTTAATGTAGCCAGGGCTTGGGAAGGAGAAAAGAGTTGAATAAGGAAATAAAATGTAATTTGTTTGAATAATAACATAAGATTGTACACCCATAAGGTTAAATAATAACTGATTTAATAACTGAAAAACAACAAGTTCTGGCATGACTTTTGATGGCACTGATCATCACCTGCCACAAACTTTCCCATTGTTTGTTAAGCATTTCATGCAAAATTCACCATTTAGTTTTGACCTACCTGTAATCACTGAGCTAGTTTCTCACTGAAGTGCACAGCTATTTCTCCTGCACTCTGTTGTGGAACCTGAGTCCTGCATATCTTCCAGACAGAAGGTATTTGTAATCTGTTCTGTCATTCTGTTAAGAAAAAAACATGTATTCAAAGAATGCATAGTACAGACTTCACATTGACTAAAAACTTTCAGAACAAGACAGACTGTAATGGATGCTCAGTACTGCAGTATGAAATTAATGTATTAGCCTTGGATACAATACATTCCTTCATCAAATACACTCCTTTGACACAGATCAAAGCAGGTAGATATTTAAAGACTTATTTCTAATAAAATTGAACAACTCAGATATGATGTGCTAATATGCTACTTCTGAATCTGTGGTAATAGAATGCCAAAGAACAAGCTGCAAGCTGTTTGTTACTTAAGATACTCAAAGAATTAATTTTATGCTGGCATATACTGTAATTAGAAATAGCTCCGTGCATCATGATTAAACTAGTAACCATGGAAACCTAGGCACACTAGAATAAACGTAAAAGGAGAATACTGAATATACCAATCATAACTCCTTTATTTTTCATCTTTGTCATGGCGCAAATTGGAACACTAAGGGTAGATACTACTTTGTTTTTTCATATCCTTTTTATGTTTGGGTAGAATATTGCTTCTTATCAAACAGATTCTGTTTTCACATTAGTTCCTCAGTCCACACAGCCTTAGATGTTAAAAGCAGACAATTTTAATAAACCATTTCTTATTAACTAATTGTATATAGTTATCCCTTTATAAAATAAGAATTCTATAGTATCAAGAAAACATCTTCACTGTGTTCCAGAACCTTAGATATTCTCATACCCGTCTGCTGATCTTTCTCCAGTTTATCCAGCTCCTTGTGGAAGCAGAAGCACCTTGCTATGCTGTCTACAATTAATCTACAATTACTGTGGCAACCAGGGATGGAGTTACCTTTTACTACACAATACTGGCTCATATTTAGTACCACCATTCACCAGGGCTCACAGATTCTTCTCTACAACATTGTTCTTAAGGCAGTCACTCACTAGCTTGTGCTATTACATGAGTTTACCGTAAACTGGATTCATGACTTTGCATCTGTCTGGATCAGCCTTCATCAAATACCTTTTTGGTTCACTCTTACAGCCAAAGTCCTTCTGAATACTGCCCAGCATACAGCCCAATGTATAGACCTCCTCTCATCCTCACCCATTTCACTGCCATTTATAAGCATGGTAAGGGTACCTTCCATCCCATCATCAATGTGAAAGAAAAATGTTAAGCAATATTTGCATCAGTAGCAAACCCTGAAGAACATCACTGTTAACCAGTCATAAATTAGGCTTCACCCTATTTCAGCAATACAGCACAGCAGTATTCTCAAACATCCAGTGGCCTCCAGACTGTCTCTCTCCAATTGGGCTACAGAAGTGCTATGAGAACTCATGTCAAAATACCTTATTAAGTCAAGATAAACTTCATGCACTGCTCCCCCTTCATCCACAGAGCCAGCTCCTTCATCACAAAATGTAATCAGGTTACTCAGGCATGACTTGTTCCTGATAACCCATGCTGGCTGCTCTCAATTTCTCTACTTCCTTGTGCCTGAGAATGGCTTCCAGGAAGAGCTATTCCATAATCTTCCCAGGAACTGAGGCTGGCTTTTACACTATTCCCCAGGTTTCCTTCCCAACCTTTTTGAAGGTGGTTACGGTATTTGCTTTATCCCTTTAATAGAGAACTCTCATGATTACATGCTTTCAGAAAAAAATGGTAAATAACCTCTCACAATAACAGAAACTTTGGATGCATCTCCAGCAGTCCCACATTGGTTACACAAATTGCAGCTCACTACTCCTCCATTATAGTTAATACTTTCCACCCCTAAGCTATCACACTAAGTACACAGGTCTACTGGCCTCAGGCCTAAAGATAACATTTTAAGATTTCCAAATCCCATAATGGAAAAACAGTAGGTGTATTACAGAATTGCAAATTGTATCTATCTTTACAGATGGACTAATGACAATATTTAGTTATATTTTTAGGCCACTAACATATAGAACTAGTAGGTTTCTTCAGAAGACAGCTAGTCCAAATATATGTTTTTCCCTGGGTTGTTGCAAATGATAAATAAAATTAGACATGCTTATTACTTTGAGGCTAAAACAGGTATCTGGTAAGAAAAACTGGGCATTCAGATAGTCAAAAAATTTCCTTGTTGATTAGGATTATTTTTTAAAATGAAAAAAACTCAAACAATATTTATTTTCTGACAACTAAAATAATACAGAACCAGTGAATTCCTTACAATTTCAAGTCTTTCCAAGAAAGCAATTTGTTTCTCCACTCTCCAAAATTGTCTTACAGTGTTTTCCCAGGCTGTTGCTTATCTTGCTTTCTTCATCAGAGCAAATATTCATAAAACAAAGTACACAGAGCAACACTTCAAAGGACACAGTATTTTATTTTTCCTGTTGCTTCTGCCTGTGTTTTCAGCTTCAACAAGTGCCTCTCCAAATACCAAAACTACCCTCCACTGAAGGACCTAACAGTTCTGCATGTCTGTGCTAGAGGGTAGAAACATAGCCGAACCAGCAACTTCAACAAGACCTAATCAACATTCATCATAATGATAGCACTTCAGGATCATATTTTTCCTTACACAACTTTGAATTCAATCTCCATGACCTACACAGTGACTACGTTGAACATTTTTCTGCGTGTGAAGTCACACACTCATCAGTAACAGTAGTTAATCATTTCACAGAATTGCAGGGGTTGGAAGGAACTCCGAGACACCACCGAGTCCAGTCCCCTTGCTAAAGCAGGCTCCTTACAACAGATCACACAGGTAAGCATCCAGATGGGTCTTGAATATCACCAGAGAAGGAGGCTCCACAGCCTCTCTGGGCAACCTGTTCCAGTGCTCTGTCACTTTTACCGTAAAGAAGTTCTTCCACACATTTGTATGCAACTTCTTATGTTCAACTTCTTATTTTCAGCCACTGCTCCTTTTCCTACCACTACACACCACCGAGAAGAGCCTGGCCTCATCCGTTCTATGATTTGCCTCCCACCACTCTTTAGATATTTATAAAGCTTATTAGATCCCCTTCCAGTCATCTTTTCTCAAAGAACAGACACATGTCCATCTCCAGCAGGTCTTCCCCTAACCTTAGGTATGTACTTATACATTCTATTATTCCTCCCAGGTACAAGACTATGCTTGCTTTTGATGAACCTCATCAGGTTCTTCTCTGTCCAGCTCTCCAGTCATCTTCCCAATTCGGGGGATGGAAACAAAACTCATTTTGGTTTTGTAACAGTATTTTGACAACTGAGGAGAAGAAAAATCAAAAGGTTGTGCAAACTTCAGCCACACGTTTCTTACAGCTTATGCGGCATCTGCACTGAAAGATGGGGAAACTCTTAAATCACTACCTTTTTTAATGACACTGGAATTATTTTAGTTTTAGAAGCCAGTTGAAAAGTTTTGCTTTCCAGAGCTCAGGTTTGTTGCTACTGAATTTTAAGTGCAGGAAGGAAACCAATGAATCACTAAAGTGCATTAGTATCCAGGATAAAGAAAACACATTTAGCTAAGATACCTGTAAAATTTTAGCAGCTTGGTTATCAAAAGCAAGAACTCCTAAACATAAATGTCACTAGCAAAATATTCACTTTCTTCCTACACAAGTATCTGTGCCTTCATTCATTCATGTTTTTAATCATCCTATCATTCCCCACAGCAACAAGTCCAACACTGATACTGAATGAGACAGCTCAGGCAAAGATAATCTGACTATTTTCTTACCTGTTTCAATATTAGCAACAGATTCAACAGGGGGAGAAGAATATACCACAAAATGGTTTTTTGTCACACTCAGGTCATAAATGATATTTTCAGAGATAACTGAAGTGCTGTATAATCCAAAAACAACATTATGGAACCACTCTCCTTCAACACACTCCCTCTAAAATGCTACCAGTAAGATATGCATTTAAAAAAAAAATGCTTGTTGCAAGTTTGTTGAGCTACTGCTTACTCACCTTAGCATCTGAAGCAACTGTTGCACTGCTTCACACATTCAGAAAACAAACTAATCTACCAGAACTGGAAAAAAAAAACATCTTGGCAAGAATCAGGGTACCCTGGCATAATGCCACTGGCTCCTGCTATCAGTCAGTACTGCTTACCTCCAGCAAGATCTGGACCACAACAGTCAACATCAACACTGATGTTTGAGCTCTCATGCCACAATTCTGCCTCTACTGAGCATAGCTCTAATACTGCATAGTGGCAGTATAAAATGAGCTCTTATAATGGATTTATCACTCTATATGCAGAGTATGATGACTGATAATAGAAATATTAATGGAACTATGTTCAAGTTCAAAGCACTACAGAAATCACCTTTGTATTTTTCAGTCCTGTTTCAACCAAACAAACAGAGCATATATTAGCATTTTGCAGCTTTTAATGCATGCTGACTGGCAGCAGCAGCAGCTGACCTAATTTAGAGAAATCATTCCATGTAGACTGAGAAGCACAGAATACAGCATGAGGAGATGGTTCTTGAAACTGGAAAGAGCCCAGATATGACATCAGTAACACATTTGCATTTCTGTTATTACAAGGAAAGGATTTCTGAAGATGAAAAACAAGCATGAGAACATTTAAGCTGTTATTCTTAGGGTTCTGTTCATGGAAGTGACGGCTACAGTACCTCAAACCAACACTACAACAAAAAGGAGTCTCTCACAGCTACACCAGATTGCATTTTTATATTAAATATTTTCAAGGGCACAGATACAGATATTTGCAAGAAGTTGATGAAAAAAATTGAGTACTTGAGGTTCTCTACATACTTGACATTGATAAATCACAAATATTTCAATTGAAAAACAAAAAAATACATCATTAAAGAGTTTAACTTGTGTTTTTCATCTGGGAATGGCTCATTCTATATTCAAAATAGAACCACTGATATGCATTGTAAGAACAATATTGTAATTACAGTTGTTAAGATTTTTCTAATGACTACATTCTCACACTGTTCTGCAGTAAAAAAAAAAACCTAATTCATGTCTTCTCAAAGTTAAGAGAACAATCTCACAGGCTACATTTAAAATTAATTCCTATAGAAGTGACTTGGAAAGTTACATATTTTACTTTATTGAGGAGTTGAAAATAAACCTACTTAAAGATTTTCAACAATATGTACATTTAATAATGAATAACAGAGCTGACTGCTAAGCTACTAGTCTGTAAAAACTGTGACTCTTCCACAACTGAAGAGAGAAAAGTCCCCTACTACTACTAATTTAATGCCCTGTTATACAGTATTTTCTTCACAAAACTAGGGTTTGATGGATCTGACAAACAGGAAATAAGATTTTTCACTGTCTTATACAGGTATATGTATGAGCTAGTCCTCAATAACAGACTACAGTTTCCAAACTCCAGCTTACAAGGCATTTTTAAATAAACTGGGATCAGCAGTACTTTGATTGAAGAAACATCATTAACATTACAAGAGATCTTCACTCATTTATCAGAACTTGTTTTTTTTTACCCAAGTTGATTATCACATTGTGATCAGCACACAGTCTCATATTACATCACAGCTAAAATCTCCTGTAATAAAAAGGATGCAGCATAGACTTATTTTTTTTTTTTAATGCCAGCTATGACACTAAAGTTTTTCTAAACCTGTATCTGTAGATAAACTTGCTGACCAAAGGCCCATGGGAAAAGAGCAATCCATCCCTGAGATTTTTGGAGAGACTGAGATGGAGAACCTAAAGCACTTGAGAAGACTTGCTGGGAACTAAGGGAAGCTGAATAGAAGAAGCACATAAGATCTTGTCTTGTCAAGACATAAAACTCCAAATATTGAGAAATGGATTATTTGTATAACCAAGCTAATTCAGGTCAGCAGCTAACATAAAGCTTCAGTTCGTAGAAGTTTCTCAAAGTTGCTTTTTATACACAACTCCATAATGTGCTCTCAATCAGATTTTTCTTATCCTCCAGCTCTGCACCAGCAGACAGGCAGGTGCATGCGCACGCAGCATGTCCCAAGAAAAACATGATCATCCTGACTTCATTCCTCTCCTCGCAGGAAAAAGACAGGATTCCCACTCACCTAAAAACCAAGTGATGTATTCATTGGTGGGTTTTCGGGTTTTTTGTTTCTTTTTTTTTTTAAACAGTAACTACCAAAAGCTAAAGGAAAATGAAAGAAAAAGAAGTAACGAAGAAAAAGCTAGATGGTAAAAAACAAATGTCCTAGATAATGTCCCCATTTTCATTTTGTTCTGTTTTCAAATGCTTTCTACCTAGAAAATTACACAGTTTATTATGAACTCTCAGTGAAAGAAAGCTCCCCTTAATTAAGGGGTGACACGAATTAACAGGAAACTGTGAAAATGTGTGCTGTGGATCCGAAGGGGCAGGCTTCCGACCCTGGAGCAGAGGGTTCGCAGCGGCTCGCATTGCCCTCTGCTGGGTGCGCTGCCCGCTGAGGCTCTGGGAAGCCTGAGCCACGTCTCCTGGAAACAGGCGATGAGAACACACGGATTTGCAGGATGTAGGTGTTTCCTTATTGGTGCTTTAAATATAAAGTCAGCTGTTGAAGAGAAAATAGAGTTGCTTTTGTGTGGGTTTTTGGGTTTTTTTTGTGGTAATGGTTGAATTTTTTTTTTTTTTAATTTCAAAGAGCCACACTTAAAAATTTTGCCAGCTCCTGCTGTAAAAGGGGAGCTTGACATGAACCTACTATCCACACTTCCCTGCTGCTTTACAGGATATCAAAATAGACAGTTCTTAAGACCAGAGAACACCAATCTGTCCTCTTGAGTTCACTACAGAAATGGAGGAGTCCCAAAACCTTAGAGGGACAGACAGCAGCATTTGCAGCATTCCCCTGCTCTCAGGGTCTGTTTTCTTTCCTCAGCTTTACACAGCAGTCATAGCACAGAAGCTTTCATCAGATAACTTTCATAATGATCAACTGCTTCAGCAAGCTTCATCTTTTTGTACAGGTTTGAAAAAGCTGCCCAGAAAAACTGTGTTACTCTCCATTTTCATGCTACAGAACCTTACAAAACTGTAAAGAAACATGAAAGAAACCCTGTCCACTGGGCAACAGCCCAATAAATGAACAAGCCTGAACAAGGAATAAATGCACACACACGCAGCCAGTAATACTACCATTCTTGTATGTTTTTATGGGATCAGCTACTATCCTGCTGCATAGGCAACAGACAACTTAAAGAAAAACAAAACATACCAAGAAAAAAAAAACACAACGAAGCAGAACCAGCAAATAGTTCTTGCTGGTACAATGATTCCTCTGAGAATCAGAGGAAGTCAAAAATTTATGTTCAAGATTCCAAAGGCACTGAAAAAGCACTTCTCCATCCTCCAAATTAAAATTGCTCTCTGCTACATTTCTCAGTAGTGCTGAATGAAGTAGCTAGCCTCAGCAAGCAGAGTTGAAAAGGTTGGGAGACGGGATTTCCCAACAGCAAGGCAAATTCTTTGAATCTGTTACAATGTTCCAAAAGCTGCAAGATTTGCAGTCCAAGAGGAAAACTCTTCCAGAGCTACAAGTAGAAAAGAGAGCTTAAAAGGAAAAAAAGAAAAATAAAAGTGGGAGATAGGAAAGGAGTAAGGAAGAAATGAATGGAGGAAATGAAGGAAAAAGAATAGGGAAACAAAAATACACAAACTGTCAATTGCACTAATACCAGTCAATTCATAAGACTGAGTTTGTCAATATGATTAGGAAGAGACAATACTTAAGATCTCTGGGTTCTTGGTTTCATGTTAAAGATTGTTGCTTTTATCTGGACATTTCCTTACAATAGCACAGAAGTCTAAAAGCAGATACATTATTTCTACTCTTAAAAAACTTCACATACATGAAAGGAAGCTATTCTTCCTATGCTTTTGAATGTTTCAGATTTTTTTGTAAGAGCTAGTGAGAAGCTAGCAGCTGATCTTTAACACTGATGATTAACACATCAATCCTAAAATTCATCATTTATTTCACTTCTGCTTTTCACTTAAGTAATTTAGAATCACACTCTCCAGTAGTTCGGTACTGCAGTTAAAAAAACAACAACTTGTGATGTGTATACAGAGAAAATTAATATAACTACATAAAACAATATATTAACTATTCTTCTAGGTTTGCCATGCACAAATGAGGATATGCTCGTGCACAAATGAATGCTTTCAAAAGGTAAGAAACTGAGCACACAAATAATGTAACAAGCTTATGACAGACAAGTTTTGAACAAATCTTGCTTTCACCCTGCTCTGCTTTTGTTAAGATATGAAAACTTACATGACATAAATGAGATAAAACCACTGATACAGTAGCATTACATTTGTCCAGATTATTGCAAACCCAAGCTACTGTGATAGTTCTCAAAAGTTGAGTTCATTAATTAGAGCTCAAAAATAGACAATTTCCAAAATTAAAATTGAAATGGTACAACACGTTTATCTACCACAGTAGTTTTGCCGTGCTTCCCTAATGGTATATTCGAGGTTTCAGTAAACCTTGAAGTCACAGTGCCTTCAAAACTGACCTCGCTATTCACTTCTGTGTTTCAATCACCTTCAAGTGAAAACCTGTTCCCATTAAAAATGACAAAATTTTTGTTTCATGTAATGAAAGGCAGAAATCATTAAGCCAATATCTAAAAACAATAACTTCTAAAAGGTAAGATTTTATGTACATTGCCTCTATAAAAGCTATTAGAGTACACTTTATTTAACGTGAATATAACTTTTCCGATTTGAAAACAACAGCATCTCAGTTCTGGAACTTAGTCAAGTTCTGTTCACATTCACTACATTGTTCTCCTGAAAAACACTGATTTAGCCTCCATAAATGAGGAAGTAAGCATGAAGAAATTACGCCTGCATGAAAGCACTTGACAAGAAATATAATATCCTATTTTATTCAATGAGTACTGAAGTATTTGAGTGGCACTGAGGTGATGGGTAGTAGGATAGAGAGCAAGAAAGCAGCTGGAAAGAGATGTGAATCAAGTGAGACTGTTCTTCAGTATTTCGCTCTCTGTGTGAAGGATTAATACTTATAACATTGTACTACACTGAGCTCCAGCTCCTTTTCTGCCTCTTCCACAAAACTGTCATAGCCAGATATTGCATTACATGGGGTTGAATGTTATTCCATGCTCCCAAGCTACCAGCTTTTAACCTGTGATCTAGAGAATACAATAGAAGGGCAAAAAAAATAAAAATAAAAGAAAGTAAGATAACTCCTGCCAAAGAAGGGTCTCAATAAGGTAACAATGGAAAAAGCACAGTAAGGCAAGAGGGCTGGAAACAAATAATTAGCTATGCCCCTGGTCCTTGAAAGGCTACTCAAAACAAACAGAAGAGGGCAGGAAAGAAGTAGTAAGTAAACAGAAAAGTATGAGACAACTGAAATACAAGAACAGACATGGAATAGTAAAGAGATGATTTCACAGATGCAGGACAAAGATCAGATCCTAGCTCTCTCACGATCTAACATAACAGCCAGTGAACTCGTAGGGCTACCTCAAAAACAAAGCTCTAGAACAAATGGAAAGTAGACTCCAGCCAAATTCCAGTCTCATTCTCACTAGAGCAGGGAGACCTGCCCCTACATGTACCACTAACTGCAATAAAAAAATGGAACACCACTACACGTCTCCTGCACACTGTACTGCCCAGGAAACTCCAGAGCCTGGGCATGCATCAGTGTTAGCCACAGCAGTGAATTTCAAATCACTAAATGCACCCTGTTTGGATCTAGTTGGGGTTGTTAAAGCAAAACAGAAAGACTTCATTAAGCAAAACAGTAACTTCAGTCTTCGTGTCTCCAAACTGATGGATCTGGACCTCAGTAGTACTATTACGTTCCAGCACATTCCTGACATTAAAACACTTGCAGCTGCAGCCTTTAAAAATACCTATAAAGGAGCACTAGAAACTGACTTATGTGAATGCACAATACAAGCAAGACTGCAAACACAAGCAAGTACCTCTGTAGTATTTTTAATAACAGGCAGACATTCTATCCTGAGATGAAAACTGATTTTGAGCAAAAACTATCTTACCATCATACAAGCTGTGGCTTTCTGCAGCCCTCTGAGGGTAGCCATGGTTACAGACAGTAAGGACATACCCAGGCTTACTCTCTCTTTCCCAAGTCGTTTATACCAGTGCTGGGACTCTTCATACTTCACTGTGTTTCACTGCACCTCATACCACCCTATGGTATCTCATCTTGTCTCATGGTACCTCAAGCCTCATTTCTTGTAATCTCAGCATGGAGTTACCCAAGGTCACTGTAAGTGAGAAGCGTTTGCATCTCAAACAAGAAGAGATTTAAGCCAAGGCATAACAACTGCATCAGAACTAACAATATTTTCTTCAAAATTCCTAGTAGCAACAAACTACTGAAAGTAAACAGAAAAGAGTATTATTCAAGATCAAAGATTATTCAAGTTGCCTGCCATTTTCTAAAACCAAACAAATCTAAGTCAGTAGTACCAACAAAAGCAGCACAATGAGAAAAGAGTATAAAAAAAAAAAAAGAAGAAAATAGAATACTCACCTGTCTCTAAGGACCTAACTGAGCAAGGAAAAACTCCACAAAAAAGAGACCAACAACAAGAGAACCTTCTATTGTTGCAGTCAGCCCTTAAATGAGGTCTAAGAGGGGTGGAGCCAGGCTGAATTGTCTTCACCTGTATTCCCAGGGCTGACCAGGTCTTTTCTCCAGGTCCTCAATCAGTGGTTCAGGCTATGACTCAGCAGTTGCCATACAAGGTCTTAAGCATTATAAAATATAAGCAACTCAGAAAAAGAGCTTCTGACTCAATATATACTTTGTAGATTTCTTTATCTATGAATTCACATTAGTGCCAAGTTAGGAAAAAATAAACTGAACTTGCAGGGTTTAGTTTAATGCTAAATGTAAACTGAGAATACTTACCTCAAGTTTAATTTAGAATGTATGAAATAAGCCATTTGAGAGAAAAGATGATTGATGCCTGTGAAATAGGAGGTGTTTTTAGTGAAGCTGAGTGGCAGGAAATTTAATAGCTATCTCTCTCACTTTCTTCTTGTAAGCATTGGAAGAAAAAAACAATAAAACAATATTTTTTCTATGCTTGGAAAAATCTAGGGCCTTACAAGTCTGTTTACTTGCAATTTTTAGTGTAACAAAGGTGAAAATGTTTCTTCTAATCTGACAGATCTATTTATACTTTGTCTTTCAGAGCATTGGTATATGACATGGACTTTTCTAATAGTAGTACATGATGTAAAATGATGCTTTAGAAGCAGGTGCTTGCAAGAGCCATCTATGATGAGCATGGATAGTTGTGTTCTGTGTATGTGCATGTTTGATTATTTTTTGGATACTTCTACACATTCTGATTCTGAAGCCTGTAGAACATGGATAGAAGGCTACAGAAGTTAATGACTGTAACAAAAATGCTCAGTCATGGCTTGAAGCAGTGATTGAACACCTGGTGGGAAGGCAGGGCCAACCTAGGGGAGCTCAGGTGCATACAATCCACCTCAGTGACCAGAGGAAATTGAACCAAGATCCACCCCTTCCCAGACTTTATTTAAAGGTTGGCCAGGGAGGGGTAAGGATGTTTTGTTGGAGGTTTCTATGTACCTGAGGCTTTTCAAGGGTAAGTAGAGTCTTTCCTTTGTTTCTGTATCTATGGTTGTGATGTTTGGGTATATCCTTGTTTGTTCTAACCTAGGATTTCTACACTGTTATGGTTGAGCATTACAGTGGCTAATATGTCAGAACAGCTTCCTAATGACTTATGAGTCAGTAGTAAGGTTCTTTCTGGATCTCAGTGAAGAATGTAGCTAACATATATAGAGGATTGTATGTTATTTACTGAATAATTAGAAAGTGTGAGCAATGAGTGAATTCTAAGTCCCTTCAGGTGTTAAGATGGCAGGTATGCCAACATCAGACAGGTCTCTTCAAGGTAGCTATGGTATGGAGCACAGAGTTACAGTTAGGTTAAGCACACCTTGTTGCTTGCCATACTTTTGTATCCTTTTTCTTCTCCATAAACCACATATTTCTCACCTGAAGGTCATCTTGTTTCTAGTGATACAACTGTTAATTTGTTATCTAAAATATGCAAAGTGTCTACAAAGGACAAGTCAAAACATCAGATAGTGCTATCTGTACAGCCTCCATGGTAACTGTAAGCTAGTGTAACAAGGCGTGGTGGGGGTCGTTCAGCAGCTATTTAGCTTAATATATGAATGCAGGCTAGGGAGGCTTATTAGTTGGGTCAGCATACCTGCCTTAAATGGAGAAGGGAACAAAATCACCCTTTTAGATTTTAAGGTGTTTGCTATAGTTAACTTTAAAGATAACTTGATGCCGTTTTTTCTTGCAGTCGGCTAGAAATTCCAAATATTTCTGAGCAATACATAATAGTTAAAGGAAAAAAAAGTAAAAGAGTGGTGTTTTACAGCCTGGTAAGAGCTACCTGAGGAGTCTGTAAAGTATAGTTAAAAGGTTGTTTATTAGATCTAACAAAATAAATAATAGCATGGACAATCTTATCTCACCTCAGACACTAGGAATCCCAAATTCCATTGAATGGGTCTTTCTCAGCAAGGCAGTATGCTGTACAAAGCCTGTCTCCAGAAAACTTCCTCGTGTTACCTACCACCTGGTGATGAAGGCTTACTACAAGCTGTCTGATCAAGGGGGGACTGCTGATGAGGCCTTCTTGCTGTAGGAGCTGTTGCACTCGCAGGCACTCATCCTGATGAGGAATCAGGATATATGTATAAAAACTGGAGGAAGAACTCCTTGAGAGTAGCCCTGTGGGAAGGACTTGGGGGTCCTGGTGGATGAAAAACTGAACATGAGCCAGCAGTGTATTCTTGCAGCTTGGAAGGCTAATGGTATCTTGAGCTCCATTAGAAGAGGGGTGGCCTACAGGGATGGGGAGGTGATTGTTCCCCTCTACTCTGCCCTTGAGGCCCCATCAAGTATTTTCATTTTTTTCACACCTTTCAGTACGCACTTCTCAGCAGTATTAGAGAAAAATAGTCATCAGCCTGACTCCCATATTAAATACTTTGCATTCAATAATTAACGTGAGGAAGAAAAATGCACAATCACTGCCAGGCAGCAGAATAACAATGTCATATCATCACTTAAAGAAATAGAACATTCCCAGTGGAATACTAAAATAAAATCATGTTTGCTTACTCTCACCAGAGGTCAGTCACATCACAGGAATGAAAGTCACCAAAGTTTTAAGTACTCATTGATCCTACACATGGTGGAAAATGACTTTCCATTTTTGACTCAATTTTATTTCTACTACTTCTATTGTATTACTTGTATCTAGGATGAGTATATTCTGTTCTGTTTTTTTCTGTTCTGGTTAAACAACACAGAGGAAGGAGAAAATACAGAGTTCTGGTAAGGAAAAGCTCTGGGTGTCTTTTTCAACCTCGGTGATTCTATGAATGAAGCTGTAGTTCCATGACTGGTGGGCTACTGCCTCACTGTTTGTATTGCACTAATATAAATGACTGTAATGGTGATACAGCAAGTTGGATCAGGAAATGGTTTGGTCTGAAATAATTCAAGGAAAAGCAGTTGTTCAGTTAACAAGTTTGTAAGGTCACCATCCAGTTGCACAAACTGAAGGGTGTGGAGAGTAGAAAACATGCTGGTGTAAATAAATGAGTGTCTAGTAAAGATCTGTGGTTTAAAAGTTCCTGAGGAATATCTGATAATGGCAGGGGGGCCAGTCCAGCAGAGCAAATTTTGTGACTTGCAGATGGGATTATTCTGCGTGTAACGTGGTATCCACAAAGGAAGCACGGATACAACTCAATGGCTCAAGATTTGTGTCACCATGCAAATGAACGGCTGCAGGTTCCTTCACCTAAAGGCGCGGGGCCTTGGCTCCCGTGAGGTCTCGTTCCCCTGCCGACACTCGCAGCGCCGCCATGACAGAGCAGCGGAAAGCCGCCTCCCGAGCTCCGAAGCCACGGACCCGAGGCGGCACACCGCGCTGGGCCGGCAGCGGCTCCAATCGGCGCGCGGCGGGGCGGGCCCGTCGGGTTGCCCGGGAGACGGGGTTGCTTTGCCCCCGCGCTGCAGGAAGGCAGGTGAGGGCTGGCGGCCGACGGCCGGGTCCTCGTCTCGGTTGTCCGCGAACGGTGCTCCGTTGTCTGCCTGCGGGCTCGCCGGGCTGCTGTCGGAGGTGCGTGGGGTCGCGCTGGGGAGCGGTGGTTGGCAGCGTTCTGTTTTATGCGCGTCGTTCTCGCGTGGATAGGGGCGCTAAAAGCGGTGTAAATAAGGGGGTAGCAGTAGAAGTAGTGCACCTGGGAAGTGCTCGTCCTTTGCAGGCGGGGAGAGCTTTGGATTTGTGCTTCAGGTGCTTAGCGCGCTGGGTGGGGGGGAGCGAAAACATGTGCAGAGAATCGTGGAATCGTAGAATGTTTGGGTTGGAAGGGACACTTAAGATCACCTAGTTCCAGCCCCATGCTATAGGCAGGGACACCTCCCTCTAGACCAGGCTGTTCACAGCCCCATCCAGCCTGGCCTTGAGTGCTTCCAGGAGAGAGCAATCACAGCATCTCTGGGCAACCTGTTCTAGCACCTCACCACCCTCACAGTAAAGAATTTCCTCTTGATATTTAGTCTAGACCTACTGTAACCATTTTTTCAAGTACAAAGGCAACAAACAGTTTGAGCAAACAAGCTCATGAAGATAAGCTTCAGACAGTTGACATTGTGGGGGGAAAAAAGGTATTTGATGTTAGTTTTTAAATAAATTTCTTTAACGTTTTATGGATGCTGCTTTATGTAGAAATGGTTGCATGCAGTTCGTGAGACTGCTTTGGAAGGCTTGAAAATAGCAAGTGTAGAATCTAAATCTGAGGGAGCTTCTGGGTTTCTTGGAGTGCAGTACTAAGCCTCATAAAACTGGATTTTGAAATCAGTAAGGAGCTTGATGTTCTTAATAGTTGTCCTAACTATGGCATTATATAAAACACAAATAGCTGAAAACTTGTTTTCAGCTCCAAGACCAGGTGTTTGAAGAATATATTTTTGAATGACATCAATTTGGTCCTAAAATACATCACAGAGAATCCATTCTGTCTCTTTATAATTACATGCAAGGTTTAAATATCTTCTCTATTACAAGTGTAGAGCTTTCTGGTTATGAATACCTCATTTAAAAATTTTGTCATGACATCCTGCAGTTTCCTTCTATTTGCAGAGGCATTCAAGGTGAAGAATTCTGACGATGAGCATGTATGGTAAACAATCAGATGTTCTTCCTAACTTAGCACGGGATTATTTTGCCTGTTATTCAGGATAAGTTACAGTTCCCATTGTCTTAAATTGAAGTTGGTGACCTTTGCGCTTCCTAATTTTGATAGCACTAAAATAATGGAAATACCATTAGGTTGTGGCATGTGCAAATATATTTTCGCCTATGTCTTTCTTTCCTGATTAAAGGTGTAGCTGTATAGGTTACAGATATATTCAAAGGTCTGTGTTAGAGAACAAATGTCTTGCATGAATCAGTTGTTAACTTTTGTTTACATTTATTTATGTTTTGCAAGTCAGAACTGTTAAAAAATGTCAGTTAAGGCCATAGTCAACTCTGGCCAATTATTGTAACCCATATGGGAGCAGGATGATGTAAAGAACTTGTGAAGAAACATAAGTAATATAAAACATTAATATTACTTGCAGACATTGTCTAACTTACTGATATATTGCTAAAGTATGTCATGGTTTCTCTCCTTGACAAAGTCATAGAATGGCTTGAAAAGGGACCCAAGTATCGCCTAGTTCTAACCCCCCTGCTGGGTGTAGAGTTGGCAACCACTAGATCAGCCTGCCTAGGGCTCCATTCAACCTGGCCTTGAGTACCTCCAGGGCAGAACGTACACAACTTCTGTCCCTTGGTACAACATCTGAATGTTTCGTGAAGGCTTTCAGGAGTGGTGTCTCAACCACCTCCCTGAGCTGCCTATTCCACTCTTTCAGATTAGTTTTTCCTAATATCCTACCTGAAACTAACCTCTGCTTGCAGTTTGTTTTTGGAGATGGAGTTTATCCCATCCTTTTGATTTAAGATCCTTAATTTTATTTCTGTTTTGGGTGTAACTGTTTGCATTACTTGCTCACTTTAGACAACATGCGCCTTATACAGTAGCCTCTTAACGAGATGTGAACTGTTTCACTGGTAGCCTGGGCCCTAATCTTTCTTTTCTTCAGTTCCTTTTTTTAGTTGCTACCAAATCTCTGAAAATATCTTCTTCCATTCCATCCACTATAAATAAGTGGGATTTCAGAGATAAATTTCATAAATTCATATGCTTAGCTATAAAAAAAAAAAATTAAGATTTGCTACAATCAAGCGTGAAGTTAGAGTTGAGCAGAGCTCCAGAATCATTTGTTATTAACTTGTCCCTTTTTTGTTCTTAACTTGCTGGTTTTGAACATGCACATAGTATGTCATTCAGATTTCCAGATAATGGAGTGCAGTCTTGTTGCAGATGAAGTGTTTTCTTTTCTGATGATAGGGCTGTTTTGAGGATTTCATGTAGACTGTGGTCATTAAGTGCATGTGGCCCTTTGTGCAAGCTGTTAACTCTGCAAACTGCTCTGTAAAAATTCTTAGAGCAGAAAGTCTCCATGTTTTAGAAGATGATGGAGGAGATGGGTGCCCCAGTGTTCAGCTGTTCTCCTGATAAAATCACTTTTATATTTTTCTAGCTTTACCTAATTTTCCAAATTTGAATTATCTATTAGCCATCCATACGTTTTCTACTTAACCTTTCTCAAACAACCAGAATCTCATAACAACGGTGATGATGAACTGCACAGGGACATTGCTGAACTCTGAGGGCTTTAAAATACTTGCCTTGAGTTTCACAAGTAGACAGGGTTCTTTCTTTTTGTCATAGCTTTCACTCCAACATGTAAGGGATGTTCTATGGATGCTTGCTTGTGCGTCTGATGCTGAAAATTGTTTGTTTTTTGCTACATTCTTAATGTGTTGAGATAAATACACTGAGGAAATACTTTTGTTTCCAATTTATATTTCAGTACGCTTAAATGGCAGATATAAACTAAGAAGCGCAATTGTCCTAACATCCAAATTAGCAAAATATAGTTTGAAAAATGATTTAAATATTTTCTTTCAAAGATGTTCACTATCACTTCACATATTTGCATTTTTATAGTCTGAACTGTTTTGTTGTTGTTTTTCTTTGAGAAATGTGTTAGAATTTAATATCTTGGATGTTGTCTAGATCGTAACAAATCCTATGGGTGTGGTACAACATATGTGGTAAATATACATACCATATTTATTGCCATAATATCTATTTTCTGGTAGTCAGAAACAGGGATACTTCAGCTTTGATTTCATCCAGACTTGATTTATGTGTAGTGATTATGAGATGGAGACTAATACTTCAGCATATAATTAGCTTTGGGTAAGGTTATAATTTTTCTCCACACATAAGCGGTGTGCCTTCCTATTTTTAAGAAACTTAAAATCAAAGATATGTAATTTTCCTTTTTCTTTGATGTTGTAACTATTCTTCATTGAATTTGAATAGAAATGTCTGCTAAATGGTAGTAACAGTGATACTGCATATATGATTATGCTCATTTCCTATTTTTTTCTTAATAGATGTTGAAGTTACTTTTTTAGAAATATTCAATGAAAATTTCAGTTATTTATTTTTCAAGATTGAATTATGGAATAGCCTTAGGAAGATGTGTGATCAAGTCCAATCCGCTGCTATTGTTGGCAGCTAGAGCCTAATCTCCTTCATAACCTGATAAAGCTTAGTCCTAAAATTAGCTACATTTTTGTCCTTGTGCTCTTAGAGGAAGGTTGTTCTAAAGTCTCATGCCAGTGCGGTTCTAGTGGTGATGATGGCATTTCATGGGTGTTACTAACAGTTTGTTCTGATCCAGGTGGCCTGGCTAATCCTATATGTTATCTTGTCTTGATAAATCCATATAACTTGTTGGAAAGAGCAAATGAGGGTGAGGAGGGAAGGAGAGACAACCTGCTTGCTTTTGTCATCAGTAGTGTGGGAGGAGTGGCGGAGAAAGACCTAGTTCCTGACTGACCTCATATGACATAACCAACCTAGGTCTCAGGGAGCCTATGGCTTATTGTACAGACTTACTGTAGGCATTATATTTTTGGATTTATTTTAGGATATTTACAATCATTACATTCATATTATCACTGTAAAGGTTATTAAGGCATGAATTAATGAGTAAAACCAGAGGCATGGGTTTTTTTTTTTACTATAGATACTGATCAAATGAGTTTACATAGTCATAAATATTACAAAAGAAAAACAGTGGTTTCTATACTCTAACTAAGGATTTAAGTAGTATTTTGTTCTTTAGTGGGTTTTTTGTCATTTTGTCATAAAGACCTAATTAATTGCTGTCATGAATTTTGTGGTTTCAAAATATGTGGAGAGAGCTAATACAAACTCATAGCTTATCTTTAAAATATTGCCAGTTAATAATTTATAGTAATATTATGGACTACATTTTGAAATAATACCTATAACTTTGATTGACAGAGAATAATTCTGTGAGAAAATTTTGAGTGAACTGGGAGATGGACTTAGTAAAATACCAATTCCTGAAGACTAGTTATTTGAAAATTGTTCTTAATTTCAAAATCTGTTGATTTAGGGCAAGACTACATTGAAGTTGCCTGTATTGTTTCTTAAATAGTCAAACATCTAAATACTTCAAAGTAAGATTTTTAAACAGAAACAAGCAGTTATTAGAAATCCAGCGGGGAGGGGAAAGAAATAGAAATAAGTAGTTGCTTTGAGTATAAAATTTGGTCACAAGTGATTAATCAAGATAGGGAAGTTGTTACTGCTCATCTGTTCTTGAAGTTATTTTGTCAGAGCTGAAATGAATTGCTGACTTCAGAAGTTGTCAGATAATAGGGGAGAACAGTGTCAGCTTGTTAATTTCAGTGTCATTTAGATCTTGATTTTCATATGTAATCTTCTGTCCTGTGTCTTTTAGATAAAGTGTATATATACATTATATTTAGGGATATGTTTTAGTGTTTAGAAATTGAGGTCACAATGCTCTTCAGTTTATTCCTTCAGGTTCTTTTGAGGTTATGTCCTTGTAAAAACTTTCTCATAGTGAAAAGTTACCTGCAATAAAGTGTTGAAGAAAGATAGATTTTAATATCACAAATACGAGAAAAACATTACTTTTGTAAATCTTGAATTTTGTAGCTCTGAATTTCAACCACACATTACAGTGTGTTTATGTTAAGATCACAATTTATCACCACTGCCATTTCTCTGTCTTAGCTGGTTTTTCTTTTTGTATTTATGTCTAGTCAATTAAACATTGGAGCCAGTCATTCATCTCTAGTAATGCAAATAAAACACTTTATATATGCCTTTAAGAC
Organism: Odontophorus gujanensis; assembly: GCA_013399175.1. NCBI lineage: Eukaryota > Metazoa > Chordata > Aves > Galliformes > Odontophoridae > Odontophorus > Odontophorus gujanensis. The sequence continues at coordinate 176,372 of VXAB01009833.1, read as the reverse complement.
ATCTATTCTGGTCTAATATACTCAGATGTCTTATTAATGTCCAATGCTGTAGCTTTTGTTGTCCTGAACAGAGAAAATGAAGGAACAATTGTAGTATGTGTGTAGAGAGAATGCTCAGTCGTGGCTTGAAGCAGTGATTGAGCACCTGGTGGGAAGGCAGGGCCAACCCAGAGGACTCCAGGTGCATGCAATGTACCTGAGTGACCAAAAGGGGTAGATCCAGGCTCCACCCCTTCCCAGACCTCATCTTAAGGATTGGCAGGGGAGGCAAGGGTATCATGCTGGAGATCCCTTTATATCTGAGGCTTTCCATGGGTTAGCAGTTTCTTTCCTTTGTTTCTCTGTCCATGGCTGCTGTGTTTGGGCACATCCTCACTTCCTGCAGTCTGAGACTTTGCTATCCTGCTATCACTGGTGTGCTTTTCATTGTGTTAATAGTGTTATGATGTACCAAGTGGTTGGTTGACTGTGTTATACTAACATATGAAACATAAATAACTGAAGTAGGCTTTGAACAGCAACATATCTGTTAATGTTGAATTACATATATAGCTATATACTATATGGATTCTTGAGCAATGTGCCCTTATCTAGAGGCAGAAAAACCTCAAAGGCTTTCCAAAATGTGTTAGTATTAATATAATTGAAGCTGTGGTTTTTTAGGTTGTGAAAAGCAGTAATAATGTGTGTAAGTTTATTTTGTAAGTAAATTTGTTTCCACGAGTGATACAGTAGTGACTTATTTTTCATTTAGTCATAGACCAAGGGTATTGTTAAGAGTTTTTTTAGTTGTCTGAATGAAGCCTGTATTTCTGATGTAGCTTGATATTGCATAGAAGTACATGCTTTACCTTGCTTGTAGTTGAGGCAAAGTCTTATAAGTCTGGAAGAGTTTCAGCAGAGTATGGTGGGAGGTTCCTTTTTGTTCTTATATCTGTTGATCAGGAGAGCTATATAACAGCAAGGATTTTTTTTTTTGTTAAGCAGGGAACGTTACTTCCTGTAAATGTACTGGGTGTCTTGATTTGATTTTTCTGTGGTTTGATGCTTTTCCCTTGGGTGTCATAGTTCCCAAGTAAGAGGTTGGAAAGTATAAGTATTGTTGCTTCTCTTCGCTGCTGTGTATCTGAACACTTATCTGGTTGCCTTAATTAAAACTGTGTGCTGGAGTAGAACTTATAATGATACTGAGTTGCATACTGGTGTTAGGAGGGAATTCAGCTTTTTTGAGACAATAGATGATGCTTACCACCAACTCCAGGATAATATTTGGCACTTCAGACTGTTTGGTAGAACAGTTATAGCTTTTGCAGTTATTCTATTAATGGCTTTGAGAAACAGCTTAGGCTAGAAAGAAATAAGTTGTCTGGGTTCTGAATTTCTTAAGAAATTGAGATTATGTTGTTCTCAAGGATCTCTTAATGATGCAAATAATACAACTTGTGTTTTCCTGAAAGAGTTAAACTGTGTAGTAAAGTCTGACATGAAATGTATCTGACTATTCCTTCTGCAGTAAATGAAGCTATCCTGAGGGAGAGGAAAAAAGCAGATGTGTTCTGATGAATTTCTGAAAATTAGGCTTTCAAAATTTCCCAGCCACTGCTGGTGGCTGTAGCTGTGCCCTTCAGGCTCTGCACACTGCAGTGAAGATGCAGTGTTTGTTTTGTTTTAATGTTGTTAAGATATTCAGCATTTGCAATCGTTGTGGCCACTCCTCCCTCTGCTGGCTGAAAGCGCTCCCTACGTAACCAAAGCACATCACACCACATGATTCTGGAAGTAATTTATATTTTAATACTAGCTTTTGTGCACGGAACTACTCTTCTTACAGACCAAATATCTGGGGGGAGAAAGATAAATTCTTATTGGAGATGAATAAGAATGATTCAAAGAGCACCTCATTTTCAGAGCACCCTAAAATCAAGCTTGAAGCACTAACCTGCTTTAATTTAAAATACTGGAATACACAATCTAATGGTGCTGATTTCTGTATTACAGTTCAGAGTCCAATTTATGGATAGCATGTATGTAGTCTGAAATACTTTTAGCAGCAATATATTTATGAATTTAAAGCTGTACTATCATGGGATTATGTGACAGCATTCAGATCTGATCTTTAGTTAGCTTGTAGTTTTCAGTAAATTTTAGCACAGAACTCACTGTACTTGCAGGTGTTCAGATTCTGTATTTTTAATTACCACATTCAATCATGGCTTGGATGACTTACATTTCCCACTGGTTTGATGAAGATGATTGGTATGAAGAACAGCAACGAGTAAGAATTGCTTAAATTAATGTTTTCTTTTTTTAGTTTTGTTTCTCTTCTTTAAGCTTCTTTTTATTACATAACTAGTATCAATGTTTCCATGGTGGTGTGAGTTTAAATGGGATTTTATATCATATATAACATCTAAACTGATTTTTATTTGAAAATTAATGTTTATAGCAGGATAAATGATAGTAGAATTTTAGTCAGATATTAATGTTTTTAGTTTGCTTAGTTTTCTAGAATTCTTTAATATTTTGAGATAGAAATCAAACATTCAAACTTGCTGTATTACAAGGGATTAATATACTATGCATGGAGCACTCTAATTAGAGATGTTAATTGAATAAAACAACAAAACGTTGGGAGATTGGAAATGACCTCAGGTGAATTTCCTAGTTTTACCTTGGATATCTGTGCTTTTTTTTTTTTTACTAATGACTTATGAAGAGGAGGTGTGGTTACTATAGCAACATCTGCTCAGTAGCTTGGATTTTTTTTGTAACTGCATGCATTGGGCAAGCTTGATCTACATTTACTTTCATAGATTTAGGATGAGAAATGAATATCAAATTTCTTTCACTGTTATTGAGTTTTTTTACATAGCTGTGTGTAATTTCTATTTCTTATTTTAATAGTGTGTTCTCAGCTACTGAATCAGAATGTAGGTGATGCTACTGAAACACAAAGGCCAGCGGGTTTTAAAATCATGTTGTCATGTATCACATGGTAATGTCATTTATATACACATGAATATTACAAAAATGGCCAATTCTAATACTGTTTGCACTATTCTAATACTACATTTGACTCTTGGCTTAGAATGTCTCAGATGTGGAATAATCTTTTAATAGCTGCTCATCAGGGACTCAAAGATGAGATGTATTTAGAGGTAACATTTTATCGAGCAGTTATCCAGCACGAAAGCAATCTTTAGTGATTTTTGGAAACTTTGGATTGCAAGATGAGAAAAAGTTCTCATGGAAGATGTTAAATGCTTAATACTGATATTATATGAAAAAATGCATGCAACAGTGTGTTATAATGTACCAAGCTCTGGTACTAGATGAATAATCAATGCCTCTAGTTTTGTTAGCAGTTATGTATGGTGTCCAGGTTGATTGTATGTCCTTCAAGGTTGTTGGTGACAAATTGTTAGAAGCATGGCACTTAGTCTGTTTCAAACTGTAGTATTTATATTTAGATTGTCTCATTAAAGTTGCGCTTTAAAAGGTAGTCATAATATTAAATGTGATTTTTAATTTAGCCACCTTGACTATTTATGAAATGCAGCAACTCCTGTATTGTAATTTTTAATTTCTGAATGCTTTGCCTTGAAATTAGCATTCTGTTACTATAGGTTACCTCGAGTATCATTATGTACCTATAAAGAGAAGCATTCGATTATAAATGCTTCAAAATGTTTTTGTTTACTGCGTATCCTTAGAATCATGTCATCTGAGATGGGCAAAAATACCAGCCTGCGGAAGGATAATTGTAACAAAAATTATACACATTATTATGTAATAGCCTGTAAGCAAGGGGTTAGGGGAGTAGGTGAATGGGAGGAACTTTATTTATTTGCTGAGCTGGCACCATTAAGGACTGTAACTTTTTTTCTTTCCTCCCTGCTTGCTATGCTAATGTTTTCCAGGAAATGGAAATGAGGTTTGTGGGGAGGCTTGGTTGGTTGGTTCTGTCTTTAAATGGGGTTTCCCTTGTTTTATCTTCTAAAGTCACTGCTTGTACCATAGAATCCATTGTTATGGGGCAAAATACGCTTTCAGACTGATTTACATCCAGACTTAACCTGCATCTCAGCCTGAGATGCAGAACATTTCTACGACTTCTTCCCTTAAGAAGTCAGATGTGCTGTAGTTAAATCAGTTCTGCTAGTACTTCAGCTGAGGCTTTTTTGTGGTGGTTTAAAATAGCTACGAAAACTAGTAGAACATTTTTCTTTTTTTTCCTCTATAAGCATTCTTTTGCGAGTCAGTGTCCAGATAATCAAATGCACTCGTTTTAAACTTGTTACTTAATCGTAAGTTAGGAAACTTGCAGTCAGCACTTGCAGATGGTGAGTCTAGCCAGGAATTCCTGCTTTTCCTGAGAAATGGTGCTGAAATTCAAAGCCTGTTTCAACTGTGGTGCACTGAAACCAGCACTCTATTTGCCTCTGGTTATTCTCCTGATACTACAGGAGCAGCACACGGTGTGTGTACACGAATTATGTACAGAAGTAGAAAGAAACTTGTTTACTTTGTTTATACAGAGAAGCATACAAACGGTCTATGCTGGTTAGTGGTAAGCTAGCAACCAACCTGATACTGTAAGAAGTAGTAGACTAGCTAGGTTAAATCCTGCTGGGAAGTATGAAGTGCTTAACTTCTTTTAACATCAGTACATGCATGAACCTATGTAATTATTCTGATTTGTCTCGAGATCTATGTAGGCAGTTTTAGCTCATCTTTTGCTGAGAAGCATTTACTTTGAAGCAGTGCACATACGTCTTCAGTAAGACTATTTAGAGGCCTACATTAGCAAATGCAGTTTGATTGTATCAAGAATTAAAAGTTCTATAGGATTTTGTGGTACTCCCTGCGAAGGAGGAGGGATTTTTGTTTCAAAGTAATAGCTCAACTGACATTGATATCAGTTCTGATCTTAAGAACTTACAACTGATAAATAATATTGGCCTCTATTCTTTGCTTCTGACTTCTTTTCCTGTGGGTCTGACGAAATCCATGGAAGGTGATCTTTGATAGTATTCATCAATTTTTCATTTTCATAGTGTATGTTTTCTTCTATGAGCTTTCTTTACATTTGAAAACCTTTAAAAGTAATAAATTAACAGACACAACTACACTTTAATATTTGGGATATTAAGCTGTAAAATGCTGGTGGATGCAGGTAAACACATTTTCCTACTTAATGAACATAGTATAAAATTGAGAATGTACTAGCTTCTTAAATGTCCTTCCTGAAACATTGAAGTTCTGGGGAGACTTCATTGTTGTATTTAGTCTTAAATTTAATTTGTTTGACTTTTAAGTTGTGTGTGTAATGCAATATTTCAAATTGTTTTATTTGATGGGTCTGGGCAGATTAAGAACTGTAACTTAATTGCTTAACGTGGCTATAATTTCCTTGGTGTTTTCCACCCCCCTTTGGAAGAGTGCTGGTTAATATTAAGGTGAGCACACATAGGAAGTAGTTGAGTTTCTGCTGTGTCTGCAGACATATGAAGTTATTGTTTTCAAAATCTCCACATTTTTAACCAGAATTCTTTCTGTTCTCTGATGCCTCACACTGATGTGATTAAATAGGGCATTAGAAGTTAAGCTGTAAGGCTCATGGATCACATTTTCATTTCCAATGTTGTTTTTTTCCCCCACAAATATGCTCAGTGTTCTGAAGGAGACTTTTTTTTCCTCTATCACTAAAGTAGATCTTTAATTACTCTGTTGTTGAACTAGGAGCAATAGTATGGATGAAAGACAATATCTGTGTATCAAACCTACAACTTGGGAAGCCAACTTTTCTCATAAGAAAATGTACAAACTTCAGTGGGAGACAGTAACAACAGAAGCAGGAGACACCTAAGACTTTAGTATATATAGCTGTTGAGAAGAAAAGGCTTTTGATATATAAAGAAATACATTGATTAGCATAAAATATTGTGTACTTCTGAGTGCATGCCACATTGTAAATATACAGTTGCGAATGGTATTGGTGTAGATAGTGGTTGGTGCATGATGGTTATGTGTTTGTGAATACTTAAAACATGCAAGTGCATGTAATAATTAAAGGGTGCTAAATGGCTATTATTAAATAAATATTGTGCTACAATCAGGAAAACAGTGAAATAAACTGAGTAACTGAAGGAGAGAAAAAGGAGTTATGCTGAAATTAAATCTGTGCCTGTTAAAGACCTGCAGTTGCTAGGCTACTGACACTGCCATTGTGTGAGTGTTGTGCAGCACAGTGCTCAGTCTTTGCTCCTGAGTTCTTTAATAACTGCATTGTTATCTGAACATCAATGTTTAGTTCCTTCATGGTCAAGTTGAAGTTATTTTGTTCTACAACCAGAACAAGATTTTGCATTTAGGAAGCAGCAAGGTCTTAGAAGTTCTTAAATGGTTTACAAAATATGATTCTTAGGCTAAGCTAGGAATTGTTAGGCATTTGTAACTAAGATATTGATATATAGCCATGTCTATGTATTTACTCCATCTGAAGGTTATTTTTAAACGTTAATTCTATGATGAGCAGAATTTCAGTTTAGTGGGGTTTTTTTTCCCTATATTTAGCAACTTAAAATGTTGCTGCTGCTCATGCCGATTGGGAGAAAAAAAAAAGGGTTTTGTTGTTCTTCCTCTTTCCTTCATCTCCTTGGAAACTGAGGGTATCCTTTATTAGATTTCCCAGGGCAGTATGTTTTTTTTACATGCACAGGTTTTTTTAGTGTATACTTGGAAGTCCAATATGACTACTTGTATATCGTTTATTTTTATACAAAATGTATTTTTAACAAAGGATACCTATTTTCCATTGCTCAAAAAAGCATAATGTAAGAAGTAATATATATACTCATTTAAGTTGCATTTAGTAGTTTTTACCAAATTGCTAAGGTGAATGTTGTTTTCTTCCCTCTTGCATTATAAGCTCATTCAGCAGAAATATCTAGTGTCTGAAAACCAATCTCTAGTAAACTGCTTTGGTTCATGATACTTGTGAGAGGCATAGCAGTCAGTGTCACAATCGCAATTTTTTCTTCCAAATACAAAAGCAAAAAAAGAAAAATAGTAAGAAACGTGCTTTGAGAAGAAGTATAACTTTAAAGGATTATGGAATTAGTTACAAGGAGTTTAAGTGCTTTCTATGATACATCTTAAAACATTTTACGTACGTAATGTAGTTTGTTTTTCTGTGGATTGGTATTTCTACGCAACTAGGAAAAAATTGTACCAGGAATCAAAGTTTACTAATGCTTCTTAGGCATGAACTGTGAAATAATATCAGAAAACAACGTTCTTCATTTGCATGGTAATATTATTTAAAAGATGCTCTTGTTTGCATATCAAACCTTAAGAAAAAAGTATGTGATCATTCATATGTGAGATGCTCCAGTCGCTTAGTCGTTTTCATAGCACTATGTCCAGACCTCTCTTGAACTGGGGAGCTTGGAACTGAATGCAATACTCAAGGTGTATGGCCTCACCAGTGCTGAGTGGAGGGGAAGGATCACCTCCTTTGAGCTGTTGGCAGCACTTCTGATGCAGCCTAGGACTCTTTTTAGCCTCCTTTGCCACAATGTCCCTTTAAGTCTTAATATTGATTCACTTCATTGATTGTATGTACAAGAAGAGCTCTAAAATTCTGTTGATATGTAAAATACTTAGTTATACTTCAAGTGTCTCCTTAGTGATATATCTTGATCTTTCTATTTGAAGTGTTTTGATTTTATTCATGTGAACAAGTAGTTGTGCTTAATAAATAACAAAATTTGTGCCCAAATTATTTCATGTTTCTTTCATATCTAGTAGAAGAAAACTTTGGAATTTTTGCATCATAATGACTATTTACTCCCAGTTTGTTTTCATCTGTAAAGGTAATTGTGGTTGAAATTATGCCAGAAAGCAGTTCACCTAGTACCTTGTACCTTCCCTATTGATAACTGTAGCCCAGCTATCCATAGATAGGTGCAAGTGAAGCTTTTAAATAACTGTCTAGGTTTTGTTTTCCACGAGAAAAACAGCCACAAGCCCAAGTTTATTTATTTTCTAAGCAAGATGAAGAATGTCTATCGATAGGAAACCTTTCCTAATATGTTGTGTCTTTTGTTGGAAGTGTTTATATCACTTTGTTATATTTCATCTGAGTGGTACTTAATACACTGAATGTACTGATGAAAAGGTTTTTGTTTAAAGTTAGATTGTTAACAAAGTGCAGCACTGTACTCTTACAAGTGAGAATAAAGTGCATTATAATGTAAAATTGAGAATAACTGTATGTTAAAATAATTTGCAGGGAGGAGTAAATTTTAGCAAACAATACCTTTGCAGATGTTTGCGTTCTTGGTATGTAAATGGGTAATAGATAAATGACCAGGCTCATGCTCTGTCTAGGCAGCCTTTTGATATAATAGCTCAATATTTGATTAATTATTATATATAGTTGATCTGGCCCAGTACAGTGTTTCTTGTGTTTTTATGTTAGAGACAGTTATCCTTTCATTCTGAACAGAGCAAGTAGTTTGAGATTCCCTTTGTAATATTGTTTCTCAGATATTTTTTTTCCTCCAGTATTTTTCTTATTATGCCATTCTTTCAAGGACCTTTTCTCTTACAGTTTTTACATTTCCTGCAAATGACTATTTCCCTCATATACAGTAGAGAAAATGTGCAGTTTGAGTGATTTTATGCAGACTTTTAATGCTGGTTAGCAGAGGTGATCTAGGGGAAAATCTTGTATCACACTCTGGAGTCACAGGTTGTCAGACAGTGATACAGTAACACTGTAGTAAACTTTGCTTTTTCTTTTCCACAACTCACTTCAAATTTTGTTGCGTGGTAGTTAAGAAAACTTAGCTTCTCCTGAAAGGATGGTGGTGATTAGTAATTCATAGTTGTACTAAGTTAGTGGTATAGAATCGTGTAGGTTGGAAAAGACCTCTAAGGTCATCTAGTCTAATCTTGAATGCATCACCCATGCCCACTAAACCATGTCCTTCAGTGCCACATGTACACATTTCTTGAATGCCTGCCTGGGCAGCTTGTTCCAGTGAATCACTGTGCTTTCTGAGAAGAAATTTTTCCTAATATCCAACCTGAACCTCCCCTGGAACAACTTAAGGCTATTACCTCTTGTCCTATCTATAGTTATGTGGGATAAGAGGCCAACCCCCGCTTCAGCACAACCTCCATTCAGGCAGTTGTAGAGAGCAATAAGGCTTCCCTTGAGCCTCCTTTCTCACTAAGACTAAGCAATCCCAGTTCCCTCACCCACTCCCTGTAAGACTTGTGCTCCAGACACCTCACAGCTCCATTGCCCTTCTCTGGACGCTCTGGAGAAGGCCCACATGTCTTTCTTGTAATGAGGCACCCAAAATTGTACACTGTAGGTGTTCAGTTCAAGTGTTCAAGGTGCAGCCCCACCAGTGCTGTGTACAGGGGATGATTACTTCCCTGCTCCTGCTGGCAGTGCTGTTTCTGATACAAACCGGGATGTAGTTGGCCTCCTTGACCACCTGAGCAGACTGCTGGCTCAAGTTCAGCTGGCTGTCAACACCCCTAGATCCTTTTCCTCTGTTTGTTGGCATGTTGTTTGACATACTTAGCCTGTAAGTACTGCATGTGGTTTGTTTTGTCCAGCTGCCTTGGTGGGGAATTAAAAGAAGAGAACACAGAAGACATTACATTCTGATTTAGAAAGTGTTGAAATCTGACTAAAAAAAGTGAAGAACAGCTTCAGCTAGTGCAAATCAAGAACAATTTGGTGGTTTCCTACCTTTCCACATTTCACAGCTCTAAGAGACTATTTTGAGTGATATCAAAGTCTCCTTTTGTAATGCTGATGAAGCCTGTGAACATTCTTCTGGCTTTACTTCTGTTATGTTCATCTATACCTCATAAACACAAGATTGTTTAAAACAAAAGCTAGCTGTATTTTTAAATGAATAAATTTACTGAAACAAAAAGGTAGTGTTCTGTTCTTTAATGTTGTTTTTTTCATGTTGCATTTTAATAATTTTCTGCCTTAAAGGTCAAAATGTCACAGGTTAGACAAGTGGGTCTTTTAGCTGCTGGATGTCAGCCATGGAACAAAGATGTTTGCGCTGCTAGCGGGGACAGATTTGCTTACTGTGCTACACTTGCTATTTATATTTATCAGGTAAGATTGTTTTTAAGTCTAGCTTTTGTTTGTTTTTTACATTACTGTCTATATCACTTCAAGCCCTTTCAGTATATTTTTTTTTTAAGTATGATTACTGCTGAGAAGGTAACTATGTAGTACTTAATTCTGAAAAGGTATCCTGAATGGAAGATTATTCTTTCCGCTAGTTACAATAGATGCAAAAAGTTGGCATAAACATTATATTTAAAGTAGTGTGTGTCCAGAAGTATTTGCATAAAATAACAGGCTCTCAATCTGGAAAATACTTGAAATGAATGGAATGCAGTAATAGAAAAGGTTTTGAGAGGGAAATAAAGCAATTACAAGATTTCACTTGAAATGTAGAAGTAATCTTTTAAGGCAGCTTTAACCCATTCTGGGGAACTTTGGTCGTGGATTTACAGAGTTGTGAATTCATTAGCCCACCTTTCTTTTGTTTGGAATGAACTATTACTTTCATTGTTTCTGAACTGCAGAGCAGTTGCTGTACACCAACAAATAAATGTAAATGCTGTTATGTGGGATGTTCAGAGTGAGGAATACTGCAGGAAATAAAGGTTAAGCTTATCTTAACTGCACAAGCTATACTCTTAATGGGATTAGAATAAAATTGAGTTGAGTTTAGGGATTTTTTAATTAGACTAAGAAAAACAAGAAATGAGAACAATTTCATGCTCTTTTTTGATCAGTTGTAGATCACCTATGAAGGATGTAACTTATAATCCTTATGTGAAAATTGAGTGCAGTTATTAAATAAATGTGTATAATTGAAAATAACATACATTAATACTGTTTGAACTAACTGAATACTTGACAGCTTTTCAGTGCAAGTTAAAAACATAATAATTTACTGAGATATCAGGTAGTCAGAACTATTAAATCCATCACAGTTCTATCTATAACCCTGAATTGTTCTACCACGCAACAGTATTTAAGGTGAATTTTCAAAGTATTTATTTCTAAAATGAATTTTTACTTTTTTGTTTAGCTGGATCACCAATACAATGAATTCAAGCTCCAAGCTATTATGTCTGAGCATAAGAAGACAATCACAGCCATATCTTGGTGTCCACACAATCCTGACATTTTTGCGAGTGCCAGCGCAGATAGTTTAGTAATTGTTTGGAATGTGACTGAACAGAAAGTTGTGGCCAAGCTGGATGATACAAAAGGTATTTCAGACATGGGGATCTGTTTGTTCTGTACAGCTTTTCTCATGTTCAGCTATCAGATATTGATATATAGTAAACTTGTAGTGATTAGTGTGCCAGGGGTGTAACAGTTACACAACATGATATCCATAGTTGTAGTTAATTTTAGAAGATTATGGTAGTCTATTCCAGTAAATTGCTCCGAACTATCCAGTAATTAGGGAACAAGTATAAAGGAAAGAATAAAGTACTTGACCAATTCAGGAGTTTGTTGCCATTGATTTCTTGTTGAGCAGAAGCATTTCTATCATTATAAAAAAGGATAAATAATTAAGATTTAAACCTTGGATCATGTATTTTCATCATAACCTTATGAAAATGAAAGCAAGTAATGTAGCATCCAGCAGATCCAAGCAGAAAATATCCATGAATTTGAAAAATAGTTTTTACTGAAATATTCTAATGTTTACCCAACTGGGTAATATCTCAGGACTTAAAACTACTGGATAGGTGACTGCAGTGTAGAGAATCTAGGGTGTTAAATGTCTATACTTGTCACTGTTTCCTCTCCAGTTTTGGTTCATTCAGTCAAAAACAGCAGGTATATTTTTGTTCTTAAATGGAAAATAGATGCAGCCTGTGAACGGTCCACATCTCAGGTTCTTCTAGGATATTTTGGGATTTGCTACCCTACAGAAGAAAGTATCTAGGATAGCTCTGATTATCTTGTATGTCTTGCTTATGCTCCAAAAGGAATAAGTAAGGAATTGCACAATGATTTGATTTAATCCAAACAGAATGTTGGCTCCAGCTATGCAGTAATGTGAAAATTGATTCTTGGTTTTCAGTGTTACTTGTTACTTCATATGTATTTGTGTTAAAGCCATTTTTTCAAACATTTTTTCTAATTACGAACTTTCAAAAAACTTTATTTTTAGGATTATCTATTTAAGCCTTCTGATTATGTAGCAGTATCAAAGATAGCAAAAGTAGCATTCAGATGTCTGAATTGGAACAGTTATGAATTTTCAGCTTGAGTAGTTTGTCTTCTTGTTCACCCCATTTTATTAAATTGCAAGGATAATTAGTGTTGAAGTCTGCAGGTTAAGGATTCAGCCTTAGCAACCCTGTAGATAGATGTTACACAGCTGAATTAAAACTACCAGATGTCCAGAGATAAACTAGCAAGGGTCTGCTTTAATTTCCGAGCTTTCCAGTTTTCTCACAAATGTCTGTTATGATTATCTCTAGATTTCATTGTGATCTGCGAAAATAGAAATTGTAAGCTAGTATTTACTAATATTACTATGAACTATTGCAAATAGCTTATAAAATGTACTACTAAATGGAGATGTGAATAAATGAAAGGAATGTTTTACAGGATCAAGCTTGTACTTTCTTGTGTCTGATTGTCCTTGGCACTAATGGAATCAATTACAGCTATCGTGAATTGCAGCCCGTCAAGTTCTCTTAATGCTAATTTGAGACATTACTATTTTCTGGATATACATAGTTTACTTTCACACTGTAAAATGTTGATATAGTTCTCTAAATTTCGGTCTAATCATTTTTGTGTGTAAGAATAACTGTACCTACAGACATTCAAGACAACTGGTGATACTGGACCTGGCAGTAATGTGCTGAATTTCAAATCCTTATTCTGTATGTTTCAGGAATTCCTGCGTCACTTAGCTGGTGCTGGAATGAAGCTGATACAGTTGCATTTGTGTCTCACAGAGGTCCCTTGTACATTTGGACTATCTCAGGACCTTTCAATGTGGTAACTGCACATAAAGGAGCACACAGTTTCTTGTCGGATATCTGTCTATTTAGATGGCATCCAAAAAAGAAAGGGAAAGTAGTCTTTGGGCATACTGATGGAAGTCTGTCTATTTTTCAGCCAGGTAAAAACGTATATGGTAAAACATATACGTGTTTCTATTGTTGACAATCTTTGTATATGTATGTAGTTCTGCACTTTTTTCATTTAGATTTTTATGAATGCATACACCTATTCAAAATTTATAGTATGTCTATTCCTTGTATATCACAAAATTACTTAGATGAAAAGTACAGAGCATTTTCTTTGTTGCTTTTTTTGTGGTAACAGTGAAATTTTTGACAAGGATAACGAAGTTCACAGAATGATAAAAGCCACAAAATTCTACTGAGCTGTGTTTGAATTATTTTCTTATTCCGCGTAGACCAGCTTGAATTTTTCAGTAGTCTCTTACTTCTGTATTGTTCTAGAGTCTTCTTCTCAGGCTTTCTATAAGCCCGATCTTGAAAATTCTCTTTTCTCAAAGACTGTTTGGGGAAGAGTTTCTCTTTGTCTGTAATTCACCCTACACAACTGTGCCTATTTATAGATAGTCCAGTAATCTGCCAGTAAAAGTGTCTTGTTGAATAAGGACCTGTCCTTCTAAGATAAAATGTAGGTCAATATCTTTCTCTGAAGACAGATATCTGTATGCAATAGTCTATTTGATTTTTTTTCCTAGCTGCTACTTTTTCCACCACTGAAAACTGATTTTTCAACTTTGAAGAAAATTGTCCTTTAAACAATGTATTGATTTTTCACACAGTGTTATACTCCAACAACTGCTGGGAATAAAAAACATTCTCTTTCAGTTCACTGTACTAAATTGTCACTTGTTTCAGCAGTTCTTCACTGAGTCAGTACTGGCTTAGGGAAATGAGTCTTGTAATATTACATCTAAATGTGTATTGGACTGAGACTGAGTTTTTTTCTATATTGCAATATGAAAATAGAGAAGTAAATAAAAATAATTGCAGAAGAGTTTTTGTCATACAGAGGGAGCACTGGCACTGATGGAGATCAGTGACAAGTGATTTCCCCCAGGTGTCAGTGGTGGCCCTGATACTCTTCAGTATATTCATCAATTACATTGACAGTGGGATTGAGTGCATCCTCAGCAAGTTTATGGATGACACAAAGCTGTGGGGTGTGGTTGGCATGCCTGAGGTATGAGATATGATCGAGCAGGACCTGGAGAACGTCATGAGGTTCTGTAAGTCCTAATTGCAAGATCTTGCACCTGGAAGGAAGCAATCTCAACTACCAATACAAGCTTGGGGATTAAATCATTAAGAACAGCCCTGTCAAAAAGGACCTGAAAGCCACCTGTACCATTGGCTGTATCAATAGAAGCATGACTAGCAGGTTGTGGGAATCCCTTTTCTCTGTGCTGGTGAGGCCTCACCAGGAGTACTGAGTCTAGATGGGGGAGTCCTCAGTATAGGGGAGAGTGAGATGTCTTGAACTGTGTGCAGAGTAGGACCACAAAAAATGATCAGGGGATGAAGCAGCTCTCCTGTAAGGACAAGCTGAAAGAGCTGTGGCTGATCAGCCTTGAGAAGATAAGGTTCCAAAAGACCTGATAATAGCCGTTCAATATCTAAAGGGGAGCTATAGGAAAGAAGGGGCAAACTCTATTCAGCAGAGTCTGTTGTGAGGGGAAATGGTTTCAGGTTTACAGAAGGTAAATTTACACTAGGTATAAGGAGAAAGTCTTACACAGTGAAAGTGGTGAGTCACTGGCACAAGGTGCCCAGAGATGTGGTGGATGCTCTGTCCCTGGAGACATTCAAGATGAGGTTGGATCACACTCTGAGCAATCTGATCTAGTGGTGGATGTCCCTGCTCACTGCAGGGGAGTTGCACTAGATGATCTTTCAAGGTCCCATCAACTCTGAGGATTCTTTGATTGCCTAAGAAGAGCTAGCTGTGATAGCAGTTCCCTATGTACCATATTGCAACTTGCAGTAAAGATTTCTCTATTGAAAATGATCCTTTCTGCTGGGGAAAACCAGAATTTTTACCTGTCACAGAATGATTTTGTTTTTTATTGCTTTTTTTACCGTATTATTATACATATTCACTAAGATCATTTCAAAATAAAATAACCGTAATGCTGGAATGAAGTTTCTGTACTTAACCTGTCTAAAATTATTGGTTTATAAAATACTTGCATATTCTACAAATGGAGTGAACTTGAGTATCTATAAATTCCTTTTAGGAGCCTGAAAGTTCAATGGGATAGACCTGTTGAAGAATCCAGTGTTTTTATTTAGGTGTGAGTCACTGCTGGGTAATTAGCAGACTAGGATGCATAAGTTTTTTTCTCTTATACCTGTACTTTAATTAATTCCAGTTTATCCATTAAAGTAGCAGAATATTTAGGTTGGAGAAAAATATGTAAGGATTTAAGAGTAGTAACCTAATACTTAAATACAGTGCAGTTATTCAGAGCCAGATGTTCTATACTGATTTACCTTTCATTTATTCAGCGAGTAAGTACAGTCTACTTAAATCACCTTTGAGTCAATCCTATGATTCACGGTACTGATGCCTTCTTTTACTGGAAAGTTGAATTAAACAGTTAGCTTTTCCATTAGCTTTGTTCCGTTACTTTTTTTTTTGTAGCAGAGATAAAACTGAATACCTCCTAAGTGTTAGTACTCCCTAATCAGTTGGTTGTGCTTCCTATAAACTGAGGTGCTTGAACATGACTGGCACTGTTCATTCAAGAGGGCTTTTGGTGGGAATCCTAAAGTCCTGATTCATTGAAGTCAGTCATTTAATGATATTTTTGAAGATGTTCCTGGTGCTTTAGAAGAGACAACTGCACCTTTGTGGTTTTCCTATTTACAAACATAAGTGGAATGAAGGAGTCAATTTATGCAGCTATCAGTTGTACTGCAGTTTTAAATTCATTGCCCCATTTCTGGTAATTGATTTATAAAGTTAACACCAGATATAAGGTGAAATAAAATAATTATTTTCTAGTGAAAATTCTATTAGTATTAAGGATGTTCCCCAATAAGCAGGATATTTTTCTGCATTTTTTTATATTGATTTGGGTAGGCATATTCTACATCAATCATTAAGTACAGTTAAGTCTGTGTGTTTGTCAAAATTTAATGATATTTCTCATTATCAAATGAAAAATAGATGAAAAATTGAGTAACTGAAAATTTTAATAATGGCTAAAAAGTGATTTAAAACTACTTTCATAGGTTTTGGTTTTTTTCTTAGTACAAGGGCACAACTTCAAGAATACAGATTTATCTTTTTGCTTATTCTTCGGGACTGTTATAAAACCAAGAACCAGCTCTCCATGTAACAACACATGGGAAGTAGAGATGATGTTATTGAAAACCACCATTTTTAATATGGATTATTAAGTGAAATAGGTAATCTGTTTAATTAGATATTTAATCACAGGATTGTAGGGGTTGGATAGAGATCATCAAATAAAAACCTGATAAAACATGTTTTCTAGAGTAGATTGCACAGGAAGATGTCCACAACCTTTCTGGGCAACCTGTTCAGTGCCCTGTCACTGACAGTAAAGAAGTACTTTCATATGTTTGTATGGAAGTTCCTGTGTTCCAGTTTTTGCTTGTTGACACTTGATCAATTGCTGCATACCACTGAAAAGAGTCTGCTCCTATCCACTTGACTCCTGTACTTTTATTTATTAACTGTGATAAGATCCCTTCTCACCCTTCTCTGAACTGAAGAGTCCCAACTCTCTCAGCCTTTCCTCATAAGGGAGATGTTCCAGAGCCTTAATCATCTTTGTGGCCCTAATGACCTGTTCTGTCTTCAGAATCTATATGAGTATTTGCTAGTTGTACACACAGTTTTGGAGAGTAAAAATTTCAGAATGCAGTTGTTTTGTAACGGTTGCTTTGACTGCTACACACTTTCTCTTGTTCGCATTGTTTTGTTTTTCTGTATTTTGTGTTGTGTATTGACTTTCTAGTAGAGTAACTTGTATCTTCAGCTGTGCTGAATACCTCTTTACTCATGGAAGTTATTGGGACAATTTATATTTTCTTCCATTATGAATTGGTTAATCAAGCTGACAGCTATGTCTGTTTTCTGCTGTATTAGAAAATAGTCATCTGTAGGGACTACTTTAAATCACATATTGCAAAGTCAGCTTGCTTGAGATCAATGGAACAAATAGAAGAGCAGACTACAAACAATTTCAGGGGGAGACAGAAGTGAGATCTGAAGAACTATTCAGAGGATATATTTGGTATCACTTTGAAATAATTTGTATTCTTGTGCTCTTAAAGGTTCTAAAAATCAGAAACATGTCTTAAGACCAGAGTCTCTTAAAGGAGCGGATGAAGAAGATCCAGTTACAGCACTGGAGTGGGACCCTTTGTCAACTGACTACCTTCTTGTTGCCAATTTACATAATGGCATTCAACTAGTAGATTCAGAATCTCTGTCCTGTATCACAAAGTTTACTTTTCCAAGTGCAGCAGCATCTGTTCAGTGTTTAGCCTGGGTTCATAGTGCACCTGGAATGTTCATAACTGGAGGTAAGCATTTTATTTCCTGGTTTATGGAAAATTGATAAATAATAGCGTTTAGTCTTCTAAATTGATACCAAAGGTTTGATCTCAGTTTCTTAACACTTCTATAAATGGAAGTATGTATGCATTGTATGAGTAAGACCCCTCAAACGTTTGTGTGGAAAAGACCAGAAAATGACACTGAACAGTTTTACATATTTATATGAAAATGATATCTAACTATTTTTGCTAGACAATGTTTTCCTTATGCAGACTTCTTCAGTGATACTGAAATTAACTTGGCAATGAGAAATGTTGTGCTAGTGCGTACCACTTGCTCCTCCACTTTCTCTTTTTTTTTGGGGAGTTTATCATTTTTAAAACTATTTCCTGCCTCTTTCTTACACCTTAGATATTAGTGTCAAGGTTGGAGAACCAGTAAATAAGGAAAGTTAGACTTTGAGAACATTTTATAACAGGAATTCTGTAGTGTATATTTGCTGAAATTTAAATAACTAATATGACTAATTACTGTTCTTAATAGTTAAATTACCGTGGAGGTGTCTGTGCTTGCCTATAAGGTCTTATAGGGTTCTAAGTTTTAATTCCTTGGGTTGTTTTTGTTTGGTTTGTGGTTTTTTTTTTGCTTCTTTTAGTCCTTGAATAGTATATGTGTAGTAAAACAGAGTAATTAAAAACATACTTTTATATTTGTAACTTCAGATTCTCAAGTTGGTGTGTTGCGTATTTGGAATGCATCACATACAACACCTGTAGATAATATTAAGTTGAAGAATTCTGGTTTCCACAGTTTGCATGTGCTAAGTTCTCCTCCAAAGAAAAAGTGTAAGTGTACATCTGATTGTTATTCGTTATAGTGCATGCAAGTTAAATAAATATATATTATTTTTTTCAATCTTGGTATAGTCTGTTCTATCTCTGAAATCTTGTTTGCTCTGTGGTTCTTAATCAGTGTCCTCTGGTGCCAGTGAATGAATGTGTAAGGAATCAAGTCCTTTATAACATCCTTCTTTAGTAGGCCAGGCTTTGTACTCCCCTTTGTGTGTGTGTGTGTGTTTGTGTGTATATAAATAAACTGTCTGGAATACAAAGCATTTTCCTCAATGTAACTGTTCTTATTGTATAAATTGTTATTATATAAATGTTAGGAAATTATCATTTGTCTCTATTTTCTTCTTTTAAGCATTTTCATTTTCGTCTCCAATTAAATATCCTCATACATCTTCAACAAGTGAGGCTGTTCCTCCTCCAACTTTAACACAAAAACAAGCATTTTCTCTTCCTCCTGGCCATGTTGTCTGTTGTTTCATGGATGGTGGTGTTGGGCTTTATGACATGGGAGCCAAGAAGTGGGATTTCCTCAGAGATTTGGTAGGTCTTGTTTTTTTTTTTTTCCTGTTTTGGAATTACAGTTTGGCTAATACAGCTTTTTCTTCCAAAAATAAATTTGTTGTCATTCAGAAACAAAGATTTAAGAGTTTTCTGGTTGATGTAGATGAGGTTGGTTTTTTTCTTTTAACTGAAATTTTATTAATTCTTCATGGTCTTCTAAGAAATGCTACCTGGATTGTTTTTCATAATCTGGAATGAAAGGTGTGGTTTAATGAGGGAGGAGAAATGTGCCACTCAAGTGGTGACATTCACTCACTTTGAAATGACAAAGACTAAATTCTATAGGTAACTCTGAAAGAAATGCCTCCTATTTATTTCCACAAAAACTGCATGAGATACAAGTACAGTAAAGCTATTTGATAGAGCAAATTCTCAGCTACAAAACATTCTTTTTCAACATTGACACCACCGTATACCTTATGTATTTTTGTTGGCAGTGAACAAGAGCCTGTGTGCCATGCTTATAAAAATGCGCACCAGCAGATGTGACCTACTGCTCCATAGTCTTCAAACTTGCATGAAACTTGGCATTACCATGTTGCAAGACAAAGGTTGTCATCTTTTCTGGCCTGTTTCTGAAAGTTTGAGTCTTCTGCTTAGTTAGCAATGCTATGTAGTGGTCCTAATTGATGGTTTTTCCAGTTTTTAGAAAGTCCAGAACAATCATTCCTTTCCTATCCCAAAATACAGTGCACATCACTTTACCTACTAAGGGCTGCTTTTGGAACTTTTTCTTTGAGGGGGAAATGTACATCACCACTCTGTGGACTTCCATTTTGACTCCTGTTCAAAGTGGTGACACTGCATCTCATTTTTGGCGACTATGTGATCCAGGAAGCTTTAACCTTCAGACTTGTATTGGTTCAGTAGGTCCTGACAAACTTGCATGCAGTGTTCTTTCATTTCCTCTGTGAGCATTCATGGAACCCACCTGGTGTTATTCCAATGTTGCCACCACTGTTTCCAACACACTGAAGCTGGTATTCAGTTCCATACTTGTTGTAATCCGCTGATTTGAGTGGATGAGCTGATTGAGGTGCTCTTCATTTTGTGGTGAGACAGCTGTGCATGGCTGTCTGGAACTTGGCATGTCTTTCATGTTGCTGTCACCACAGCTGAAACACACCACCCACTGCCTCACTGTGCTTCCATATCTCTGTAAATGTTCTGCAAGTGTCAGTGAATTTTAGCGGGTACAGTTTTTTTTCTACATGGAGGAATTCAGTGACTCACCTTTGCTTTGTAAACACTCCTATGTCAGGTGTCATTTTGCCAGAGTGTCCTTCTGTTGCTGTCTCTCATGCAGCAATAAAATGTCACAGAATATTGTTGGGATGGTTCATCCTCTGCTGCCATACTACCGACATCCACCTCTGACACTGTAGACCTTGGTAACAAAATAGGAGACATTACTTTGGGAACATCCCTTGTATTAGCTTGTTTTGAGACAGAAGTTCATAATTGGGTTTATCACATATTAAGTGAGCCTCTTTTTTACCCCTGCCTGTTGATTATTCAAGAGGGCTTTTCTTGTTTCTCTACTCCATTTTCCTTGAGAAGCTTAAAGTAGTTCACAGGTATATTCCAGTATGCGTTTGATTGGAGGTTTATGTTCTGTTTTCATTTTTAATTGATTTTTCTGTAAATCAACTGAAATGTAAAAAAAATTTCTTGCTTATTGTTTGTTTTTCAAGTTCTTGTCAAATTTAATTCCACAAGACTGTTTTGATCAATTAAGATGGGAAAGTTCTGAATGGTTGAAGTATAAACTGCAGTATAGCAGAAACTGGTTTTAGTACACAGAAAAAACTTACTGGAATATTAGAAAATGTTTCAGAATATAATCAACAGTGCTTTATTTCAGTCAGATACTTTTTACCTAAAAGGTAAACCTAATTTCTGTTTTACTGTTATCTTTTTCTTGCTTTTTTTTAGGTTTTGATATTTTTTATTATATTTTGTCATCTGAATTCCAATGGACAATGCTAAGGTATCCCTGGCATTGTATCATCCTGTTGTTTTATGACAGCATTTTTCTGTTTTTACGAATGTTCTTAAAAGGGTCAAGTGTTACAGTCCAAGCTATTTTAATACCTTTTGATTTTTGACTGAGTAGTCATAAAGTTCAGGGTTTTTTGAACTCATAATTTATCTAAATAGCTTTTAACAGAGCAGCTTTTAGAGTTTACCTACAACTGGACTTCTGGAGGAAAGAAACTTTAAATGTAATAAAAATTGATTTAATATATTTTTTTTCCCTTTAAGGGGCATGTTGAGACCATCTTTGATTGTGAATTCAAACCTGATAACCCTGATCTTCTTGCTACAGCTTCATTTGATGGCACAATAAAAGTTTGGGACATAAATACTTTAACAGCAGTTTACACATCTCCTGGTAATGAGGGGGTTATTTATTCCATTTCTTGGGCTCCAGGTAAGAATATTTTGCCTCAGGTGTAAGTATTCTTGAGTCAGTGTTGACTAGCAGCACTTTGTGTTAAAAAAGTATTCATTTGGGACAGAAGGTTGTTTTTAAAGTTTGTAAATGTAACTGAACAAATACCCTTAATTCTTATACGGTCCAGTGTTTTAGCACCTGAGATTTATGCTTGTGAGGAATATCTCTTTCCTCCAGACTTAATATGAAATGCAGAAACTCTCTAGTTTTTCTGCCATTACATGACAGAGATGATGAAAAAGATTTCTTTGCATAGTAGTTCAGAATTCACACTGTATATTATGCAGAAGTAGAATACGTGTGTTTGGTTCTGGCTCATCCTTATTTGGTACTGTAATCACAGAGCTCTATGTTTCTCAGAATATATGTACACTGTGTACAATGTACATACACTTAGAAAAGACACCAGAGTTGGTGGGAAATTTTCTGGTTGGAACTGTTCTGCAGCCCATTTAGCTAAACTTGAGAACACATTTATGGTAAAATTACTATTGTCAGTATTTGTGGCTGAGTTCTTTGCATAACAGATATGATTTTACTTCTTTTTTTTCCTCAAGTCTAAATTCAACTGATTTACTTTCCTGTGATTGTCTCTCGCAATTCTATGAGTGTCTTCTTCACAGATTATTTGTATTGCTCTGTGGAAATTATGACAATATGAAAAATGTTTCATTTTTTTGGGCTGTTTTGAAATTTAAATTGTTTGTATTAGTATCTTACATTAAGAGAATAACTTGTTTGTGAAGAGAAGAATTGGTGTCTCAAGACTTGAGTTCTGAATTTTTAAAAAAGTAAACTAAATTTAAGCAAATTGAAAGCATGTCCTTTAGACTGTGTACTCTTAACTTCAGTTCCTTACACTACATTGTTGTTCATCCCAGACTGAACTTCTTTCTTCTTTCACATCCCTTATTCCCAAGTTCCTCCCAACCTTTGTGCGATTGTTCAGCTTCAATCATAAAATGTACACTGATATTTGTCGTTATTTGGATTTGGTCTCAAAAGAACTCTCTTTTTACATATTTGTCCCACCAGAATCTCCTTCCATTCTGTATATGCACCTTTTACCTACACTCCCCTTGTACAGGTTACCTTTTTTGATCTAATCACAATATAAAATAACGGTACACACGTATCTGTGCCATATAGTTGTTAAAGAAAATTATAGCTATATTGGGCGCAGACAGTCACTGCAATGAGAAGAATCTTGATTTCTGCATTCTCACACTAGAGTCCTATGTTCTTATTTCTCACTTTGTAGAGTATAATTACAGGCTCAAGTACGTTCTTGTTAGCTCAGGTGCTGCCTGGTGCAAGATTTAGGAAAAGCAAAGAACTGTAGCATTCTAGCTGGTTTGTATTAGTATACAGGGAACTTTAACAGCAAGTGATCGACTTCAAACTTGAAGCATGGAAGTTGTATGTGTTTCTCAGTTTGAGTCATATGCATAATGAACATTATTTTCTTCTAACTGTAACTGCAAAACTTTCAGCAGGCATCGAGAATGCTTTCTTCAACTATACAGTTTTAGTTCACCCTTTGTACAAAATAGGATGTAGGAAAATGGATGAAACTGTTATTTATCACTTAATATTGAATGCTGGCCTTAAACTGTGAAAAACTGCTGGTTTTGTACCACTGTTGACTGCTATTCATATGGCATTTACTGTGATAGCTTAAAAATGTCTTTCTCTGAAGGAGATCTGAACTGCATAGCAGGTGCAACATCCAGAAATGGTGGCTTCATCTGGGATGTCCCTAGAGGCAAAATAATAACCCGATTCAGTGAGGTAAGATGAGATTATTTCTCTTTTGTCTATCGTATGTAAACTAGCTGTTCCCTCTAGTACAAAATAAACGTAGCATTTAAAAAAAAAAACACACATGAACAATGACCTATAACAATCTATAGGAAGAAAAGTATGAGTGCTAGTTTATCTGTGAGGCAGATGGAGTATTTTTTTACTTCCTCTGAGAAAGTTCGCAACCTGAGAATAGTGAAGAACCAGGTGGCTTCCAATATCTTAAAAGTGGTTCTGTAGTGATTCACAGCAAAAGCAAAGTTACTTCTTTCTTACCAGTGTAAATATATATGGATGTAGACTCCAAAACTGAGGATCAAAACGTAAAATAGTGAAATGATGTTCCCTATTTTCAAACATAAGACCTAGGAAAGAATTTCATTCCCTGAAGTCTAGACCAAAAAAACTGTCTTTTGCAGCATGCTAAAACATGTGGTTTATTTAGAATCTTGCCTTACAGCACCAGTAATCTGTGCAGACTTCTGCATGTACTAGGATGGTAGCATAATTACTATTGACAGTAGGAGCATGCATGCAGGCAGCATGCATGGTTTTGTAGTAGTCTGTATTTTATGTATTCTCAATATTTACCTTTAGACTTTGTATCACGCATAGTTACATGTGGCTACATCTGTATCAGGAGAAGAGGCTGCTCTTTAAGAAGACAGAGAGAGAAGAATCTCTTTCATAAAATAAAGCAAGCAAACACCCATTCATGAGTTCTAATGCATCAGAAGATTGGCACATTGCTACTAATAAAAATCTAGTTTTGACCACCGGTCCTGATGCACATCTCACTTAAGTTTTCACAGTTACTCATTCTCACTAATTTCATTATTTGATCAAGTAGCTACCATTTATTAAAGCTTCAGATTCATGAGTTGCTTATTCTTCCTCTTAATCCAGTTTTGTCTCGTATTCTGGAGACTATGGCAGTTTTATTACTGTCTGTGTCCCTCGTTGCAACTTTACACTCTTGGGACCTCATTTGGTTTTGTACATTATACTTTACTGGGAGAAAAGGGCTGAAGCCTATAGGAGAAGAAAAAAACACAGAATAGTCAATAGATAAGAGAAAAAGGGGTGAGTTATTTCTTATTGATAGGTATTTTGCATTTTTTGAAGCATGGAAAGAATGGAATCTTCTGCATTGCCTGGAGTCATAAAGATTCCAAAAGAATAGCAACCTGCAGCGATGATGGATTTTGGTGAGTGTTACTGGAAGAAAAAAAAAACACAAAAACAGCAAATGCACATCTCAAGCCAGTAGACTTTGACAACACCATCAGTGGTTAATTTTAAAACCATGCTTACTGGACAAAATTTGGAATATAATAATCTTCTGTATTTGCTAGGATATATTTTTCATGATTTGTAAAATAATAATAAAGGAACTGTATCCAAAAGTAGTAGTCTTTATGGCATACTGATATTGAAAGCTGATCATAAATTTTATTTAGCAGAAAATATTGTTCTTTGCTTTTTTATCTGTAGATAGAGCAGACACTGTTCAAAAGCTATTTCTCTTTATTTGTCTTCAGTGTTTTGTTGTTTGGTTTCCTGTTAGGAATCACTGTAATAGAACAAAATAGTATTTCCAGTTTTCTTAATATAGAAGGATAATAGTTTGTTTGAAAAAATTATCAAATAACAAGGAAGAATTTTGTGTGTATTGTGTTTCAGTACCTTTAAAAAATCTTTTCCTTTCAGCTCTTTCAAGTGTTTTTCTTTCAACTCAAATTTAACAAGAGGAGGAACTTTATACTCGAGACAAAAATAAAACAATTTAAAAAAAAAAAGTTTGTACCTACTCTATCACCATGACTTAGATTTTTGGGCTGTAAGAATTCTTTAGGGAGGGAGGTACTGCAGTGTAAACATTTTACAGCTCCTTTGGAGGAATGTTTTATAGATGGAGTCCAATTAAATGTTTTGCTGGGAAATACATAGTACTGTAGCTAAGTGCTAGGAATAAAGGCTTCTTTCTGTATATTTTTGTTGCTGTCTGGCTTATTTGTATAGAATCAAGCTTGACTTTTGGATAGCCTGTCCATAATATTCTATTGTAATTGGTTTCAGTATTATTCGAACCATTGATGGCAAGATTCTTCACAAGTACAAACATCCAGCTGCAGTGTTTGGCTGTGACTGGAGTCAAAACAACAAGTGAGTGAAAAATAACCCTAGTAATTACTGTTATATACTGTTGTAATGGTTTACCAGCAGCTCTACATTCATAGAAAGCATCTATGGTATTGCATTATATAGTAGAATCATGCTGTTAGACTATTAAATCCTTCTCACAAAGATGTTAATATAACAAATATAATGCATTTCTAATACGTGTCTAATTCTTGCCAGTTGTCCAGTTCTGAGAATACTTTATGCTACTTTGATGGTGATAAATACTCGTAAGTAGCTATGATCAAATTTGCATCTAGAGAAAGAGAAGTGGCCATTCTTTAAAGCCTCATTAGAAGGAGCCCAATATGTGTCTGCGCTTTGAGGAATAGTTGATAATGACTCTTTGACTCTATAAATAATAAATATAGCTGAATAAGAGCCATATATATATTAGGGTTCTTGAATATGTAAAGTAATAGAGTAATTTAATTTGAACACAACTGCCTGAAGATGAATCAAAACATAATGTGAAGGAACTCTAAAATTTTAAATGTTTGTACATCACGTAATCTTATCAATTGATAATACGCATTGAAAAACAATGTATGGCAGCATTTTTCCCTAGTGACAAAAGAAAATAATATCTGAAAAACTGAATATGTCAATATAAGACTTTAAAATGACTTTGTAAAAAGTTCTTTGTGAGTAACCAAGATTCTAATAAATGTTGGGATTTGCATGAGTGATTCCTAAAATAATGCCGTAGTCAGGCTGTTCTTTGCCTCTCCCCTGAGTTTTGCCAGCTTGTGGGTTTCCTAACATGTAGTTTGTTCTAATAGTGTCTATGAAATCTGAAAAGAGGCAAAAAAAGGTTCTGTTTTAGGCTGTACCCTCTTTGAATACTTGTTTCACTCTCCTGTAGTTTCAATGTAAAAATAAAACATTGAAACGTGGGTATTGAGATAAATATAAACTCATATGTAGATTTTTCACATTTTCTTTTTTTCTCTATTTCATTAAATTGTAAAACAGTAGTAATTCAGCCTAGTAACAGTACTGTTGAGTTGAATTTTGAATATTCAGAAATGCTTGATTAGGCTCCAGTACAAACACTATTCTTCATCCTTTTTTTCCTGATTTCATCTATTTCATGTGGTTATTGATAATTACATTATGAAGACAAATACAAGCAAAATTATTTTAAAAATAAGTTGTAAAGTATGCATCGTATTTATTGTTAAACTCCAAAGCCATAAGTACTTATGATTATTCTAGTGACTAATTATTTACTATTTTTATTTTGTAGAGATATGATAGCTACTGGTTGTGAGGATAAAAATGTGCGTGTCTATTACTTGGCAACTAGCTCTGATCAGCCACTGAAAGTTTTTACTGGACATACTGCAAAGGTGTTTCATGTACGGTGGTCTCCTCTGAGAGAAGGGATCCTCTGCAGTGGCTCTGATGATGGGTGTGTATTTCTGAATTTCTACAAGATCCCAAGCACTGGGCTGTTCGAGTGACTTTTGAGATCTGTACTCTTACTGCCACTAACTCTTTTAAGTTCTGTGAGTAATACAGTCATTCAGATCCCTGTGTAGGTCAGATTCAAAATGCTGGGCATTGACTCCAGCCTCTTTTATAGTTACTTTGGTAAACATATTCAAATAAATATTCTGAAGCTTAGAATATTGCTAAAGTAGACTCAGTAGGTGACTTAATGAATACAGCTATTTTGTATCCTGTTTCAGTACTGTTCGAATATGGGATTATACACAGGATGCTTGTATAAATATTCTTAGTGGACATAGAGCTCCAGTACGAGGACTGATGTGGAATCCTGAAATTCCATACCTTCTGGTATCTGGCAGTTGGGACTATTCAATTCAAGTCTGGGACACAAGAGATGGAACTTGCTTGGACACTGTTTATGATCATGGTGCAGATGTATATGGTAATATTTAAAATATATTTTATTTCTGTATTAAAATGAATTTTAAATATTTGACCACACTTTTAAATTCTATCTCTACTAGGGTTAACATGTCATCCTAGTCGACCATTTACTATGGCATCTTGCTCTCGTGACTCTACTGTGAGACTCTGGTCATTGACACCGCTTATAAATCCTCTACCAATAAATATCCTGGCAGACAGATGTTGGGATGAGGTTATTGGTAATATAGGTAAGTAAATGGCATATGTAGTTGTTTTGAGTTTGTACGTGTTACTATACTTAAAAAAAAAAAAAATTCTGTATGCATATATAATTTCTAAATACTTTTGTATATTAGATCGTGCTGTAGAATCTGGAGCTCCTCCTTTGCTGTGTGGTAAGGTTTCCAGAGATATTAAGCAAGAAGTGGAAAAAATGATAGAAAATCCTCGAGGAGAAAAACTAAGGTGGTTTTCAGAATGTTTTTCAGTAAGTATTCTCCAAAAAAGGGTCATTGCAACGCTTTAAGGATGTTAGACAACAT
The DNA here is from genome assembly GCA_013399175.1 of Odontophorus gujanensis. Lineage (NCBI taxonomy): Eukaryota > Metazoa > Chordata > Aves > Galliformes > Odontophoridae > Odontophorus > Odontophorus gujanensis. The sequence continues at coordinate 148,445 of VXAB01009833.1, read as the reverse complement.
GAAGTTGACAGTTTGTCCTGCTTTCTCCTTGGAAGTCAACATCCAATACAATTTTTTTCTTCTACCATTCTTTTCTCTTTTGAAGGGAACTCAAAAAAAATAAAATATGCAGTGAAATCTTAACAATTCTGTATGTAAAAATGTCTGACTGTACTGTCTGTCAGTTAAGACCAAGCTTTCTTAAAGGGAAATAGGCAGAGTAGCTTGATTTTTCATAAGGCTAGAGATTAGGATTTTCTATCGAAGAAAATGTTTTATGTCAAACTAGATTGAATTTTCTTATCTTAATCTGTCAAAGGGTTACTGGATAAAGTTTAAACTACCCAAGTGTCTATGTAATGCCAAACTGCTGTGTTGCCTCCTGGCAGCTGTAGAAGTGGACTGCTTTTGCTCCAGTGTCCGTCTGTTGACTTTTTTTTGGCTGCAAAGTGAGATTTCCTTTAAATCACTGCAACTTTTTGTGCAGTTGAGTTAAAATTATCAGCTCCTGGATCCCTGTGAGTACTCTTCTGGAATCCAAATCCTCGAATTTCCTGACTGTTCCTTTACAGTGTTCTTATGCAATTACTCATTTTATGAAAGTGCTACATTTTGATGTTCTATGTTAATTCTAGAGTACAACTATTACAAAACATTAGAATTTTGAGAGAACAAATTTTTCTCACCAGCTGTGTTCAGTGCTTTTTGAGTCTAGCACCTGCTTAAACTACTGTGAGTAGATTTTTCTGCTTTTTACCAGCTCAGAAATAACTGGGTTTCTAAACATGACATTTTGTTATTCTTAGAAAAGTTCCTTCAGGTCAGAGGCTTAATGATTTTTTTTATAAGCCTTTAATTACTTCAATTCCCTTCAGGAACTAATTGAATGTTAAGCCATCGTTCCCCCTTTTACAGAGAGAAAGATTCAGATACTAGACCAGTATAAATGTTTAAAATTTTAGAAACACCCACAAAATATCACTGCATCCTCTAGTATCTGTACTGATAACATCATATGTGTCTCAAAAAATTTTAGTGAGATTTAATATAGTAAACTGGATTTTCAGTTTAACTAATTTTTTTTAACCTGACTGATATCTTTCTTTGACAAAAGACAGTAAACAACTTCTAGGATAGCTGTTGCAACCCAACATATTCTTTTATGCCTGAACTAACTGCCAAATAACTTGTATGCACTTGGGAGCAAAAGGGGAAGCTCTAATGGTGAGCATTCAACTATGACTACACATAAGCAAATACTTAAAATTCACGAATTGTACTGTTTCTTCAGTCTTCAGAAATGAAGGAGTGTTATTATCTTGAATGTTGTATATTCATGGTAAAGTGTCCAATATTAAAATGGTCTGCAATTTTACTTCTTGGAATTAACTGACAAGCGTTTTTTGAGGTTGTTAGAAGTTTCATTTCTCTTGAATGTTATTGTAATACAACTTTCTTTTTCATCCATAACAATTTTAGCCTCCAGGAGGCAGCAAAAATTTGTGGGATTTAGTTGCTGTAATAAAAGGACAGGATGATAGTCTGCTTCCACAAAATTACTGCAAAGGAATTATGCATATCAAACATCTAGTTAGATTTAGAATGGTAAGTGAAACTAAACATTATGTGAAAATTGTTAATAATCTATTTATTTTACTCCTTTAAAAATAGCAAGTAATGTTTTATGAATGAGTCACAACTTATTCAGTGCCTGAAAAATTTGTGCAATATCAGCTCACTATGTAATACTGATGTTAGAACAATGGCTTCTAAGTGAGTCTGTAATGATTTGATAAATACTATATTAGAATTCTGTTATGTATGTATATTTTATATTCAGTAAAATAAAATTATTTTGTTATATAAACCCAAAGTTTGTAATTGTGTCCAGATAAGGGACAGGGGTATTCATGTGTGAAAATGGAGAAAAGACAGCAGAAATATGCTGTCTGGAAGGAGTGGAAAAGCAAGAACCTGTTGTTAATGGAGATACACAGCTTTAGTCTGACTCAGAGATGAATGTGAAATTCTGGAACCAGGCCACAAATTTATTTGTAGGTACATATATGAATATGCAATCAGAATGTGCTATTTTTACAAGATACGGAGATATGTGGTTCTTTGAGGGACTCCTCAGGGAAACTAAACAATCTCATGTTCTAATGACTGAGATGGAAATTAGAGGGAAGTGATGTATTGGTGTGAATCTGGTCATGCTTAACTGCCACCTCAAAGGACTAAATACCTACTGGGTGTTATGAGACATTAACTATTGTATGCTGTCTTTTTTGCATAAGTCGCAAGACTCTTATTAAAGAGTTGCCTTACATATCTTATGGCTCTTTGGTGATAGATTTTTTATATTGAAGATGTTATCTGTAGTTATAGCAGCTATGTAATAACAAAAAGTAAGATTGTTTGGTCTCAAAACAAAACAACAAACAAGTAGTTGGCCTTTCTCAGCAGCTGACATTACCAAAGTAAACTGCAATGTAGACAAAGAGCTGCAACTGCAAAGGATGTTCAGAGTTCAATCAATACTGTATATGTTGAATTATGAACATATAAAGAGCGCTCGTGCATTTATGGTAGGAAGAGTTTATGAACTGAGAATTCATGAAATGTGAAGGGGGTTTTTTGTTTGTTTTAATATTAGATGTGATCCTTTTGCAGCTCATTTCTCAGACTCTGCCAGGTGGAGAAGTTTGTTCATACTTCTTAAACTAATGTAGAAATTACAGTTGTTAGAAATAAGAGTTATTTGTTCATCATATGGTCAGTGGGGTTTGACAGAACATTAAGCCTACTGTCTTTATTCTTTCACTAGAAGAGTAATAAGTATAATTTCCAGGGGCATTTTAGTTTCAAATGTAGAGAGATTTTTATAATGGCCATTTTGGGTGAATATGAGAGAATGGTTGAGAAGAAAGCAAAAATATGCAAGAGATTAAAGGAGATAACAAGGAAAATCTACTATTCTGAGAAGGATTTGTATCTTAATTTATATTTTTTTATTCTATTGTAATGCTTAACTATAATGCATTCTTAAAAATTGTTTTTGTCGTAGCAAGCTAACTGGATTTTTTCTTTTTCTCTAATTTTTTTTTTTAATCAGTCTGAAGCACACGAACTGACAGCAGTAAAAATGTCCAAGTTTGGAGGTGGTATTGGTGCACCAAGTAAAAAGGAAAGACTTAAAGAAGCTGCAGAAATACATTTGAGATTAGGACAAATTCAGCGATATTGTGAACTGATGGTAGAGCTTGGAGAGGTAAAATATTATAACATTGCTGAAAAAGATTAAATACAGAGGATTATGAAAACCAGGTGGTATAACAACAGCAGGGAAAAATAAATGTGAAGTGATCTTGCTCCAGTTATGTTGCTTTTAATACACAAAGACTAATCCATTGCTTGTTAATATTTGTAAAGTTTTAACAAGTTTATTTTTATGGGAGAAATATGTAAATAACATACAACTCTTTTTGAAAGTAAAATCATCAGGAAAAACATATTATTGCTTTCTTCTAGTGGGATAAAGCTCTCTCAGTTGCACCTGGTGTATCGATGAAGTACTGGAGGAAGTTAATGCAAAGGTAAAGTGCTAAAAATACAGTGCTGAGTTGTAGCTTCTGTTCATAAAGTAACACAAACAAGTAGTAAGATTAATTACTAGTATCAGTAGTAATTGGCTTTTCTTACAGCACTCTATCTATGTTGCATTTTTGTCAGTAAGCTTTGGCCTGAAACTGGGTTTCAATTACAAATGTGGATGTGGAAATAAAGTTAAAAAGTTAAGCACAAAGTACACGTTTAACTAGAAGCTTTGTCTGGTAGAGTGTAGTATCCTTAAAGCTTGCATCTTCTGAGACTTGGAAATGCAGATGGGTTTCAGTGGACTTCATATAGTTTCATCTAGCACCTATACCATAAAGTTTAGTGATCAATTATGTATGTAGATCTTTCTTTTTTATTTATTCATTTGTTTAATTAGGAGAGCTGATCAGTTAATTCAGGAAGAAAATGATGATGTCATCCCATACTGTATAGCTATTGGAGATGTGAAGAAACTAGTTTCTTTCTTTACTTCAAGAGGCCAGCTTAAAGAGGCTCTGCTTGTTGCGCAGGTATTATTACATATACCACTGTATGTAATAGCATTTAGCTATCCGTTTCTGATTCTGAAGATGACTAGCATATTTAAAAGGCTGCTTCTGTTCAATTTTGCAGAATTGCTAAATAATGAAGCTCTACTTCCATTCTCTATTGGCCACTATTTACTAAGAAATCATAAAAATATATCTCATGCTGATTTTAAGCCTGGTTCTTCTAAATTGCAATGAGACCATTATAATAAGAACTGATTATTACTGCTAGGTTAAAGTAAAAAAAACAAACCAAAAAAAAAAAAAAAAACCAACCATAACCTGATTTTATCAGTCTGGGTTTTTTTGGTTGGTTGGTTTTTTGTTGGTTTTTTTTTTTAAGTTTTTACAATTTCTCATTTTTCCTATTAAAGCCGTAGTTATACTTCCAGAATATTTGGGTGAAACTGTTCAGCTGCAGTAGTAATAAATGTAGGAAATGAGCACTTGTACTGCTTTACTGCAATAACTTAAAAGGTTACCTGAAGAGGCATACAAGTATGTGTGTATATGGAAGACAGAGGGTATGCAAAACATGCAAGACTGGTTATTAATTTCCCTTTCTCCCTTTATTTTATTTGAGTAATTTTTGCCTGGTTAATACAGCTTCTCAAACAGTCAACATTCATCCCTGTTCCATCTTCTCATGCCTGCTTAACCTCAAATGTTTAACTGGTTCATACTTGCAAACTTGAATCATGTGTATAAGTTGGTCCTTTGAAAACTGTCTATCTGAATGTTGTTAAATTTAACAAATTATACTGCATGACCCTTAAAGCACCTTAAAACTTTAGAAAAATCTTCAATTTTTTTGTAAGAGAACATTATAAATGTTGCATTTGTTAGAATTAGTTGTCTTTGTCTCAAAAGTTTAAACACATAAAAGGAAAAATATAACTTGACATTTTGACATTATTTTTTAATATTAATTGATCTGAGTTTTAATGTAATTGTCTCAGCTGCGACCTAAAGGATATAAAATTTCATTTTGAGAGACACTGATCTCTTTATATTTAATGTTTTCTTATTGTCAAATGTCAATAATGAATAAATGTAAAAAAAAATAATAAATAAATACTTTGACCGAAACAAGAGACTTCATGCTGGTTTGGCTTTACTAGATATGCTGGTATGCCTACTCTAGTATATCCATGGAGTTCAGTCTCCAGTTACAGCCACTGGTTCCTAGGGGAGTGAAAAATGAAGCTTGCAGCTCTCACTGTCCATCTGAAGCTGATTTAAAAAGCTGAAAGAATTTTCTACAAACTCATAGGAAGTAGACATCTCTTGCTTCTGTAGAATTTCATATGTAGCTGAATAAAAACGGGCTAAATTTTAGCTATGATTAGCTTTGTTCATTTAAACATATCTTTTGCTATATGTGGGCTTTAGAAGAATTTTTAGAGATCTCAGATTTATTCTTACTGAACATCACATTATTGCTTATGATTGACATTTTAATGAATCTGTCACTTTATTCTCTTCTAGGCAGCTTGTGAGGGAAATATACAAATGTCACCGCTCTCCACTGTGAGTGGATCTTCAAATTCTGATTTAAACAATACAGATGATTATAATATGTAAGTTGTTCTAGTTTATAACTAAAAACATCAAGGGGAATAAACCTTAGTAGTTTAATTTGGAACCAGCAGTGAAGAATTTGACAACAAAAATATTACATCTTGTATTTATCTCATGGAACCAGTTGTCCACTAACTGATGCTACACTGTATAATCTCCCCCCTATTGCCCTTTTCTGGCATTGTTTTGGGTTGGTTTTTTTTTGTTATATACATGTATTACAATTGCAAGGAGCACTCTTATGCACTTAAATACGTCTTTAAGTATTCAGCTTTATTTCATTAGAACTTTGGGAAAGTGTAGAGTAAGCTTTATCATTAAGTAGTATGAGAGACCATATGCTTCATGCATCTTCTCCTGAAATCTTTGGTGTTTCTCCTTAGAAGCCATGTATTTTTCCTTGTTCAGAACAATGCTCAGAAGCCTTTATCACGTTATCAAGTGGTATGTTTATTAACTAAAGTAGCTTGAACTCTGTATAGTTACTTCACGTACATTGATAGCTTTTGAGCAATGGGAGAGAAACTTACGCAGTATTCAGAGGCACAGAAGGAATATCGTGCATTTTATTTCTTTCCTCAGTCTGAGCTGTTTCCATACTAGTGCAGGTTTTTTGAAACTGATCCACTTGAACATGTATTAGCAGAGATGGATTTGGTTCAAACCAGTAGCATTTTTTGTTACTACAGTGTCATTCTATATTTGTATTTCAAATATAGAAATTTCAGGATTTAGAAGCAAACTTGGAGAGTTGTATTTAAATTCAGAGCCAAACAACTCTGACCTTAAAGTGATTTTACTGAGTTCACATGTTGTTAACTGCAGGCTTCTTCAGAAGGTCAATGAAGAACTGGCGGAATGGTATTTCCAAGATGGACATGCAGTGCTTGCCGCATGTTGCCATCTGGCTGTTGAAAACATAGAGGTAACTTCTTTCTTCTTTGTGTTTTTAATTTTAACTCTGTATTTGTAGAAAGGCCAGCGTTGACTTCCTTCCCATATCACTGCATTAATGATTTGGATTATGTTTTTCCAGATGTGTGTGTCACATGCGAAATTCTACTAGATAAACTTGGTTTTTGCTTTGTATTTCTTTATATGCAGAGCTTGATCTTTACAATGTTGAAGGTGGTGGCAAAATTCCCTGATTATTTTTTTATTCAAGATTTTTCTCATGAACACAAAGGTTGCTCCAAAAGTAATGCTTCCTGTTTATTTCCGTGGAAACAACAACAGATACAAAGAACACAGTAACACTGATAAGAGCACGTTCTCAGCTACAGAATGCTTTTTGTTGCTACCATTAGCTATGCATTTTCTCCAGTGATGAACAAGAACCTGCATGCCATGCTTGTAACAGTCTATGCTAGTGGAGGTGAGCTGCTGTTCCCACTGCTGCAAAGCCCCACCCAGCTCCTCATTGTGCTAATATCCACTGTTTGGTCTTCAGAAACATGCAGCAAGTATCAGTGAATGTCAGTGGATGTGCTTTTTCCACATGGATGAATTAAATTGCACATCTTTGCTTCATATGCAATTCCATGTCAAGTGCCATTTTATCAGACTACCTCTATGCTGCCATCTGTTACACAGAAATAACATTTAATGGGATACTGGTGGGAACATCCAGCCTCTGCTGTTATATCACCAATATGTGCCTCTGACGTCATAGGACAACGTAATAAAATAGGTGACTTTGCTTTCAGAGCAGCCCTCATAGTGAGTTGATGTTTTATTGAATTTTAATAAAGGCAGTGTATTTTTATAACAGGGAATACACTGTACCTCGATATCTTGCATATATACATATTCACAGTATTACTGTTTACCATTTTTGTGACCCAAAAGACTTATTCAGAATTGGAGCTTCATTATACTGTCAAGAATGTGATTTCCACCAACTTTGAGATATAAACAAAGTCAATAGAAAAAAAACCTTCCATTGACCCCCCAAAACTGTAAGATTTTCATTTTGTTTGTTGTTTTTATGAATTACTGCTTTTCCTTGTTCTCTTTGGTCTTTGTTGTTTCTGATCCAACATGTTCTTACATTTCTGTTCCCCTGAATGAGTAAAATTCGATCTTTACTTCTTTCTCTGAAGAGCAGATTATCAGTTAATGTCTATATTTCAAAATGTACATGTTTGAGGGTTTGTACAGTCTTAACTGTTTAATGTTCTACTATCCCTATCAGCAACTCCAGTTACCCAGAAAATATGTACAGGAGAGACATTACTGTTTTTTGAGTACCATTTCACCAAAAAAGAGGGTGAAATATTTATTCCAAATACTACTGTCCTTGCCTAGGACTTAATAAACATGATAGTGATTCCTTTATGTATTAAGATTAATCTCTTTGAACAAATTAAGGAAGTATCTGCAAAAGGAATGTATTAGATTATTTGAAAACCAATTAACACATGGTACACAATTATTGACTTGTTCAGGAGGCCTAAATTTTATATAGAAAGTTTATTTAATTGATGCATATTTTTTAAATATCTGTTTGTAAAAAGGCAGTCTTGTAAATGAATGTCATGTGCTGAACATGGTGAATCCACAAAAATGATTGTGTCCTTTAATGATACAATTTTTTCATTGAGCAAGCTTGCAATGGCAAACCTGATTCGTGGAAATGAACTGGAGTTGGCAATCAGTGTGGGTACTGTCTTAGGAGAAAGTGCAGCGCAAGCAACACATTATGCCCTAGAATTACTAGCAAGAAAATGTATGACAATAACAACATGGTAAGAATTTTTTACTCCAAAGAAGATTTATTCCCCTCCCTTGAAAAAATAATGGTGTCTCATACTGAAACTTACCTACACCAGGCCGTTGTGAGTAGGTAGATTTCTGCTTGAGTAAAAATTACATCTATGAAGCACAGAGAAATGTGATCATTCTACTTTAACCTCAAAATATTTTATATGTGAACTTTAAGTGAGTCACAAATCATTGTCATTTAGAGTATGAAATGCACTGAAAAAGCTAGGCATCTATTTGGGCACTAATTAGCATAGTAAGTCCTAGTCTGTACTGAGTAGAAGTGACTGCTTTGGACAGAGTAAGGCTAGTACTGAATTATAAAGTCAAAATGCACCAAAGTTTAAGCAGGATCTGCAAAGTGATTTTAAGTTCTTATTTGACAATTTAAAATCACAAGAGGTTGAGGAATTACTTTATACTGGTGTTGGATATACAGGTTAGCTGACAAGATTTAAAGATGAAACAGGATTACTGTTTAATGCTGGAGGAGTAGGTTATTTCTCTGTTGCATACTGGGGGAACTTCATCTCTGCTTGATTTTTTTTTTCTTCTCCCTTGTAGTGGCTTTACTTCGAAAGACGTGGTTTTCATTTGTTCTCTACCAATAAAACAAAATGTTGCTAAGATATATTTGGCAGCTGTACAGTATTTTAGAATTAACATTCAATAGTCCATGTACTTAAACAGATGTGATTGGGCCTTAGTTTTGCTTCTAAACTTAGTATTTGCTCAAGCAAATAAAAAGTTAGTCATGAGTCTTTTCATATTTTCTATATTTCATATTTTCATATATTTTCTATTTCATGTAGAGATATTGACAGCATAGCATAGGATCCATTTGGTTTTCTGTATTCGTGTGATCATGCATAGGGAAGCTTGAGAGCCTCTGAGCTTATTTGAAGGGCTGACTTCATTATACAGATTCTTGTTTTAAAAGATATCCACCAACTGTGAACATCTCATTGCAGAGACCTCAAGGAAAATGTAAAGGTTGATTAATGAAATCAATTTCTTACAGAATGTTTTCTAGAAATGCTTGAGAATATGAAGTCCAAATAAAAACAACAAAACTAGGCATGCATTCCTTTTCCCAATTCACAGCCCAAGAAAATCATTTTCTCCAAACACTTGGATGTGTGATAGCTTATTAACGCCATTTTTATTTTGTGTTTAGCACCTAAATACTGCTAAAATGAACTTTCTTTAGAAGGCTAGTGATACTTTACTTGAAATACTGAATTCTCTGTAGACTGATTCAGCCACCTTATTTTTTCTTCGTACTAAATATTTTTTCTATTTTATTCTTAAAAAACATTGTGTGATTACATGTCTGTTTCTTTGAAATTTTTAATTAACTGATTTCAGTTATCAGCTGAACAGTTTCTAATCACTTTAAAAAGTAGAAAAAGAAATCATTGCTTGTAAAGGTGATTAATTTTCCCAACTGCCTTGCTGTAGGCAGGGTTGCCACACACTATGTTAGGCTGCCCAGGGCCCCGTTGAACCGACCCTTGAATGCCTACAGGGATGGGGCATCCACAACTTCTTCTTCTTCTGTTCCAGTGCCTCACCACCCTCTGAGATCTAAAATTTGTGAAATATACTATATACTCACAGAGTCTTTTTGAATCCTGGAAAGGTGGCTATTTCATAGTAATAGTATAACTCATTTTCCAAAGACCTTTTGGTATTAGGTTTGTCAGGTTGTCAAAAGGGTATTGGAAATTTTTTTCTGTTATTCAAGTAGGCTTACCTGACTCTTGGATTTGCTGTTGTTTAGTTATTTTTTATTAGAAACTTCCTCTGTATTTGAAGTAAGAATACAAAACAAAAATTTGTTCAAGATTTGTTCATCACTGTTTCAATGTCTTCCTTTTAGCTTTCCATCACTTGGATACAGGTATTTTGCTTGTTTCTAGAAAGAGAGATAAGTGTGTAAGTTGACTAATGATGCAAATAAGTCCCATGGTCCTCATTACTTAATCACAGTCCACTCCTGAATCTGGGATAAAAAGCAAACCAAAATATTGGACAGGAACTTAACATTTTTAAGCCAAGGACTGCATTCTGAAAAACCAAGGGAGCTCAGTGAGTTTTTGTCTTACAAACTCAGTCTTTGGGTTACAGGAGAAATGATGTGTGCATGAATGGGAGAGCCACAGAACAACCAGAATAATCAGCTCAATCTAATATTTTTTCAAAGTAAATATCTTTACATGTGCTCCTTCCTGTTGTTTCTTGTTGTTAGATTAAACAAGAAGTACAGATCATGTTAGAAGTGTTAGCATCCAATTCCTTTGTTGCATCATCTCTTCTGTAACACTGCAGAAGCTGTAGCCATTCCAAATGACTGAGTGATGCTTTATGCTGATGTCATGGTGCTCTAGAAGGCTTTTATCCTTCTAACTTCACACAGCTTGACAAAGGATATTTTTTCATGACAAAGCAATGCTAACATCTTCCTTACAAACTGGAATGATCCCACTCTCCCTTCCCATCCCTGCTCACGTATTTCTGCATCTCAGTTTGAGGTGGTTTTGACACAGGTATTAAATTCAACTAAAGAATAATATATGCCTTCTCCAAACAAAGTGAATAGGCATTTATTGCAAGGCAGTGACCTGAATCTTCCTGTCTTGTGGTGATAAGAGTATCAGAGGAAGGGGTGATGGTCACATGAGAGACAGGAAATCAGGAGCAGAAAGATAAAGGAATGGGAAGGAATATGGAAGGGAAGGAAGAAGTAGAACCTGCCTTTTTAGTACGTTGCTGATTGGAATCTTAAGCCTCATTTATTGCACCGAAAATAGACTTAATTGCTTTGTTGCTTCTGCCCTCATTTGAAAGTAGCTGTATTTTTTGTTTCCTTCCATAAACTAGGAAGAATGTGAAAGAGAAAAGTTTCCTCCTATTACAGATCATTAGGAGTAACTGTATGCTGTCTTGTGTTTCTACAGGGACTTAGCTGCTGATCTTCTTATGATGATTCCTGATAATAAACTGCAGTTGGTGAAACTTTGTGCTTTTTATCCTGGATGCATAGCTGAAAGAAATGACCTACATGAAAAGGTATGGTGAAAAAGAATTCACCTGAATGGTAACAAGAACTTATGTATTGATTTGTTTCTTAATTTCAGAACATTTAAGGCTAGTGTTGAATAAATGTGTAAGATGATTTTGTCAGTAACAGTCTTAAGTTATATACTTAATCTTGTTTCTATTTTTTGCAGCATTTCTATGGCACAGGTTACTTCCCCAAGTTGTTTACGATCATCAGAATTACTTGTCTGTAGGATCTGTAGACTCCTCATCACTTGTGTAGTGTAACCAGATCTTGGTAGAGCATGTTTATCTACTATCCTGAATTGTTTTACATCTTAAATAAGTAATTTCTTTAAACCCTCCTTTCCCTCTTTTCAGCAGCAAAGGCATCAGCTCCACTAACTCCCTTAATATTTGACATCTATTAAGCAGTAGTAACATGTTTATAAAACCATTATCAACAGAAACAGATACTGATTAAAGAACCATCTCTGTTGTTCTCTGGTCTAAGTGGCTTTGTTAATGCCCAGTGCATGGAGGTATAACCTTTCAAACAATTCTTTAGAGAGAGTTTGATCTTGATGCACAGAAATACATAACATTTTAGATAATTCTTTGAATTTATAGTAATCTTTAGCAAAATCATTGTTTTCCAGTGTAATCTTCCCAGTGTAGAAGAATGTATGAGATTGGCAGAGACAACTGAGGCAGACGGGGATATATTTGAAACTATAAAATACTATCTGCTAAGCAGTGAACCAGAAAAAGCTCTCCCTATTGGCATTCAGTATGTGAAAGGTACTTGAATGAAGAAACTTTTTAAGCATAATTAATTTATATAGCTTATCTCTTCAATTAATTATTTCTATTTTTCAACAGAACAACTCTGTGGTTCAGATTGGACTTTAGATTCAGTTTGTCCATACCTTGACCTTCTAAGCTACATTCGCACTGAACAATTAATGTTGAATAACTGTACACAGTGAGTATGTTTTCCATGTTTATAACAGTAAAAGTTTCACTAAAGGAAACTTTTGGAAATAAAAAAACTATACGTGCAAACTGTTGGTATCACTTTTGTTGACCAAAAGAGTGGTACAAACAGATGGTAACCAGTAGGTTAATTCTCAACTTGGAGAACTGAATGTGGAATTTTCCTAAATGTTCAAGGTTTAGCAAAAAGAAAAAATATATATTTTCCTGCTATGTATTTTCTCAGGAATTTACAATGTGGGAGTCAGTACTGCTCTTTCTGGAGAAGTTCACTTTGATTTGTTCTTCTTTTAGTTTCTTGAAGAAAAAAGAGCAGTAATACCACACACAGTGTGGTTTTTATGTCAAAGTGTTAAGGAAATTCAAGCTGTCAGTCATAAAATTAACTCTAAGATACTTGGATTGCTGTTTTCCAACCTTGGTCATTCTATGATTCTGTGATTCTGTATCAGTATAAAGCAGATGAAATGTAGTAACAATTACATACACAGAAAGTAAACATAAATAGCAGACGTGTATTCCCCACAAAAGATGGACTGATAAGATTTTAGAATTATTTATTTGAATGTGAGTTTAATGATTTACTTTTCAAATGCTTGAAATTGTTACTGTTCATGATTAATACTTATTCATTTGTAGGTTTCGGAATGAGTTGCTAATTTTGTGTGGTTACATTGGTGCTTTACTTGCTATCAGAAGACAGTACAATAGCATTGTACCTGCACTTTATGAATATACAAGGTAATATTATGCTTTTAGTAACACTTTAAAATCGCAGTTCTTTTTACGGTATGTGCTATTGGTAGACCATATTTCTCCGCAAAAAATGAGGTCACTGTTCTGTGATAAGAGGTATAGTGGTGTACCTGTGCCTGCTGTAGTGCCTTCTTTACTTTTCTTGTGCATTACGAAAATACAGATTTGAGTTAGTTAACTAAGTTCTGAATTAATGATTTCAGTCAAACACTTTGTTGTGTAAGAAAAAACAGTTTTTAGATGACCATTCAGCTTTACTTCCATGCATGATTGTATGTTGTTCTAACTTTGTATCTGTGTAGGCCTCTTGTGAAGACTTGCTCAGTAGCATCGATGACTGTGTGACTTTAGAGCTTGTGACTTGTGTGCTTGCATCCTTTCCCACCATGAAACTTTCTGATAGCCAGTGAGCTAATATTCCCAACCTGCAAGTTTTCTGCGTGGTCTAACCTACTTGACTCCACTTGACCCTGACCAACCCAGCCATGACTTGACCTGACTTAGCCTTGCCTGCTGTTCTTGACCTCATCAAGTTGACCTGAGTTGACTTGGTGCACTTGATCTGATATGACTTGGACTGAACCACTTAACCCATTCCAAGTTGTCTTCACTTGACTCACCTGGACTTGACTGAATTAAGCCAATCCACTTGACTTGAATGGATTAAGATCAATAATCTCTGTTAATCTGCTAAATAAAATGTTTATATTCAGAACTTCAATACTCCTTCAAAATATAACCACTTTCATTTAGTCTTCCTCTCTGCTGCCCAGTTAATTAGTTACCATTTATAGCAATAACATCTCCCTCATAATTTGGTGCACTCAAATCTTGTTGATTTTATTCTTGCTGGGTAACAAAGCCAGGTCCAAGATGTCACTGATTTTGTAATGCAGTTTGCTCTGGCATTACTCCAGATGATATTGCTTTACATCAATTATATATATGCACTTAGTTACAGTCAACTTGTCATTACTAGGAAATAAAAACCTTAAAGTACAGAAGGGCCTCTTAAAGAGAGGGGAAAAAAAATGAAGATAATTAAAGATAAGCTTAAATAAGGTATAAATTAGGATAACTGAAGACAAGTTTAAAAGCAAAGGTATATCTTATACATCTAGTAACAATATTTCTGTGGCTTCATTCTGGTGACTATCATGATGGACCAACTGTTGAAGTTGTATCAAAAGTTGTTTATTATGTCTTTTTTCTTTCAAGAAAATATTCATTGTTACAATTAATTTGGAATTCATTTTCTTTCATTTTCAGTCAGCTTTTAAAAAGACGGAAAGTGTCCGTACCACTGAAAATTGAACAGCTCTCTGAGGAATTGGGTGCATGGAGAGCCTTCACTCAATTAACCAAGTAGGTGGAAAATACAAAATTAGGATGAAGGGTCTGTTAGCATTTCAGTGTTCTGTTATGAATAGTGTTTATCTCATTTATAAGATCAGTATATGAATGTTTTTAAAAAGTAGTATTTTCTGGATGTTAGTTTCTAAAACAAATTACGATGTGTGGCCAGAAAGTGGTGTGTTTTTTTTTTTTTCCCACAGATCTACCAATGAATTGCCATGCACCCCACCATCTGAGTCACAGCAAAAGGTGTATTCGATACTGGTATCACGAATACAAGAGGAACCCCTGAAAGGAATGATTGGGCCAGACTATGTCACTGGATCTAATCTTCCTAGTCATTCAGATGTTCATGTCTCTTGTTTGACAGGGCTAAGGATACAGGTACAGTTCCAGAGAGCTGAGGTAACCCGTCTTGGTGTTAGCACTGAATATTGATGAGGTTACCATAAGTCTGAGCTCTGTACCATCATGTAGAAAGAATGTTTTCCCTATCATCACAGTAGCAGAAGTTAAAGATATGGACAAGTGCTGAGATTTGCTATATAAATAAGGCTATATAACGAAATGTCCAGCCAAATAATTGCTCAGTTTACCAATCCAGAACTTCTTACTTTTTATGGAAAAAACACGTTTATTTTGCCAAATATTCTGTCTTTCTACATATTTATTTCACCTTCAACTCTTTATCTCCTTATAGCTTGAGTGAAAAAAAGTCATGACTTGCCACATCCTGACATTATTCCGTTCTCATTATTAATTGTAATGGAAACACATAGTATAAAACTTAATGAAAGACAGATATTAAAAACTGAATATTCAAATATTTTTATTTTTTATTTGCATATGGTTTTAAGATCAAAATATGCTCACCCTCATAATGCCTTCTTTTTTTATTTTTGGGAAAAAAAAATTGATGGGGCCTGAAAATACTTTGGGTGCTTTCTCCAAGTACTGCCTCAGTGTGAAATTATTCTCTTATATGAGGCTATCTGTTTTCTCTGTCCAGTGCCAGATGCCACCCTAAAGAGTAACAGGGTTGTTCAGGGATTAAGAGGGATAGTTTTGCATTGGAAACTGGAGATCACAAAATACTAGTAAGATCCTTAAGATAAACAAAATTAACTACAACCAAGTCTAAAGGACTTGCTGCCAATATTTCTGCATGAGACCAGTGATCTCTGCTGTGGCTTAGTGGAAAATACGTGCCACGTGTTAGTGGTTGCTAACAGCCACAGAAAGCTGCTGTTGTTATACTGTTTGACAAGAACAGCAAATGTGTCACCAGTTTGTCATCTACAATATCTTAATCCCTGGATTAGTGAATACTATGCTAATCCCTGGATTAGTGAATATTAGGAGTCTTTACTTTAGGCATGCAGATCAGCTCAGACATCAATGAGTAAGTGCTAAGGTATAATAACCTAATTGCTTGGTCTCGCAGTTTTAAGTGGCAAGTTCAGAGAGCGTGCCACTGTAAAAATACACTCAAAATTGAATTACAGCTTTGAGACTGTATTTCATCAAATGAAAATAACTGGAAGATACCTTCTCTCTCATTATATAAATCAGTGCTTTGTCTTTTAAGTTTTCATAGTGAGCAGTGGATATTGTTTGAAAACATGGAGTCTACTGAGCTATTCATGGAGTCCCTTTTTGTTTTGTTTTAAAGGTGGAGACATCCAAAACATTGCATCATGCAAAATTTAAGTCTCAAATAACTGATAAGCATATGCAATACAACGATTATTAAAATTTTTTTACAAACTGAAGGCTACGAAACTTTGAGCCTCCAGATTTTAGAAGCTGTTCACTTAACGGTTGCACATTATTAAAGGTTTGAGTTGACTAAGTAATATTGTCACATGAGTTTAGATGATTGATACACAAAAACTCAGTTTTCATATCCTTCTCAGATATAACAAAATGTGGTAGTCTTTACACAATACATGTGTTTTGTCTTTTTCTCTCTCTCTCCAAATATTTATTGTTCCAGGGTCCAGTGTTCTTCCTTGAAGATGGAAAATCTGCAATTTCATTGAATGATGCTTTGATGTGGGCCAAAGTGAATCCCTTTTCACCACTAGGAACAGGAATACGACTTAACCCATTTTGATGTGGTGTTTTCCTCTTAAAATAACACCGATTGTTAAAGGACAAAAAGATGGCAGTCAAACTCTCTTGGGAGGCAATTACTTGGACTTTTAAAGTTGAAAAATGAGAACAAAAAAGACTTTTCCAAGACATGTTCGTTGATTATCCAAAGAAGAAATTATTTGAGAATCCAAAGAAAAAAATCCTAATTTAATTGACAGCCATGTATTTTTTTAATAAAAATCGTTGTCAGACAGTGCAGACATATTTCAGCTAAATTTGTGTAAACAAAGGCCTTTTAAAGCATGTAGGCCCTACAAATCATCAGAATACAGATAAACTGTGAAATCCATAAACACACTTTCAAATACGTAGGATTAATGACTTTATGAACAGCCATTGCAATGTGTTTTTAGAATCACTGGAATCCTGCAGCTGTTTCACACAATGAACACTTTTTTGATTTTAACTAGTTTTTACACAGGATTCTAAAGCAAAAGTAACATTTCAAAAGTGCATTAGATGACTTCTGCATTCATTAGTTATGTGTTTCATTAGCAGCAGTACAAAGATGTTTATTAATGTTTTGTTTAGATAGATTTGAATGTCTAGATTGTTATAGTCTATTTTCTAATAGGTTCATCTTTGACACCTTGTCCCCCATATACTCACTGAAAGCTAAGATGTATTTATAAAGTTTTTTTTAACAACGGCTTTGTAAGGAGCAAACAGAAAACATAGTGAAGTTATTAAAATACTTTATGTACATTTAAAATGCTTTCTTTTTACACTTTATATTTGTTATAAATGTACACATAGTATGGTGGACCAGAAACAAATGCTTGTGCATAGATTTTTATTTACTGACTGTCATGGCTTTGTAGTTTATTGGTATTCCACATCATAACATGATGCTGTGCACTGGGAGTTAAAGAGTTAATGCTGCAGCTCCAGTTTTGGAAAAGAAGAATGAACCACAATTCCCACACAACTGTTTGGTTTTTTTATTTCTGTTTTCCATTAAGAGGGAAAGATAAAACTGACTATAAGTCACAACACTGACCTTCTTTTTGCCTGTCTTGGTTCTGCATGCTTGCTGGCCATCTTGTCTTCAGCTTTAGAGAAAGGTCTTCAGTTTTTAGATACTCTAGTTTATTTATTAGCTTCAATTCCAATTATATCGTATTATCTTGCATTCCATTATCATATTTAGTAAATTAGCTTTCTCCTTTAGCTTGATGCCACTGTTATTTTTTTTTCCCATCTAGGCCCACCTCCATACTGTTTCCCTACCCACCTTCTCTTTTTTTCCAGAGCATGGTCCGTGTCTCTCTCTCCCCTATTAGTCACAGAATTAGGCTGCACCAGGCTGGAATCATGACACTAATTCTGTGCTCAAGTGTAAAGTTATGGCAGTAGAATACTAGTATTTAAATATTAAAGTTGTGTATAGTATGCAATTTAACCATAGAAGAAATCCTATGACTGGAATTACTAATCTATAGGGAAGATGCTTTGGTTATATTCTTTTTTTAGCTTGATGGCACACAAGCAGAAAATCTACCTGACTTTTATCTTTTAGTACATTAATCATACAACTTTGATTATAATATCTGTTTGTACAAAATTCATGAGTGAAACTAAAATTTGCAGCCCCCATATCTGATGACAGGAGCTGAAGAACTGGCTCAACTGACATGCTGCTATATTATCAATTTTTTGCTACATTTTAAGGATTTTTACTGATTTTTCATAACTTAAGTATCTTAACAATATGTAGTATAATTGCATCAATTTGTTGCAATTAAGTTGTGCCTTAACACATAATCTTAGGCAGATTTTATTCCCTCTTCAAATTAGAGAGGGAAGGTTAATTACTGTTTCATTGTTGAAATAAAATAAGTCATTGTGAATAAAATGGTTGTTTTCTTTACTGCAGTTTTAACCTCATGTGGTGACAGAAGGGAAATGTGCAAAAAAAGTTCTTCATTATCCAGCACAGCTAGTCAAATACAGGTATTTTCCCTTAATATTTAAGAATCCTTGGTCTTCAAGTTGCTGTTTAATTCTTCTATAGTGAAGAGCACTTGTTTGACTGAATTAAGTTAGAAAGCTCTGTAATAGTGTTTTTTAATTACTATTAATATCAGCATAGCTTAGATGTTAATGTCATTTTATCCTTACAATATCAAACTCATCTGTTTGAAAGAATCTGACCATTACATTATTAAATCCAGAATTACAGGAATTTAACATTACATTAATGCAAGAAAGTACCTGCCTTCTCTAAAGAGTGAAGTTAAGCTACTAAGTGTAAGTACTTTTTTCAGATTAGTTTTTTTTGTTTTAATTTGAAGCTTTTACCATTATGTAGGAATAAAAATCCAGAATCTTTGCTCTTGATTAAAAAGGAAGAAAAAAAGGCACTTGTGAAGACTTGGTCTTTATGTGGTTGGAAGGGAACTCCAGAGATCATTGAGTCCAACCCACCCTGCCAAAGCAGCTCCCTAGCCCAGGTTGCTCAGGTAGGTGTCCAGGTGGGTCTTGAACATCTCCAGAGAAGGAGACTCCACCACCTCGCTTTGCGGCCTGTACCAGTGCTCTGTCACTGCACTGTGAAGAAGTTTTTGTGCACATTTGTGTGAAACTTCCTATGCAACAGTTTGTGGCCATTTCCCCTTGCCCTGTCAGCAAAGTTGACATGGATGCTAGGCAATATTGTATGAACAAATAAATTATAGTACTGTAGAAATAAATAACAAAATCTATATTGTAGAGCATGTAGAACATGATGATATGAAATAGTCTTTTTATTTATTTGGTTTTAAGTGAATTAATGCCTAACTGTAAACTTAGATTTCTTTTATTAATTATGCAGTCAACAGTATTCTAATTGAGACGGGTTTACATTTAAAGTTCCATATTTCTATGGTTAATCCTTACAGCAGTATCTAGGAAGGTTCCAAGTATCTATTGTGAGAGAAGAGCTGTCAGCTGTTTTCTCCTGAAGTTCTTTAGAATGAACATATTTTGTCTGTGGTTTCTGATGAATCTATATGCAAAAAGGTGGAAAAAAAATCATGACGCTATTAAAAGAGATGTTTTAATCAGATTTAAACTAAGTCTAAATTCTTACAGTTAAACTCTGAAATGAGTGTCTCATCTTCCCTTGTGAGGAAACCATTTTAGCCATGCATATAAAGACAGTGCAGTACAATTTTTGAGGGTGCTACTATTTAAACCAACACAGATTCACCTTGATGGTGTAAATGGAAGAAATACAAATAAGATGAAAGCTAATTAATCAGATCAATTTGTGGCTGTTGCCATCAGTGCCTAAAAGAGCCAAACAGGATTTCAGGATGGTGAATATACCCAAATTAAATCAAAGTGCTGAGAAAGGTAAGGAAAGAATTTTTAAGTATTAGAATAATGACTGCTGCAAAAAAAAAAAAACACTCTAATCAATCTGATCTTAAAAGATGAGTTAACACTGCTGACCCTCTCCAAGTCTCCTATTTTGTAAGAAGGTGTAGCTTCAAAGTTTTTAAACACATCTCTTGGTTGTCTGTATAGAAAAAGTAAAAAAATTTAACACCTACATGATCCAAGAAGCAAACTTATGTGGGGTAACAGCAGGATACAATAAACTCACAGGAGTGCAGCAAAAGGCTCCAAAAAGAAAACAAACCAGAGAACTCGATTTAAATCTGGAAACCACAGTGGTGTGGTCAAGATGATTTTTACTGGAAATGGAGCATTGTCCATAAAAGGACACACTGAAGTTAACATTGGTTACAAAGCTGAATGTAAGGGAATTCAAGTGAAATAAGGTGGATTGCAACACAGAGGAGATCTGAGTAGACAGGCTCATGATCTGTACAGTCTGAAAAGCACATGAACTGGTTGTAGTGTGACTGATGCATATGAAAACATCTGCCTGCAAGACTAGGGCAATTTTAAATGTCATACAGTGTGCCTTGCAGAAGAGTACTAAACGTTAAAATGAACAGAAGTATAATCACTGTTTGATTTAATGTCCTCTCTCGCTGATACTATCACATGATCTTAGAGTGATAGACAACTGATCCAACTCCTAACACTCATGTAAGTTAAATCAACAAGGGCACCATGCACCTTGTCCACCAGGACCCCCAAGTTTTTCAGTGCAAAGCTCCTCTTCAGCCAGCTGCCCGCAGCCTGCTGCCAGCACAGGACTGGAAGGACCTGCAGCATCTCTACAGCTTTCACAGCAGGCTCTCTGCCGCTCCGGGCTTACACTGAATCGCTCCCTCTATCAACTCCTGGGCGACGTCGAAAGCTCGCTTTGCGAAAAACTCGACGCAGGAGGAAGAAAGCAGTCACAGTCGGAAGGCCAGGGAAGGGGCACGGCCCGGGTGAGGCCAGAGCCGGGCCGGCATGGCGGACCTGCGCTAGTTCCGGGGTTCCCGCAGCCACCCGAGCACGGGGCGACGCAGCCTTGTCCACCACAGCGCCGCCGCGCTCCGCTCGGCGCTTCCCGGCACGGCCGCCGCGAGGCAGCGGGCGGGGCCGGGCTCGGGGCCTGTGCTCGGCTCCCGTGCTGTAGCAGCGAGTCTGCGTGGTGTCACAGTTGGAGTTCAGGGCGGGATTGAGATGTTACGCAGTGTATTTTAGAAGCTGTAAGCTGCTCAAAAAGTAACGTCTTCTGTTGGTGAACGTCAGTGGGTGCCATTTTTTTTCGGCGTGGTGGAATTTATGGACGTGCTTCTGCTTCACTTGCATGGCGGACCTCATGTCGGAGTGGCCCTCTGGTGCCGTCTGTCACACGGCAGCAGCGTGTCATGGGATGTTGGTGGGTAGGTTCAGCCTCTACCGCCGTACCACCAACATCTGTGAGCCAACATCACAGAATTGTAGGATTGGAAGGGACCTCTAGAGATCATGGAGTCCAACCCCCTGCCAAAGCAGCTCCCTAGCCCAGGTTGCACAGGTAGGTGTCCAGATGGTCTTGAACGTCTCCAGAGAAGGAGACTCCACCACCTCTCTGTGCAGCCTGTGCCAGTGCTCTGTCACTGCACTGTGAAGTTTTTGTGCACATTTATGCAGAACTTCCTATGCTTCAGTTTGTGGCCATTTCTCCTCATCCTATCGCCATACACTGCTGAGAAGAGTCCAGCCTCATCCCTTTGCCTCCTGCTCCTTAAATATTTATAGATGTGGATCAGATCCCCTCTGGGCCTTCTTTTCTTAAGGCTGAACAGATCCAGGTCTCTCAGCCTTTCCTCATAAGAGAGGTGCTCCACAGCCTTTAAATCATCTTTGAAGCCCTCTGCTGGACTCTTTCAAGGAGGTCCCTGTCTCTTTTTGTACTCAGGAGCCCATAAATAGGAGGCATTGCCTTCAAAGCATTCATTCTGCGAGACCCCCATTGTATAAACACACAATGAGAACAAAACCAGGCCTGTTTTCTTAAATTTCTGACTAAGCAAGGCATCGTGTTTTTTGGGAGAACTTTACCAAACACTCATGTCACCTATGTTGTTGGCATGCACTTTTAGTACATGGCATGAGAGTGGGCTGATCTGCACAATGTAATCCTGCCACAGCAACAGCCTACATTCCTGATTTTGTTTGTTCCCATCCAACCTGCCTCAGTTAGCTGAAGGGGTTCTATTTTCATATTCTGTTAGCGTAAGACCAAAGATTTAGAAGTGAGTATTATCTGAGGTTGAAGTCACAAAAATACCACTGCAAGCTGGATCTGGGTAAATCTGCTTTTCTATTGCTCCGTAGAATTAAGGAGAAAGCAGCACTCAGTAGCTTGCATCACTTAAGAGGATCTTGTTTGCTTTTTAGGTGACTGCTGGAATCAGCAGGGATAGTGCAAATGCATGACAGCACAAATCCACCTGGATGATGTCGGACAGCAGGGACTCTAATATCTAAAGCCAAACCAACATCCTCTTTGGTTTTTTTTTGTCATGCAGTTTTGCCCAGGTCAAATTTGGAAAGCACTGTGCACATCTGAAGGTAAGAGTCCAAGTGATCTTACTGGATGTAGACAAGTTCACAAGTGGTTGGCTTAGTACTGCTGTGTTTCTTGAAGTAATAATGGTAGTGGCGTTGTACAGAAAACAAGAAATCCTTAGTTTTTGCAAGGAGCAGAAGTAAATTAAGATTCTTTTAAACAAGGGTAGGTTGTAGGAAAGCTGAATTTTACTGGGTGGACATAAATTAGCGACTATTATAAGTAGAAGGGGGACTGACTTTTTACACAGATAGATAGTGATAAGACAAGGGGGAATGGCTTTAAATTAAAAGAGGATGTTAGGCAGAAATTATTTATTTAGAGAATGGTGGGGCTCTGGCACAGGCTGCCCAGAGAGGTTGTGGCTGCCTCATATCTGGAGGCACTCCAGGCCAGGTTGGATGGGGCCTGCGCAACCTCACCCGGTGGTTGGCAACCATGCCCACAGCAGGGGGTTGGATCTTTATGGTCCCTTCCAACCCAAGCCATTCTATGATTCAATGGTATGATGCAGTAGCCTTCAAAAACGTTGCAGGTACCATGCAGTAATTTATGTCCTTCTCTGAAGCAGATAATTAATACGTCCCTAAGTTACGACACAGCAGTGTTATGAAAATATAAGGAAAGAGTCCAAAGAATGCTCTTTACAAGAAGGCGTTAGAAAGTACCTCAGCATTACGGCTTCTAAGGAATATTTCCCTATAATTTCTAAACTTGAATCTGTATCAATTGTAACTTTTTGAATTAGAAAATCTGCAAAGTAGGTATGGCTGAAAAAAAGAAAAGCTCGAAGCACAGAAGTCCAGTTCACAGCGCAGGCAGTGAGGAAGAGTGAAGGAAGTTTCTCACTGTCATTAATTGAATGTATAAAGAAAAGGAAGAAAAATGGCTATCTGTTTAATTTTTATTATTTTTTTTTAATCAGTGTCTATAGTGCACCTACCACCAAGTATTTTTAGGTACACAAACAACAGAAATTTAAAAACACATAAAATGACGACTCCAAGTGGACAAATTTAACAAATAAAAATGAAGAAACGCTGCAGTTCCCATGTGCCAAACAGATTCCAAAGTATAAATACAAATAACATTAACAGCACAAAAGCTAATTAGTAAATGTTAAGCTAAACCTATGCAATAATTTCCCAGAGTATCAGCACTCTTATTCAATTCAGCCTTGTTAGCACCTTGGTACCAGTTGCTGAATGGCTCCCAGTTATGATTACATACCAACAAAGGGTGTCAAAGATTTGTGGGTTTTGCTAAAGTAA
>VXAB01009833.1:49884-124185 GCA_013399175.1 Odontophorus gujanensis | reverse complement strand
ATTCTATGATTCAATGGTATGATGCAGTAGCCTTCAAAAACGTTGCAGGTACCATGCAGTAATTTATGTCCTTCTCTGAAGCAGATAATTAATACGTCCCTAAGTTACGACACAGCAGTGTTATGAAAATATAAGGAAAGAGTCCAAAGAATGCTCTTTACAAGAAGGCGTTAGAAAGTACCTCAGCATTACGGCTTCTAAGGAATATTTCCCTATAATTTCTAAACTTGAATCTGTATCAATTGTAACTTTTTGAATTAGAAAATCTGCAAAGTAGGTATGGCTGAAAAAAAGAAAAGCTCGAAGCACAGAAGTCCAGTTCACAGCGCAGGCAGTGAGGAAGAGTGAAGGAAGTTTCTCACTGTCATTAATTGAATGTATAAAGAAAAGGAAGAAAAATGGCTATCTGTTTAATTTTTATTATTTTTTTTTAATCAGTGTCTATAGTGCACCTACCACCAAGTATTTTTAGGTACACAAACAACAGAAATTTAAAAACACATAAAATGACGACTCCAAGTGGACAAATTTAACAAATAAAAATGAAGAAACGCTGCAGTTCCCATGTGCCAAACAGATTCCAAAGTATAAATACAAATAACATTAACAGCACAAAAGCTAATTAGTAAATGTTAAGCTAAACCTATGCAATAATTTCCCAGAGTATCAGCACTCTTATTCAATTCAGCCTTGTTAGCACCTTGGTACCAGTTGCTGAATGGCTCCCAGTTATGATTACATACCAACAAAGGGTGTCAAAGATTTGTGGGTTTTGCTAAAGTAATACGCAAGAGGCTTTATTCTCCGCCCAGCAGTTCTTCAGGTAAAATTTACAATAAACAGAAGTCTTGTTATTCAGCTTTCTAAAGGTTAATTACTAAGTTATCTATACTGTAAGAAATTCTTCAGTATTGTTGGCAACTGGAGTTGTGGGACAAGATGCAGTCTTGCTCTTCCTATGTAATTTCGGATACGTAGTCGGCAGAGCTGACAAAGGGAAGATGGTGTGGCTGCAAAAGAAAAAGAACCACAGGAGTTTAATTACATAAGAGAGTTTCACACCAATAAAAAAAGATTTTGGCATATTTGCTATGGCCTCTAAAAATCCTTCGGCTTTTGATGGCCTCTGTATAGCCAGTTGAGATAACCAGTTGGTTTTTATGTGGGTTTTTTATTTTGTCTTGTTTGTTTTTATGGCAGACAGTTTTTGGGGAAAACATGGAAATAGTTCACCTCTATAGAGATGTCCATTAGCTATTACAGTAAATTCTTTGCTTTCCGCCTGTACCTTCACCTGTGTCTTGTGGCTTACGTGGCCTACTGCTTATTTTTATCCTTACATAAGACATATTGAACAAATCCAGATCCCTTTAGGATATATTCATTTCCTCTCTCTTCCAGACCTTTAAAAGTTATAAGAGACTATTTATATCAAGCTCTATTTCTCAGGTACTTACAAAGTAAACAATGCTTTCTAAACTTCATTTAAAGGAAGAAAAAACTTTAAGGTCTTTGCCATATATTAATATAAAGCATTTTATATCAGACAAGTCATTATTATTAGTTTGTAAAAATTCCTTGCTTTTACATTCATATACGTAACTGGGAATAAACTGGAACAGTTCATAACATTACTCAGTAAAATCTGACAAGACTTTCAAACTACAAATAAATACTTCCAATATTTACATATTTTTTTGCCTACACTCAAAATAAAGAGCTTTCCATGTGCATTAGAAACACATATATTTTAATTTTGGGATGGCTGGCAAAAACTAAATACGTATTTAATTTGAAATTGAAGTGCACTGTTTCTTCATAGTGAGATTTGATGCAGCCAATAAAATGCAGTTTTGCTGTAGTTTAACTCCTAATAGACATAAAAGGATGTTTTTTCAGCTTGTATAAATTCTGATGCTGCTTGGTAAACTAGCTGTGGCCTGAGAGTAAATATTACTAGTTACTTTTATAGCTAAAAAATAAAATTAGCTGAACATGAACATATTCAGATGCTATTTTTTTTCTGTTGTTGATGCTTGTTTGTTTATAAAGATATAAATTATACTTGCAAAAACATATGTAAAGCTTACCTTCGTGGAGGAGCAGCAGTCTCTCTACTAAACTGCGTGGAGCAGCTAAATCAACAGGCCTCTCAAAATCTGTGTTTTTGGCATTTATGTCTGCCCCGAATTCAAGGAGTAAGTTTACAATCTCTGTACTCGAGTGCTGGGCAGCAGCGTGCAGCGGAGTTTCCAAATGCTTTCCTTTCTGCACGTTGGCACCTGGTATGGATACAAAGAGATGTAAAGAAGAGATTAGTTATCCTTGTATTTGAGTAGAGATCCATACTACCTGGGAATGCAACAGTGAGTGTAGCCACTTTACTGATGTTATTGCATACCACTGTAGCTAATCCTGTCACTGAATCTTTCGATCATATACGGTTATCCTAGATGTTTCTACAAGGCACAACAAAATTTTAAAGGAAAATACTGCACAAAAAGAGGAAAAAGAAAAAAAATCAAACTAAGTCATGGGAGCATCATAGTTGCCCTAATGATAAAAAAAATGTGTTTAAAACATATTTTTAAACTCTAAATGGACTCTTAAGATTTAAACATAAAATGGACTAAAATAATTTGCAGTACTACACTTATATTCATGAAAAAACTGTTCATACAAGAGTTAAACAAAAATGGTTAGTATGGAAGAACTTGTGTAAGCAAGCTGTTAACCTTTCCCCTTGAACAGGATTTCTCTAACAGTCTTCTGGAGCGTCCTAATGAAAAAGGAACTTATTAAGAGAACTGTACTGATCTTTTGAGAACAAAAAATGGCTTCTGTACCAAATTTCGTCATGGAATAAATGTTTTTAGCCTTTTAAATTCCTGCTTGAGCTTTTTAATATCAGAAGCCTAGCAATTTGTTTCAGAGTCTAAATAGGTCAATTTACCAGCATGAGCAATTTGAGAATGCTTCCACAGTATCATTCTGTTGCCTATTTCACTGTCTGTTAGCTTTTCACCTCCTAATACACTCTGAATAACTGATCAAGCAAAAAATTCAGTTAACATCAGTAGCTAGTTCTGTTCTCAGTTTACATATACCTTTCTGCTTTGTGACTAGAACAAATGTAGAATATCCTTTTACTGCCTTCAGTATGTGGCAGTATATGAATCCCAAAACATGCCAGTTATATTCCTAAATTTCTTAAACATCAAAATCATGAAAAAGAAAACTGATTTCAAGGTAAATATTTTAATGGCTTATTTATTTTCTTGATAACCTGCAATTAATTAGAAAAACAACCAAAGCACAATTATAACAATGCTGTAATTATTCAGATATAATTTTTCTTTTATTATTCTGCAGGACACCAAAGTCCTGTGTCGCATTTTCTGAAATGTAGCAAACAGTCCTTTATGCAGATAGTGTCACTGACTTATGCTGACACACACTGAATGTACAACTTTTATTTTTGTTGATTGTCTAAGTAAAACAAGGTTTAGGATCCTCGACCTTCTGCCTTGCCTCTTCTCTTTCCAGCTTAGCCTCTATGGTTTGTGAAAAGATCAGAGTACGCTGAAGAGTGAAAAAGAATGGGACTATATTGCTAAAAAAAAAAAAAATCTGTTGAAAGCACAATGGTTAATGTATAAAAAAAAAAACAACAACACCTTTCTGAAAAGTAATTTTAGCTTTTTTTTTTTTTTCCTACAGAAAATGAGTGTCTGCAGAACTGAGGTAGGTGCTGAATATTTTGAAGGCCCATTCTTTGTAGTCTTGGTCCCTTTTCTCCTCATGTGTTTGTTATGCCAAAAAAAGGAAAAAAGGAAAAAAAGAGGAGGAACTTGATGTAAGAAAACATGCATCACAGTAAAGCTACAAGAGTCCTGCAAGCAAGGGTTCTTTTTTTGTTGGCTGAGCACAGATTATTTCAAAGGTGAGCACAGTATGCTTAATTGTACAAACTAGCAGTAGCTTTATTTAAATAATGACATACCTGCATAAAGAAGTTTTCGAATACAGTGGATCTGCTGTGACATACATGCCACATATAGAGGTGTTCCTAAATGAGGAAGATCTTGGTCAACATCTATACCCCAGGATATCAGTACCTCCAGACATTCACTGTGTCCTGTCAGTACAAAGCATAGTAGTTGGCTGACTTCAGGAAGTTGGCTCAGACAGAACGCTACATTGTTGAGATATTTGTCAACTGCTTGTTTGTTGAGCAGTTAACTTCTTACCTCTGCTGGCTGCTTCATGAGTTGGTGATGGAAGACAGGACTCCCACTGAGCTTTGGCACCATACTCTAACAAGAGCTCAGCGCATGCTGCGCTGCCTCTTGAACATGCGTTAAATAAAGGTGTCACTCCATCAATTGTAGTAGCATTTACCTAAAATATATAAAATCCAGGCAACAAAAGAATTAAGAAAAAAGGTAGTTTTGAACAGAATATAGAATTGAACAGAAAACTGCATGAAAATACAAAAAAAAAAAAATATTACTGGTTAAAAATAGCTTAACTGTTCAGTCCATGCACTATTGCTCTCCCATCACTACACTCCTCAGTTGCTCTTGTTAAATTATGTTGAATAAAACAAAATACAGTTGGTATGCTGAAGACCACACGTTACCGTTTGGACAGTAAACTTAATTTTCAGAAGTAATTGAACTTGGCTCTTTTCACTGATAACATATTGTAGTAATGGGAACCTTCTCTCTGTGGCTTTATCAGATTGCAAGCTTCATATTAAATGTGGGAATTTGAAATGTGGTTTTAATCTCCTCGGTGAAGTGGTATTTCGTGGAATAAGACAAGGCAAACAGGGAGAATGATAAGAACCAAAAATTGTGATGATGCTAAAGGAAGGAACACAGGTATTTGGAGAGGAGAATAGGAGAATCTTGCCTATCCTCTTACATGCATCCCCTAAACCCACTCCAACCATTAAATGCACTACAAAAATTGAGATATGAAAATAAACTTATTGTTACAGATTTGTATGCAGTATCTATAGAATCCTTGTGTTAGCTGAAGTGGACAGAGATTGCCTTTTGGAACACGTCTATGTATTTTTTTTCTATTACTTATACGTATTCCAGATGATTTTCAAAAGTAAGTTGTAAGGACAATGAATATTCCATCACCAAAATAGTGGAACTATAACTGGGAAGTGGCAGCTGTTGGGGAATGTGATGTCAGTGCAGATTGTAGTAAAAATGGTCTGTAAATTCTCGCTTTCTGTTTCAGATAACAGGTAGATACTCTGCATCATGAATACAGAAAAGAGCCAGTGCGCTTTTGCACTCAGACCAAAGAACTTTAAGAGCATTTAGGCACAATGTGACAAAAGTTAGTCTAGAGATTAAAAGAACAGCCTCTTAGAAGCCACATATTGGAAGAGGAAACCAGTAAAGGAGAGATGCGTTCAGAAATTTAAAAGCTAAATAATGTAATGAAATTCTGGTAACACCATGAGCAGATTCTCTCCAATTGACTCTGTCTCAGTTCCTTCCCAACTCCCATCTGTTCTCCCTGCTACTGTTCTGTTTGAGATCTACACTTACAAACACACTTAAGTAGTCTTTGTTTCATTTTTTTTCATTTAACCTAACGTCTCTATAATGATGCTTCTTTGACCCATAACTTTCCTTTGCTAGCTTTCAGATGGCAGCTTATTGTAATTAAATTGATGTCATCACCAGAGTACAGAGAATTACTGATGTAAAAAAATAAATCAAGGAATATATCCTTCTCAGTTAAACCAAAGTTAGCATTGGACTTCATGTACAAAAACACCCTTACATTTGCTCCTGCTTCAAGAAGGATTCTTGCACATCCTACATGATCTCCCAGGCAGGCTTCATGAAGTGGAGTTACTTGGTCAATAGTTAGTGTGTCTACATTGTAACCCTAAACAAGATAGGAATGACATATAAAAATCATAAGAAAGCTGTTATGTCACACTACTTAATATTCAAAGGAATAATTCATAATACTCTAACTAGTCTTAAAACTCTACTTGCAATAAATAAATCTTCAGCGAGCATATAAAAAATTTTTATCAATCAACATAGATAGCAGAATCAAAGTTGTTGGCTCTTCTTTTGTAAAAATCAGAAATATTAGATCCTGGAGTAGGGTATAAGGGGATGTAAAGACGACGGTGCCTGACTTTGGAGATGCACCATAATCAGACAAAAGGCAACAGGAACAAGTTGGAATGCAGTGAAATCTAATTATTTATATAGGAAAATGTAATAATTCAGTGTGGGGATGGTGAAACTCTGGAACGGGTCTAGGTTGGGGCATCTTTAGACTTGGTAACTTTTAAAACCAAGGAGGCTCTGAGTTTAAATGGCACTAAGATTGTCTGACTTAAGGTCTGAAATATCCAGATGCATCTGATGAATATTAGCAAGGAGAATTCTTTGTGGATTGATAAAAACATCAGGTACTTGAATTTCTTGCAGTAGGTGTTTGATTCTTAGAAGCTAATAACTGTGTTCATCAATTTTATTCTTTATTGTAGGAGCTAATAGGACAAACTAATATTAACACACAATGGTTTATAGTCTCTCCCTTTGCTTTTAATAAAATATTTTTTTTATTCACAACTATGCAAAGAGATGGAATTTTTCAGTGTTTTTCCCCTAAACAAGTATCTTCCTGGCTCCTGAGTGGAGCAGAGCATTTGGTCTCAGTGATCCTAGTGGGTCCCTTCCAATGCAGGATGTTCAATGATTTTATGAAACATTGATTCACACCACACAGGAGGGGAAGACTGATAGACATGTAGTTACAAATTAATTTTACAAAGTTTAAAACATAGAGATAAAATACTTTAAATAACACTTTGTATCTGATTATAAGAAAAATTTGTAAATGTCTCTTGTTCTCCAAAATTCTGATAAAAGAAAAAGAAAGCAAAACATACTAAATCTGCATTAATGATCTATATTGAGAGATTAAGTAACATTAAAAAATTAAGCAATTTTAAGAACACAGTCTTCACCTGGGACAATAAAGTCTTTAGAGAAAGAAGACGTCCTTGACTGGCTGCCTCATGCAGAGGTGAGCGATCTGCCCAAGAACCTATGTAATAACAACATTTATTGAGTAAACCATGTGAATAAGAATGCTTTTGGAATGCGTAGAGCAAAGCAAGAAATATAATGAACAGAATGAACTGAAAAGTCCTGTGAAAATAATCCTTCCCCTTCAGAGACCATATTTCAATTGATTCATATATAGATACAACTATTATATTATTAACTGTAAGCATCTGTAATAAATGATTACGTAGCACATAGAACAAAATACTGATATATCAATTTCAATATCATGATGTAATAGTTGCATTTCTCACCATATTTCTAACTCTATTTTTCATTATTTATTTTTAAATATTATTTTAGCAGCTGGCAAGTAAGTTTACAGGCTTCAACAAACATATTTAAACCTATAACAAACATAAGCCTGCCTGAAAAAGTGCTGATAGAACTGACGGATATGATATTCAATTTGAAAATCTCTATGTACAACAAGATTAATTTTAAGCTACTACACACGTAGAAGAGAAAAACAGTGAGAATCATAGTACAAAAGGTTGCTATAGAAGAAACAAAATATTAAGCTTTTATCTTGATAGCCTATTAGTACTAAGAATAGGTAGCTATCCGTAATGCAAAGGCTTGTATTTATTGTCAGGACTCGCCACCCTTAAGATAGGAAAAAAGAAAAAAGAAAACCCACAGTGATCTCTCTACCTCACGCTCTTCCCAACCCTTAACTCCAAGCCAAGCCCCAGAGTCAGCCAGTGGATCCTGTCCTTTCCTGTAGAAGATTTGCTAATGGGTCACAGGCAGAGCTGATACCCATTTTTTGTATTAATTTTGCAAATTGAGTTTTGAGACTGTATAGGAAAGAATCGTCTTTGAAGTATATTATGAATTACTGATAATTAACATTTGTAAGAAGAAATTGCCATGAATATAAAGAAGCTAATACAATTACTCATGTGAAACTTGTGGCTCTCTGAATCTTTCTGTCACTGACAGAGGCTTTTTTCTTGTCTAGCTATCTGGAATGAATGTTAGGGTTTGGACTAGGACTTCTTTTTCTACTACTATTATGTTGAAAGCATACAAAATATATGGTTGTTAAATAGTATGATTTCCCCCTCCATTCTTTTTTCCTACACCAATTCTTTCTCTGTTCTTCTAATATTTTGCCAGAGTTATTCACACTAAGCTCAGATGAACTCTTTGTGTATGTACACTCTGCATATCCGCACAAACATTGTTCCCTATGTTTTTTATTTCTTGTGGGAATAACTAAGCTAAAAAAAAGACACAAATTGTTCATAATTTTCAGGGATTTCGTACAACAATAACTGAGCTCAGAAATCATATTGACCCAATTTTTACAAAATAGCAATAGTTTTTCTCTGCCATCTACTACAGAACCAGTGCTCGTGTTGTTCTAATTCAGATACAATAGGACTCGTTAAGTTCTCCTGCTGGCAGTTGCAAAATTCCTCAAAAATAATTGAAGGCTGCATTAAAGGCTCCCTTCGAAATTTCTTTGCTGTTTCCATAGATGAGACTTTTTCTCAGTGGTTTAGCCTACTCACAAATTGACAGGAGGAAAACAAAGAAACAAAAGCTATAACACTTAACCATTGTACCAAAAAACATCTAGTAATACTGTAAATATCATCAATTCTTTACATTCATTAAATATAAATGTACTTTGGACATTTTTTTGTGTCAACACATAACTGTCAGAACAGTTATACAGACAGAATATGAAATCAACTTTGTTTCAACCGTTCATTCCATTGTCTCCTTTTCCCACAGAACACTCTGAAGAACATGCGTTAATATAATTATTAAAGCGACATCTGAAATTCAGTGATGCCAGATCCCACTCTGAAATCTGTATTGCATCTACACCCACCTTATCTCCCTGCCCTCAGCAGCCAGCTGCTGCTGCTTAAACCATTCAAAACTAAATGCTTATACCATCTCTGTTAGAATAAAAATCTTTAAGCAAAATACTGCAGAAAAAAAATTATGGAAACCAAGCTTGGGAAAAGCTTTCATATCCCAACTGATTTATTGGTAAACGTAATAATTAATCATGAAATACTGCAGGGACAAAAATATGTTCAAAGTAAACGTGCAGCATTAATAAACATCAAAGTGCTGCCTTCTGCTATTCTACAAGCTTGCTATGACTCCTTTTTAAAAAGCATTAACAAGAATGTAAATGAAGAACTGTTTTAATTCAGCATCATCTGTGACAGCAGAATTAGTAATATAGTCCATTCCAAAACTGTTCATTGATTAAGTACCTACTGATGGAGTTTCTGACAGATGCTGAATATGTTGAACACAAAGCATCTCTAACTATATTTAGAAGCCACCCTAGTCCCAAGTTCTCTGGCATTCATTCAGGAAGGACAGCCTACATTTCTTTGTAAACTCTAATAAGAAAGAATAAATAGACTAATTCTATTAATGGGCAAAGTTAAAAATAAGCAAATTACAAATTATCATACAATACCTAAATCTCCATCTCCCCATGGTACTTCCAAACAATTGCAATTATAAATCCTACTCATTTCTTTCAATCTGAAAAAAAATAAAAATAAAAAATAAAATAAATCAACCCATTCTTCTATCTGGGCCTGTTCTTAATACACTCCAGCTATGTTTGGAAGGAGATCAGCAACCAACTGTAACATGAACTTTCACCCTGCCGTAAACACAGCTCTGAAGATAGGAGCATATGGAGTTGCCAGTTTCTTTTCTTAAACCAAAGGAGAGTGACCTCCTTTCCCCACCCCCCCCAACATATCTTATTTTAATGTAGCAGCTTTAAAAAGTGCCAACATCTGTGTGTTTGCCTTCGGGTACTGCTTAACTGGAATTTCAACTCAAGAGAAACCGATTGTGAAGAGAACCTTGAGCTGAACAAGAGGTGCAAAATGAATTCCTCCTTTTTTAACATCATGCAGTTGTTTAGGATCCTCAAAAATCTGCACGATATTTTAGTAAAAACCATCACTTGCAGTCATTTCATCCCTTTATTTCTGAAGATTTGTGCAGCCTTTGGGAAAAAATGTAGAAAAGAAAAAGAAATGAAAACAGGAACTTTCTCACAGTTCATCACTGAGATGAAAACCACAGACTATCTGGAAACTCCTGCTGATAATATTTATTTCTACAAAACTAACAAAGGTTAACTATTTATTAAGCTCATCCCTATTACCTTTCATTTTGCAGAATCAGCTACAGATATGATCAGTACCTACATTGAAAATACCCTGTAGCATTACAGTCCAGAGATCAATGGACTCACTCTGCTCCAGTTGATAAGACCTCCTGGCATTTCAGAGATGTAATTAAGTTGTAACAGATTTTTACTGCAGCGCTACCTACATTTAAACCGTCCAGGAAAAACAGAACTGTGCTGACTACTTAATTGATACTTGGTACTAAAACCCTATTGAAAAGAATCTCAGTATTACTAAGTCAAGCCTTTGAAAGCTAGGAATGCCATCAGTGATGCTTAACTAATATGACTAGGTCTGACCAGCTGAATGGCAGCTATTTCTTTTTAATAAATTAAATTCCAGCAGTCAGCACTGAGGTGTTAGAGCTGAAATATATTTGAGCGAGAATATAAAGCTCAAGCACCATTTAAACCTTTCATTTCAATATTTTAAACCATCTTTGCTTTAATTTGACTTTTTTTGTTGCAATAATATATATACATAAGCATGTAAATACACGCACACACACACACAAAAAAAAAACAAAAACCTTGACTGATCCAAACCAGTATTCTTTCCAGTGTTTATCATCACCATAGACTTTCTAACTGTGGAGATTTAATTCCAGAAGCAAATGCCAGCAGTACCCCACTCCTGAAAACTATGAATAAGTTATATCTCCATATCCAATAGGATATGTTAACCTATTTTGGTTATAATATGTTAACAATATTTGGTAATTTTGTATTCCCTTTTTCTTAGTATTCTCTCAATATCATACAGATATTTCGAAACCCTCATGTAATCTATCTTCATAGCATCATCCACTCAAGTTATTTTATAACTAAGAAACCAAGAGGCAGAATCTTAAGGCTCATTTTCTAAAAGTAGTCTAATAGCCTATTTTTTTTTCCTGAGTACTTCTGCACTGGAGCATGCATTGGAAGTTTGGTTTAGTTATGCCTATAAGAGCACTGAACTGCTGCAATTTCGGGCTTAGATAATAATAACCATGATCCACAAAGAAACTTTCAGTTTTGATTAATGGCCTTAAAACATACAGTGACCATAGCAAAGGTATGAATAGCATTTTCTTTTAGAAACAGGGCACAGAGATGTTAGCCCTTTTTTTCTTGTGGATTCCTACCATTCTTTCCTACTACATGCTTTCCAACCTTTGGAACCTACAAGAATATATTTCCATATATAAAACTAACACATTCTCACAACACCATCCATCTTGCACATCACAGAAGGAGCTCTGTGAAAAAGTACAGCAGGTGACTATGTCATCAAGCACTGTGTTATCATGCATTAGAAGATCAAATCAGCATGGCACAAGCCACGCTGCTTTTAGCAGTTCCTAATTGAGTGCTTGCCATTGCAATTTGACAAACTTTACGCAAAGAAACATGAGCCTTAAAATCCTATCGGAAAAAAAAAAGGTGCCAACAGAAGCAGCGTTATGCTACGTGAAGGCAGTGGTAGTGATGATGGCAGTGGCAGCAGCAGTTGTTGCTGCAGGCTCTGTGCCAGGCCTTGCACACAGAGGAAGGAGCGTGTCAAGCCCCTTCTCCTGTCACATGAGAGCACAGCAACAACTCTCCTGTGTGTTACTCATGCACTGTTTTTTTCAGTCTTCATGGAGGATCAGCAGCTGGCTGGATATTTTTCTATTCCTAAGTAGCTCGCAAACTCTGTGTGCCACAGCTACAGCACCAAGATCTAAAACCACATTAACCTCTAGTAGGGTAATCTATGGATATTGTTAGACCCACATCAGACTTGATTTAAATGTGTGGAGCAGCTGGTAGCACTCTAAAACTGCTATTATTTCCTCAGACTGAAAACAAGAGTTTTGCAGAGTCTGCTCTAAGAGCTGACAGGGGAGGAATGCTGACAACCTGAGCTGACCTGAGGCTTTGGAGGGTTTCTGCCTGGAGTAATTTTGCTCTTCATACACAGCCTCAGCCTTATTCAGGCTGACAGCCATTTTCCAGAAGGTGTGCTCAGAATTCTCTGTATTTTCCCAGTCTGACAGAGTGAATGTAGTATGTGGTATAATTCCTAGCCATAAAGGCAGCACCCTGCTGGCCAACCATGTGCTAAGTAGGTTTTCTGGCATCCAGGAGATGTTGCTAGAATAGCCTGGTTGTGGACCCTCATGTTGTTAGGCTGAAAATCTTTTAATAGGCCAGCTCCACCTTTTTCTCCACTTCTGCCAGATCTTACTGTGCTCCCTGCTACCCCATCACTTCTAGCCCATTTTCCAATTTGTGAATTTTATGAGCTGATATGCAACTCCGTTTTTTTCTGGTGAGAACAAAGTCAGAATTTGGATATCCCCATAGACAGAAAGGAAAGAAAAGTGTATCTTTCAGATTTGGTATTAGATACATTTGTTATTCAACAATTCTAACAGTAGTCTCTTGGTATTTCAAGACGTCAATCAATACATACATAGTCCTAGTTTGTCAGTCACTAAGGGGCTTAAAGTAGCTGGAGCACATTCAGATGGTATCTTCAGAAAATTTTGCTTTCCATATTCTGCTGCACTTCTGAATTTTTCAAAAACGAGCCAGGGACATCTACAGACAACATTTTAGATACAACATTTGTAAAATTTCTTTTCAGTCTTGTGAAGAATGTCCTTGTTTCTCTGGAAATTGGTAACTAGATGAATTATTCATAAATAACACGTACAATAGATTGGGAAACCTTCACGTACATGGTAAACGATAAGAAAGTAAATGGTATACTGCATATTAAAACCAATCAATAACTGTAACAGTACCATTGCATTCAAACAGCTACTTGGGAAGCTGTGGTAATTGTTTTTTTTTTTAATTCTTGAGTATTGCTTATTTCAGAACTGACAGTTCTGGAAAGGTATTCTTATATCTATGTTTTAAGTGGTAATTTCATAGTTATTTTAATGTGTAATATAATCAAATCTGTCTTTCCTGTATCCTGTGCCTTTAATACTCTCTTTTTTCCTTGACTATGTTAACATTTCCACTTTTGAAACACTTTGATATCAACAAAATCACTCAGCCTCGTGTTATGGTCAATATTAATTAGGACTGTGATCACTTTAAAAAAAAAAAAAAACAACCCTGTTAGGCTCTGGGCTGTCACAGTTATTCAGAGATCCCTTTTACACACTAGTAATATGGAAAAATTAGGAAAATGCAGCTCAGATAATATCAGTCCAAAGCAAGTCTTTCATAACACAGGTTGTTTTGCATTTCTCAAAATGTCTGTGTCCAGAAATTTAATTTCTTTGTAAGTACTCCCCTGTGCAAACCCTTACAGTTCTAACTCTGTCCTTAGTACCTCAGTACAGGACACACAAATTTCATCACCTGTAGTTCTTCCATTATCTCCTGTTTCGTTTACCTATAAACTGTTCTTTATATTATATATAAAGTTACTCCTCCCCCTTTCATTCTCTCTTTCTCCCTTGTAAACAATTAGTGTTCAGTATCCAGTTACATTGTGGCAGGAGAGCAGAAGTCAAGCCTTAAACACTCACATAAAACAAATAGGGCAGACAAACATGAAAAGGTATTTTAGATCAGCTGATAAGAGTGCAGAAAGAACAAAAATAGCTTCAACACCTCTGTGTTAACCCATGCAAGACAACAGAGTGCCGGTAACATAGACATGCATTTATATTACAGCTAGAAAGAAAAAGCAGAGAACAGTTTAGAGCAAGAGTATTATAAATTGGGTCAGTTTAGCATATTTCAGTACAGTTTCTGAAATGGCTGCTGTACTAACCTTGGCTGGTCAGAATACCCCAGCTAGCTTTTCGTTTCGCAGGACACTCCCCTATACTTTCTAGGCGTCTTTTGGGGAGATTCTGGCTCCTCTGAACAGCAGTGTTTGTTGTCATTATTTGTTTCTCGAGGAAAGCCTGTCTGTCATTGGTGCAGGTGCTCTGGTCTGACGAACATTCACGGATGGATTTCTACTACCTTTTTTTCTCCTCTCGGTTTTTCACAAAGGCTCTTCTTGTACTTACTGTAGAATGGCTACAACACTGAAATCCATTCAGTAACATTTACTAGCTTGGACTAGTGAGAACATAGTGGGGGAAGGGAAGGATTGCTCTAGCATTTTCTATTTTTAAAGCAGAGAAAGAATCAGCTTAGCTACAGCATGAGTCTTAACTATTTACACAATTTAAATGGAAAGAACGTGTTATTTTTTCAGTAATTAAATGAAAAAGAAACATTCTTAAAGCATAAGTATTCGGCATGAATAACAAGCAACCTAAAACAGGAAAACTAAAGGGGTTTTTATCAGACTGGTAGTTTTTATAATAAAAGATGAAAACAATAATTATTACTGCACGTTATTTTCAGTTAAGGGGAAAGATTATGGAATCCAAAAGAATCCATGACGTCATGAAACATTTCTGGTTTTTCTTCTGTTTTTCTTAAACAGGGAGAAGGTATCCCATAGATATCAACTAGAAACTACACCCTGAATAATAATAAAAACCACTTAGCTTGCCTACTTCCCTGGTTAATTTGAAAGTCTGATCCCATTACAAAAGTAAGGCTGTGATCTTGTAATACAAAGCCTAAGTCACTAAACAAGAGCAACTAACTGCTAGCAGAATTTTGTGTTTGTTTTTGTGTATCACATGGGTACTAAAGAACAGAACCACAGAAATCTGCATGGAGAAGCAAACCACAATAAAATTCCAGCATGGATAAAGAGAACAGTGATTTCTTTGTTAACGTGCTGCCTTTACTCCCTGCCTCCTTTTCTTCTAGTATTTTTAACTAACCTCCTTTATGATATAAAAATTAGCCATCTGTAATTTTTTTAAAGGAAATTGATATTACTCGATTTTATTAGTACTATTCTTTTCAAGTACTTAACAGAAATTAATAATTAACTGAAATAACACACATTTATTTCATGGAATATTTCTAGATTTCCCCATTTCTCTTTAACAGAGAATCAGAGGCAAGTTTATAAGTAGGGGGGTTAAGAGAATGAAGGACAAGCAGCCAGTTTTCCACCTTGAAATTACAGCACGTGGGAACTGCCCTATGGAACAGTCTGCTTATATGAAAGAAGTAGGTGGGCTACCTCTATCTAAGAAGAGAGAAGGAAACTGCATTCTCCCAGAGGTTGCACTGCTTTCAGAAAGTCATTTTCTTCACACTTTATCTAGCTGAATCAGCCACAATAAGTCACACATAAACCACTTCTATACATCCAGCAATCAGACTCTTCAAGTAAAAGCTGGAAGAGACATTTTGCAAAATGCCACGCACATCATAAGTGATGAATCAACAAGAAACCTTATTAAGCAAGTGTATACACGTGCCTGTATCAGGAAAATATCAGCACTATTTTCCAGGTATGAAACAACTGATGACAATTTCTATACTTGACAGGGTGTGGGGGCTCAGCTCAGTTTTACTTTTCCGTTTGGAATGGAATCCCAGGACTTTCAGGAGAAGGTGGTGAGGATTAGGATCAAGCACAGCATCTTGTGCTGCAGGGTGGGTATTGACAGTGGGCTGAGAAGACCTGCATGTTTTTGTAGGACTTCCGTGGGTGAGGCTGTCATCTGAGAATGAAGCTGGGTCTTTCCAGTGGAGCGGCACTGACAGAATAAAAGGAGTTCATAGTACTACTTCCCACAGATTCCAGCCCCCACATTATTATTATTCTCACCATCCACACAGGTGTGACCATGCAGCAGCAAGGAAGACAGCAGATACAATGACAGCTGCCATGGCCTGAGAGAGAAAGACTCCCAGGAGGGTCAGCAACACATCATTTGACTTCTTCTGCTCCCAAAAGCAGCAGTCAGAAATCAATGAAGATAGACTACCCCAAAAACCTGACACCTCATAGGCAAGAGTACTGGAAAAAATATCTCTAGTCCATAGATACTTGCCACTCATTAACTTAGTTTGAATACTCTGGAAGACATCAAAACAGAATGTATAAAATATTTAATTGTTTATGCTTTAAAGCAGGCAAAGGTTATCCCATTCAATACTCTAGACTCAGCTTCACACTAAATTCTGCTAGGTACAACTCTTCATGTTCTGGACAGAAGTCTTGCATTTAGAGGAACTTTTTTTTCTCTCTCTTTGTGATGTCTCTCTCTCATAAAATTGACTTAGAATTCGCCATTCAAATCTGTCAAGCTCCTAAAAATTGGTCCCTAGTCCACAATACTGAGTCATAAATACATTTTTATTTAAAGTGAAAGCTAGATTATCATCATAAGTTAACTTGAAATGTGTTAAAATATAACTGAGATGCTGATGGAGATACAGTTAGAAAGGTGTAGCAAGAATGGAGAATTCATTACTCCATTTCCACCTATGACATGGAATTTCCATCTGGTCTTGCTCCAGTCTGCCATCCATGCAAGGTGTAACATCAGCTTCAAAATAAAAACTAGTACCTCCCTATCTCATTAGGTAATATACACTATTAGTATTCAAAACTACTGAGGCTCGGTACTCAGATTCTGTTCTTCAGATTTTATTTTAGTTTTTAACAGATGACACTTAATCACTTCCAATATCCAAAAGAAAACCTGTCACAGAAATCTCAGTAGATACTTAAGTATGTAGAAAATATGGTAGACCAATATTTTGCTGTCCTGGTACACAAGCAAATACAGACAATATTCACATTACATATATGCTCATTCACATATTCAGCATTGCAGATAATCAGCCAAAAAAAAAAAAAAAATCCCACAAGATGATCTGGATTTCATCCAGATCTTTTTTTTAAAAACAAAGCAACAACAACAGAAAGTACAATTTCAACATTTCTATGCCAGCAAATAGCTCCAAGTTTACTCTACAGAGGCAACTGTTATAACAAGTGGGAATGAAAATGAAAGACATTTTTGTTCCTCCCTTTCCATGGGGAACTCGTTCTATTTTGAATGCTGTTCTTAAGGCTACAGAGATGAAATTGCACTAACAGACAAAAAGTCTTTAATGGAAATAACAACCAAAATAAATAAATAAACACATGATGAAGCTCAATGCAATACAGTCTAAGCTCTAATAACACTGATTTATCTAAAGGAGAATAGAACAAAACTGCACCATTTTCAAACAGCCCAGATCAGTATCTTTTTGTGTGTGCATGCAATCCTCATCAAGTTAGCCAACTGGTGCACCATCGAGCTTCCCAAACTGTTTTGTGCTGAAACTCTTTTTACGTGCATGTACTTGCATACTTCGTGGCCAATTCAATGATATAAATAGCAGTCAAGCAGAAATGTAGGCATTACCCAGGTATCACCTAGCAGTCCTCTGTCTTTGTATCTTGACAAATGCCTGCACATATGTATATAATACTTAAATGGTCATTAATTATTTAAGCAAGAAATACTAATTGTCTGTGCCACCATAAAAATAATAGAAGTCCTACTACAGACTCCTGCTCATTACACAGTATCTCCTAGTTGGAAACGTAAGCTATTATTAAAATAGCAACAGTGTATGGACAGCTACTATTTCTTCTACCTCTTCTGCTGAGACTGTTACCATTTGTTAGGCTGCCTCACGAGCTTGGATGCTGGGAATCACAAGGGCAGGTTTAGGAAAGGCTTACAATTGTGATGTTATCAATGCTCTGTCATCCCAGAGTTCCAACATGGAACACTGATCCATTTATTACATTTCTTGCCTCATGGATTTCCCATACACCTGCTAGATCTCCCCATGCAGATAAGCACTGGTAACTCAGAATATTTTCCAATACATGGATCAAGTTAAAACGAGTCAAAGTCACAATGCTGATTAAGCTAGCCAAACAAGCCTGGGCTTCAGATATTGACACTGCACAAAGAGACATGGCCAGGAGACCAACAGTCCACATGGGAATCGTACGGAGAACCACAGAGTTAATCTTCAGCCAAGAACAATGAGAGAACACAGCCATAAAGAAAGAGATCAGATCTATTGCCAGAAAGACTCCAGACATAGCAAAAAGTATCAACCACTAGTGCAACAGATGGAGCATGCCATAATGGATTTATGACCAGCCAGGCAGTATTGCTGCAATCACAAATAAAGCTCAGCACTTAGGCACGTAATGCATTCCCCTAAAGCCATCACCATCAAACCCTGGCAGAAGTTCACTCGCTGTATGCTTGCATTGCAAATGTTTGAGAACATCTCCTACAACAGAAGAGTGTGAATAGCAGAACTCTGGCTATCACAAGTCTATTGGTGAGGGAAGGAACATCACCTTCAGGGAGCTATGCTATTTTGGTATTCCCCTGGTGCCTTGTGCCCCACAGCTGCATAAATGACCACTGCAGTTGGTACATTTGGGTCTGCCTCAATCCATTACTGGAGCTTCCTACTGGCTTTTTAATTTTTTTAGAACAGTTATCTGTATGGCTTTCCATGTAGGCTACTCTGTGCTTTCTTTACTCCAGGGTTGTCCTTTAGTCTTAACTGCTACGCAACTTTAAAAGTCAGGTTTTAAGCAAGCTACATCAGTGTTCACAATGTTTCATTTGTACTGTTTGTGGTTTGAAAGCTTGTTATTCATTCCACCCTCCCCCCCACCCCCAAAATAAATAAATAAATAAATAAAAAATAAAAAATAACTGATGAAGGGAATTTCCATATGAGTTAAATCAAAGTACAGAAATCAAGCATGCCAATAGGATCAATGTTTGTGACAACTTAATGTCCACCTTCTGCAAAGTCACGTATTGAGATGTCGCAGATGAATGATATTGATCATAACATAGCACCTGTAGTCCTCTGTAGGACTCTGGCTTCATGAATTTCCATGCCAGTCTAATTGCATCATGTAGCCCTCACCAAAATGCCTTTAAGGTAACTTATGTTCCTCAGGGGAGTACAGTTCTGGTATCCTGTTGGTACTCAGGGCGATTTGCTCCATTCTAAGCAAACATCTAGAATATTGAGATTGATTGTTAAGTATGGCTCTTTCTTAGCAGATATTGTTCATATGAGACAAAGTTATTCAGCATGTAAGAGGGAGGGACAAGCTCCATCATAAAAAAAAACCCTTCTGAACTG
The DNA here is from genome assembly GCA_013399175.1 of Odontophorus gujanensis. Lineage (NCBI taxonomy): Eukaryota > Metazoa > Chordata > Aves > Galliformes > Odontophoridae > Odontophorus > Odontophorus gujanensis. Next base: position 104,826 of record VXAB01009833.1, on the reverse strand, counting down.
TTCAAAAAGAACATTCACACTATCTTAAGCATTTTTACACCATTAGCTTACGTGCTGCATATGAAAAACAAATGCTAAATGTGGCACCTTACACTGAGTGGTATGGTGAATAGGTATGCCATACAATATTCCTATCATTACTAAATGAATCTCTATTGTATCCAGGAAGCAAATAGTGGTCTTATATGGCTTTTATTAATAGAACTGTGATCTCTGTGGAACGCAAGTTGAGAAAATGCCTCATGCCTTTCTTCCCTACCTAACAACTGTTGCTGAGTGACATTATCAATTGCAACTTGTTAGAACAGAATAGAAAGTCTTCTGTAATCACTCACTGCACTTAAAAATGTAATCAAGCTTTCTTTAACAGTGTAACATAGCATTATTTCCAACTTTTGAGTTACACTCAGTGAACCTGGTTTCTTGAGTCCACCCAGGCAGTGATCAGTGTAAAAGAAAAAATGGGGAACAGAAGACCTAAACTATTTGCCAGTCTCATAAAACCAAAAGATGGGGGCTCCAGTCTTAAGCAGCATGCACTCATGAGCCATGAATGGCTTTATTTAGGGTAACTAGGAATAACTAAAGTACTGGGCATTTCTACCATGCTTGGACAATGTAGACAAAGCAAAGAAAGGCTGCTATGTTCATTCAAGTGTCAAGATGTCTTAAAAAAAATAGGCAGGAGGGTTGGAACTAAGTGATCTTAAAGGTCCCTTCCAACCAAATCCATTCTATGATTCTATAATCTCCATTTCTGCAAAAAAAAAAAAAAAAGAAAGAAAATCATAGAAAATGGCTTAGGATGAAAGGGTCCTTAAAAAAGCAGCTTGCAGCTACAAGCATTCTAGTAGTTACTGAGTATCAGTTTTAATTTTCTTAAAAGATTTTGCCCAGTACACATTTATAGGAACTATTAACTCCAAATTCTGTTAAATTATCTGCACTATCAACCTCCTACCTCATCTTAATGCAAAGGAAATACAAATATCAGCTGAACCTTCAGCTCATCACTTGTATACATAGAGTATTTTCATGCTATGGCCAGCTGGTTGATATAGTAGGAATGGTCTAAAGGTTGCTTTTGATCTTTCGGTTTATATGAAGCAGCAGCTGCACAAAAGCCCGACTTATTAACTCTTCATATGTCTGGAAATACAGAACGAGAATTAACCTTACTGTGCATGTCTCTGTCACTGCAGATAGCCTATTAAGGAGCTAATTATACCCCAAATTAATCTGCAAGTAAGTTCATTTTGTAGGTCAGTTTATAGGGTGCAGAACTTTAGAAGTGGATAAATATATATATGCTATGACCTTTTCCATAAAAGAAATTAATAATGTGTCAACTGTCATGATTATTTTAGAATAATAAATAAATACATCTTCACTTCAACACAATAAAAAAGAAAAGCTACAACATGGCATTAAGTCTGCAAAGGACTTCACTCTGAATAACAAATCAGTCCCTTTCAATTCAGTTGGGGGAGTATGTTTATATGAGTAAGTGTTTACAGGATCAGTGCCAAAGTTAAAAGTGATCCAGTAAATGAAACCTTTGCAATAGAATGGATTCCTTTTTCATTTAATTATTTTTTGGCAATAATACTACGACTTCACTGAAAAAAAAAAAAAAAAGACAATTCTGATAGCTTATTAGGACATAGTCTTTAATGCACTTTAAACAAATATAAGAGCCTGCAGAGTTCTCTCCTGCATTTGGTGCTATTCAGCATTTTAATACTGTAGATGATAGACTATTGCTTTCTTTTTTTTCTGAAATGTGTATATGACACTGAACTGCAGGTGCTCCAACTGCTCAGACGGAAACAGTTCAAAATAGATTTGAGTGCAATGGAGAAATTGTGTGCATGAAGTCAGCTACAGGCAAGTATAAAGGAAAAGGCAAATGCATATGACACTGTTATAACATCAGGTTTATAGTTGGCTACAGGCTGAATTTATAATGCTATACTGTTGAGAAAAAAAGGAAAATGAAAAAACAAAAGCATCCCTCCAGGAGGCATTACATAAGTAATATGTATCATACGTGCCATAACTGTAACACTTATACAACTGATCTTTTCACAGATTACACTAATAAAGCTGGTGCACTCTGTTTAACATGGGAAACCAGACATCAATAAAAATGTCTGTGAACAGTATTTGAACTGGCACAAGTCCAAACAAGGCAACCACAGCAATTCCAGGTCTAGAAAACAAAACTTAGGAGCACAGGCCAAGTTAAATCCTATCTTCTTTACTCCAGAAAAGACAAAAAGTATAGAGGTGGGATAGCACATGCTAATAGTCTTTAAACTGATCACTTTTCCTATTTGGAGAAAAATTCCTAACTACTCTAATTGCATTATATATACCTAGTTCACAGAAATAAAAATGTAGGTAGATCTTGGGATAAGTGGGAAGCATTCTACTGATGAAAACAGTAAAATCAGCACTGGTTGCATAAGGATACTGCAGAAATCACTGTTACTGAGCATTTTAGGAACAGGTTAGACGAACATTTGACAGGCAATCCAAGTAAGTTTGGTACTAGAGGGTCCATATTACCTCTCAAGGTTCCTTTTAGCTATAATCAACTGTTATTCAGACTTCATATACAAATTATAGGATTTATAATTAGTAGAGATTTTATATGTATATTTCTGGACTTACCTAATGCTGAACACTGATCTAATTCTTATATTTCAATGCCACATACGCATTAGCAATTAACTATGGGCACTGAGATTTAAAGGATAATTTTAACACAGTAGTCTGGTGACTATCCAAACTGGAGAGAAAATATTTCCGAATTATTAAGGAAGAAAATATAAACTGTTTCACAACTTCTATCTAGCAACAAGACTACATAGGCCTCAAATCCTGTACTAAACCATACACCTTCAATATGATAAAAGGAATTCCATCAAGTGCTGCTACTCGGTATTTAAAATGTCCTCAGTTACACAGGCTTTGTAAAAAGAAAAGTTTATTTTAGTTCAAGAACTCAGGCTGGTAAAATCAAAATAACACCGATGGCTACTAGCACATTTTCAAAGGATCTTTCCTTCTTCAATACCATAGCACTCTATTGTAGCCAAATCATTTTAACAGAAAAAAGTAATTCTGCAGTATTAAAAGGAAACTGAAAATACCAGCACTAAATGGATTTTAAGAGTATGTAATTACATTAAAACTAGAAAATGAAAACTAACATATCCTCTAATGGGAGTTGCTTTTAAGATACTATAAACTTCAATTAGGCAGCGATAGGATATGTTTTTGTTTTGTGGGGAGGTTTCCTGCTGAGGATTCTCTGTGCTTAATAAAAATACATAACAAGATCACTAATAAAGTGGATATTCAATATCTAACTTTACCATTTAATAGTAGAAGCTGTGGCTTCACATAACTTACTGAACATCTTCTAGACATCAGAGAAGGATTTTTTTTGTTACGTGGTACTGTACAGTCCATACTGAGGCATCTCCAAACTGTACTTCCCAAAAATAAACAAACCCTATGCCACAACATGCTGTGAACTGAGGCAGTGTCATGACCCCTTCTACAAACATAAGCAAAGGTGCAGACTGCCAGATAAGGGAAGACTCTATGCTGTCCAAGTTGAAGCATTTTATTCTTTTCTCTCTACTTTTCTTACTCAGATTTTTGTGTCAGTCTTCCCAGACTGATCCACCTTAGAGCGAGCATGAAGTTTCTGACAAAAAGTTCTCAACTTCAGTCAGAGACTAATATGTTCTCTATGAGTGCTTTTGCCAGTGGGACAGATGGTCATTCTTTGCCGGCCCACTCTAGTGAATACTTCTGCATACCCACACATACAGCTATACAATTATTCACACAAAGCACACACACAGTAATGCAATAGTTTTAATGTTCTGATTAACATACTCAGATGTAAAAGCCACGAGCCAGAATTTTCTAAATTGTGCAGAGAAAACACAATATAAATCCATCTCAAGTAAATGTGCAATATAAGCTAATTTCTGCTTTGTCCCAGTATAGAAGAGTTAAAAGATCTTCAGATGTGTAATTGTTTCTGGCATATTTCTACATTTCCCACTTTGCATTAAAATCGAGTTATATCTTGTTTTTTATAGTACCTACAGATGGGTGGTGAATGTGATAAGAGATGAGACAACCCTTCCTGTTATGTTGTCTAACTTAAAGTTTCTGTCATCTCAGAACATAAGGAACCACCAGAGACAAGCAAGGCAGCAAGGACCCCGTACTGAGAAAAAACATGGCTCAGTTGTACTATAGTTGTCCAAGAGAAGAGTTTTGTGTGTTCTGTGACCCAGAAAAAGAATTAAATGAAAATGGCATTGGCTCAGCAGAGATGAGCTTGCGGAAACAGCAATACACAGCTCTGCCAAAGTTATGCTTGAGCAAATAGAAAAAGGAATTTTACAAGAGTCTTCAACCCAGTAAAATGCACTGTGGCACACAGACACCCAAAAGCTCAACTTGCCAAGCAGTAAGCTTCCTGATAACTGCCAAGATGCACATTCTAAGGAAGTAGAAAGACTATATAATCTCAAATAAATTACAAGAAACCCCTAATGAAGAAATAATTCTCCTTAATACATGGATTAGTTTCACTGGAGTGTTTCAAAATAATAACACAGAAATGTGGAAGATTTCACCCATGTTTGGCTAAAGTGGGATCCATTTTAAAAGCAATTAGGAATAAAAAAAAATTGTACTAGAGTGGAAATATATGTCAATCTTAAGTACACTCATAAGTATAGGTCTCTCTCCTAACAAGACACTGACTATGGTACTTCACTATCATTCTGATCATGACATTTTCCTGCAAAAAATACTACTAATAATAATTTGCTTTAAAAAAATCTAACAGTGCCACTTCAGATTTTTGTTAAAAATAACAGAGAACTATGGGAAAATCTCCTGCAGAAAAGCAATCGCCTGAAAAAATAATATCACAAAATACACAACAACAAAAAAACCCAAATGGTAGTGATTAGATAGTAAATATAAACATACCTTGTCCTTGAGGAACTCCATAAAATTCAGCAGCTATCCTTGCTGCTTCCTTACGGTTCCCTTTCACAATGTAGAAATGACTAAGTATAGCAAGGCTGATCTTCACAAAAAGTTTAAAACAAAAAAGAGAAAGGATAGTAAAATAGACATTGGATAGTTGCTGGGCAAAAGGGCGACTTTCCTCTATGACAGTCATTGCTGCACGAAAATCTCTCTCAGTGTTTGGGTAGGGCTCTCAAATGTGTTGATAAGATCATATGGCTGCAGCCACGCACTCTTGGGAACAACTGGTCCTGAGGAAAGAAAATATCAGCTGGTCATGATGCTTGCTGCTCAAAATATGAGGATTATTTATACTGTACATAGTATTGAGTTCACTAGCACTCCTGCTAGCCTGGCGATAGCAAGTGGGACAGAATATAACAGACAGAGGTTCCAAGACCCTGGATTGTACTTGTTCCTCTTATAAGGTCTGTTTCATTCCAGATCATGCATTCCTAATTCATTTATTTATCCTACTTATACATGGTTTAAAAGATTCTGCCAAAAATATTATTATTTTAAACTACAGTTTCATGTTCTGAAGCAGCTAACTCAGGTAAATAAATCAGTTTTTACTAAAATAAATTACCCTGTTTAAGTACAACTGCTCCTTTAGGTGTATTCATTGTATGTCAGGGCAGTATCTTTCTTACAAAACAGAACCACACCACTAAATATTTGAAATACACTCCAATAAAGAAACATAGATTTAAAATAGACCGCCTTTTGTTCCTCTGTTCAGTTTCAGTAAAAATAGCTTGTATACGTGGCTTTTAGCGTTATACAAAAATGGCATTCGAAGCACATGATAGGAATCCAACACCAATATATTTTTATATGATCACTATAAATGTAAAATTAACCCATAAAGCCACCATTAAATATATAGCATGGAAATTTTTTAATGCTTGTTCTTCATTGTGCAGTTTTGTATTATTTTAAACCAATGACGTAACAGGCTTAATTTCTTGGCCAGTTTTAGAGAAAGGAATCAAAGTTCCTCAGATTCTTTATGAATTAATTAGCCTATATACCAGAAGCTTATTACTCACAGTTATCGGAAGTTACACACAAATTGTTCCACTAGTGACTAATAAGCAAATACTGCTGTCACAACGTGACACAGACTGAGGAGCCACAGGACAGAACTAGATTCCTCATTAAGCTATATCCCTAAAATAAAGGATTGTGGCAGCGTAAGTTAGGGTCCTGTTCTAATTTCATGACACTTCCTTTTAATTATAAAAGAAATAGTCTATTTGCTCATAATTTAAACATTCTACCCGTAGTAATCTTAAACTAAAACAACCTTTCTGTTCTTCTCTGTATTCTCTTGTTCAGTTGTCCAAACAAAACATTTTAGAATGTTGGCAACTGTCCATGAGTATGATCCAAATGTCACTGCATCCGAAGATCCCCCTGACTTTAACGAACAGCATGGCAGATCTGATACAAAAGCATATTTCTAAAGAAAATGTGGCAAAATATAAACCCTCTTATCACCTGGCTCCAGGAGTGATTTATTGTAGTAAGAACTAATATTTTCTGCATATTACACTGAAATAAACATATATAAAAGGAACAAATGACAATGATTTAAAAAAGAAAATATGTTTAGAAAAAAAAATCATGATTTATTAACAGACGAGATCTAAATTGGTCTTATCTTGAGAGAAGCAGATATTCAGTCTTTATTTTTGGAAGGAAAAAAAAACAACTGCATAGAAAACAGTAACTACAAAAAGCAATAGCAAAGTAGCATGCAGTGTAAACTGTATTGGTCTGTGAACAAAATGTGTCAGTTTTCTCCTAAATTTCGGTTATAGATATTTTCTCATCCAGCTAGAATAGGAACTGCTCTACTTGTACCATAGTTAGAAGTAGAAGTGAGTACTTAAAATGCCAAATGAAAATCCTTTTTTATATTTGGCACATTGTTATCTGACACTGAATTGAGGTGTCATGTTTTCCATAAGGATAAATAGGCATTATGCTCTGAGCCAGCACTGCCAATTTCCGTTTTAAGCATTAGCAGAAATGATATTTCCCTTAATAACATCTTCAGCATAGGAATTCCATTTGTCTTCCATATTTCTACGTCTTCCATGTTTCTCGCAATTGCCAAACCACCTGAAGTACCTGCTTTTGCAAATCTGCCATGCAGAATAAGGAAGAATCAATTATCTAATGGAAACCTTTTTTTTTTTTTAATTTATTTCATTTATTGTTTGTTTGTTTGTTTGTTTGTTTTTCTAACATAACTGCATAGCATTCAATCTAATAGGTGTTCTTTCTCATCTGGACTTCTTCCATGTTTTGTTAAATAACAAAAGACAAGAGCCTTTCTTTGTAGAGGCAAAAATCCAATTAGCAATTACTATAAATAACAGAGTTAACAGCAGCATTCAGAGTTAATCTTCCACTTACAATACTGTTTTCATGCTTCTTTTAACTGCAGTAGATGGATCACTGAACAGAGAAATCTCTCAGTTGTTAGGTGTCTCCTCCAGGTTGATTTTTTCTGTAAAGAGCAAAAAATAATGACAGCCTTTAGAAAAATAAGGTTATAGAAGCATGTAATATTTATAAGTGATTTTTGAAATAGCAAAAAGAACAAAAAAGAGCAGGACTATTCTTGTATCAAAGTTCTGTACTCCTAATGTTCCCTTCATGGCTATAAACAGTATACTGAAGAAATGAATTCTGAGTTTTCTGAGAATTTCAGTTCACACACAGGAAGAAGCTGGCAAAGCAACGAAACTGGTGAGGGGTCAGTAGCACAGGCCCTATGAGGAACGGCTGAGGGAGCTGTTACTGTTCAGTCTGGAGAAGAGGAGGCTGAGAGGAGACCTTATTGCTCTCTGTAATTACCTGAAGGGAGGTTGTTGTAGTGTGCTGGGTCGGAGTCTTCACTCTTGTAATTAGTGATAGGACTAGAGGGAATGGCTTCAAGTTACACCGGGGGAAGTTCATACTGGATGCAAGGAAATACTTATTCTCCATAAGAGTGGTCAGGCACTGGAATGGGCTGCCCAGGGAGGTGGTGGAGTCACCAACCCTGGAGGTATTTAAAGAATGTTTAGACATTGTGTTGAGGTACCCGGTATAGAGAGAACTATTAGTGATAGGTGGATGGTTGGACTGGATGATCTTATAGGTCCTTGTTGATTCTATGATTCTATGAAAAGTACTCTCCTAGTAATATATTTTATTTTTTTTCTAGCCTCATAACTCTCTTACATGAAAACAGTCATGAAAACAGAATGACTGTTTACATGTTAATGCTCATAGGGTATTTTGGAAGAATCAACAATGTGAAGAATGAGACTTGAATGCAAAATAGCTGAGAGCAAACCCGTGCAGACTGAGAAAATAGAAAAGGAAAGCAACAGATGTTAGAACTGACATCAGAAAGCAGAAGTCTAAGTAAATATAACAAGGAATTGACAATTGGTGTGACTGTCAGTGTAACTGAACATAACCAAACGGCAATGGTAAATGTTCCAAATTTTGTATTGCATGGCAATCTGAAGCAATTGGAGTCTGATCTGCAGCACTGCAGAATAGTAATAGCTTCCAAATATAGATCAATATGCAACATTATCAAAATATGAAAGTACTTAAAACAGCACTGACTCAATCTGGAAATTCAGATTTCCTCAATAATTTTGACATCTGAGAAAGAAAATTCTTTGTGCCTCACTTTGTCACTTCAAAAATGAGTTTAATCGGACCACTCAGTAGCAGTATTCTGCAGATGACTTCATTGCTCTAAACATAACACTCAGAGTGAAAACAATAGGTGAATAGTAAAAACAGGTGTTTTTTAATTTTTCTTTTAATGGAAAATTTGGAAAAGATTAATAAAATGAAATACTGAATGATAATTTATTTAATGGTTACAAAAAGGATAGTGTAGAATTATTCTAATATTTGAAGGGTTTACCATACCACAACAGACAATACACACATACAATAAAACCTTTAAAAATATTACGTGTTCTTTTGAGCTATATCCTTAATAAGTTACACATTCCAGCTTAAGCACAGAAAAACAAGCAAACTATATTTCCCTGATAACCAGGAGTTCAGAAATTGGAATTGTGTTACAGTAAGAGGAAATCAAAATAAGCACCATAAAACATACTACTCTCCTCTCAGTAGACATGCTCTGATTTCTGACATTCATTCAACCCAAGGACTCTGTATTTTGACACCGTTTCTCCTCTCTCATAAGGCTATGAAAGACAGCAGTTCATTTAAAAAGCTTTAATGCACGAAGACTTGACTTCAGTTTTGTTAGATATCTACTTTCTCTCTATAATTTGCTACAGAACGTCATTTTGACCAGTTCTTGAATTCCTCAAGAAACTACAAACCCATGCCTTCAGGTGCATATTTTCTTTCCACCCATTGTATTAAAATCACTACTCCGATAGAATTTAAGTTCTATATAAATCAATCTTTTCCAGTAGTGAACCACATGAATTATGCAGCTTTGCATTTGTAACATCTTGAAACTTTTATTTAATCTATTGCTAAATTTTAATGAATTTAAATTTGATTTTATTCTGGTGTCTGGTCTTTCCTTTCTGTTGAAAATACCACTCCTGTCTTTGGAAAATAGTTCCGACATACAGACAGTACAGCAAATCTGGATTTACAGAGGATGGAATTACTGTCCTGGGATTTAAACATCAATCAATATCTTTTAACATTCCAGATGCTCTTCACATCATATTTACTTAAAACAATACAAAGTAATTGAGATATTTAAATGATTATGTAATTCCAGTATTCTAACTCTCAGTCCTTTGAAAGAATATGCAGAAATTTTAAAGCCATCTCAACTTTGTTACACACCCACTATAGAGCTGCTTGTCACAATGGTGACAGATTCCACTTCATGTATAAGTCTAATATCAAACAATCTCTGCTATCAGAAACATTATTTTGGGCACCACAATGTACGAAGGACATGAAACTATTGGAGACTGTCCAAAGGATGGCTACAAGCATGCTGTGAGACTTACAGATTAAGACACCTGAGGGATAGCTGACATTCCTTGGCATGATTGGCCCAAAGAGGAGAGTGAGAGGAGGCATCATGGCAGCATATGGCTTCTTCATGAGGGAAGCAAAGGGACAGTTGCTGGTCTCTGCTCTCTGATGACAGCGACAGGACCCAAGGGAATGGAAAGGAATTCTGAGGGCTCAGGCTAAGTGTCAGGAATATATTCTTCCACAAGAAGGTGGTGGGCATGCGACAGGCTCCCGAGGGCAGCGGGCACGGCACCAAGTAGACAGAGTTAATGGAGCATTTGGACAATGCACTCAGACATAGGGTTTAAATTTTGAGTGATGCTGTGCGGAGCCAGGGGTTAGACTCCATCATCCCTGTGGGGCTGTGGGGGTATTCTATAATTATCCTATGAGCATGTTTGAACTCCTTAATCACACTATCTACTCACTGACAGTAAAGCTGATAGCTACACTATAGAAGAAAAGTATGTATAACTGACCTGCTTACAAATAAATTCAATCTGAATTCTGCTGAGAAGCATTTTATGTGGGTCCCATAGTATTCGTTTCAGTCCTTTTGGACATCCAAATTATTAAGAGTACTGCAGCAGAAGATTCCAATAGAAGCCATGTAGCTACTTGGAGACATTACTAAAACCAGAAACATGTCAGACAGCAGGCACACGCTGACTGTTGACAGATAAAAGTCTTGCCCCATAGAAATTTAAAAAGTTAGCACATCCAGCTGCTCATTCCATTCCTCTGCTCTAAGTTCTTGCCCCTCTTTCTCCCTTCCTGGAAATCAACAGGAAGGAATGTGAATTGGCACTTAGCCACTTCAGTTCAAAATCTGGCAGTTTAATTTTAACTTCTCAATAAACTAACCTACTGGACATTACACTGAAAAGCACTTACAACCCTTATCACCCATTCTGCTACAAAGACAGCAACCTTCTGTTGAAGTGTAGTGGACAAGAATGTCAAAATTCATGTACAAATTAAGAAGTTTAGCTGTATTTTTTGACAGCTGGATGTAGTGATATAATGTATTAATTAATTTTGAAGAGCCTCCTCATTTTGCATATCTTTCCTTTTTTCATAGTACCTTCTTTTGGGTCCAAAACAAATATTTTCAGTACCAACTGCATGTCTGTATAACTTCACAGCTTGCTTCTTCCGCAGCTAATTCACCTTCTTCCATAGCTATGTGGTATTACAGCTAATATGCTTTAATATACTTGTGATATCTGAGCTCCCTTGACAGACTAACTTTGCTATTTCTCAAGTAGACAGCGCAGCAATCTGAATTCATGTAATTTAGTCTGGTATTCTGCAGTTTTTACAGTCAATCTTTTCTGTAATAACAGCGTATTGTCAACAATGTAAACAAGTCAGCAGCGTTTGAATCCCAGAACACCCATGATGTGACCATTTGTTTTTCATCACAAATAGGAGTTAATATAGATCTGCAAAATAGGACCAATGGAAATTTTGTTTCAGCAGACAGTCTTCAAGTGACCACATTTGTAACTGTACCTAATACTTCTCTGCTACTTTATAACCTTTGCAGCCCTCAGCTGTTTGAATTAATATTCCCTGGAGTTACTAAACTATTTCAGGTCTACAGAAAATCGCTATTTATTTATGCATAAGGGCTTCAAATGATGTCACAAAGACAACACGACTGCTAATTATTCAAAAGTAAAAAACTCGCTTGAAATAATGTAGCTGCGTTGTGAATGTTTTTGTGACCAATTTGAAATCCTTTCATAATTGCTGCGTTTTATTCTACGTTATGGCCTGTCTTTTAATTGTGCTTTAACCTTTTAACTGATTCCTTTCTTCGTTATAAATTCCTTCTAAAGAGAGTGAAATCATTTATTTGTTTCATCTTTATACTTTCATATTTATTTATTTATTTATTTTCGGCCAGGTTTAATTCTAGACCAATTAAAAGTGGCTTAATTTATCTCCTTCTTGTGCAAAGCATATTCCTGGTACCTACGAACGGTCTTAATAAAATAAAACTGCTAAGACAATTTCATGACTTGGAAGAACTGAGAGTTAAAAGATTATGCAGCAAGCATATATCCAGGATTCGCTATACCCTGACTCTCATGGCTAGTGCTAATATCTGAAAGGTTTTTCCATCTACTAAAATTGGTATCAGTTAAATGATATCATCATGCCAGAGCTAGCAAAACATTCTTTTCTTCAAGCTGAGGCATGACAGTCTCTGCTTGGTGCTTTTACAAGAGATGTAAAAATACTTTGTGATGAAGAACTTGTAAATGACTTAAGGGAACGAGGTAAAACTAGGGTGAGGTGGATCAGTAGCACACATGCTTCACAAGGCAGAACACAAAGCACACTACACAGGGAAAGCTTCAGCTAAACCAGTGATGCATGAGAGGACTTTACCTTACACGGCTTTGTATGTCATAGATAGGGCAACAAAAGGTCTGCTAAGAATCAAAAATGAACCATGGGTGCCGAAACAAACTTAGCTGGTTTCAGAGCTGAGTCTATCTGGTCCTATTTCCAATACAACATACCCAAACCACACTGCACTAGAACCATCCTAACTTCAGCAGAAAAAGCAATCACAGCAACCTTTGTTGATGATCAACACTTGCCACATTGTTTATATAGATACTTAAAGGAATAGCTCACAAAGCTGCGCATCAGAATAGAACATCTCACCCAAAGAAAGTTGAAAGCTGTTCTCACTCAGAAGACCACCATCAGCATGAGCTGCTCACTGGAATCAGTCCTGTTGAAGTGCTGATTCTACACAAAAAGAGCACACCATTACATCAGAGAGCTCATACTGTCACTTCTAAGTGACATTTTATTAAAGGTTCTCTTAAAATAAATTCACAGCTAAACGAGCAACAGCCGTATTTATTCATTTTTCTTAAGAACACAGGGCTAACATGAAGTTGGCTAGACCTTTGAATTTCAACTCTCTTCATGTACCTGACTGCTGCTTTATAAATTATACTACTTTACTGCTAAAATGTCTCCCTCAGTTACCTGTTTCCCCCAACAGCAGAGCTTTCTAATATCTAATGAAAACAGCAACTATACAGCAACTATAAGAACTACAGATAAGAGAAAATAACACTTATTATTTGGAGCTATCTTTTCCATTCTAGCAGATATTTTGTTACTTCTGAAATACTTAACTTCCCCAGTTTGCAGCAAGTTTCCATTTTACTGCTAAGCCTTCAAATATCCACTTTCCAGTAACAGTTATCCAAGGTTTCAGTAACACTCAATTCTGAAACATAAATCAAAAACCTCCTCCTCCCAACAATGAATGTTTTGAATAGCAAACCAAAATATCAAACAATAACAAGTTGATATAAACCTTTACACAAGGAAGTCTAGGCTCTGTATTTCTGGAATTCTTCGGGAACACAAGGAAAATGCAGAATTATCACATGCAAACTGGCAAAGAATTTGGCAACAGCAAAGATACTATCCTGTTTGGGTCTGTGACTTATTTCATTATGGGGATGCACAGACACATGGAAAACAACAGCACAACCCCACCGATACTTTTCACGTCCTCAAGTTAATGATCTGTAGCACAAATCTGCACATCTGTTGTAATTAAGCTGTGCATGAACAGAGAACGAGCACTATCTTTATGCTTTTCCCTATTTTTATCTGCAAACATTTGTTTTCTGTCCTGAATCTCAGACTTGACTCTGAGTTACAGGGAAAGGAAAGAAACAGGACCACAATACTCTTATTTTGGAATGGCCTGGCAGTTTGCACCTTCTTCCCAGCATCCCTTCAGTTGTCATGAGGCCTTCCACCTTTTCAGACCCATGCGTGTTGGCTCCTGTGCCAACTCCTAGCACTCACTATGCTGGAATAGCAGTGTTGGGAAGTAAAACATAACTGAACCGCTGCTGACACCTGTTGTCCACACTGAGGAACTGGTATTAATCAGGCCTAGCGTATGTAATGGAGTTAGACACATAAATACCGCTGTACAGACTTCATAAAAACAAAAGCATTTATCACTCAGGCTTTCTGTACAATGTTTTAGGAGGAAACGGACAGAAAACGATACACACTCTTCCTTTTCTGAGACCTGCAAACGGCCGCGGAACAGGAGCGGGCCCCGAGCAGGGGTGTGCAGTGGCGGCTAACGACCCATCGTGCTGGCACCAACTCGCAGACCAGCTCAGCTTCTCTTCCGACCGAGATCGGGAGGCGGGACCGGCGCCTGAGGGAAGCGCGGCGTCCCCGCGCGCAGGCGCGGTGCGGGCGCTGGGCGTGCTCTCGGCGAGGCCGCGCCTCTCCGTGCCGGCGGCGCGCCCCTTCCTCCGCGGCCCAAGGAACGGCGCCGCCGCCGCCCGCTTTTCTGCCGCCGCCCCGAGCAGCGGCCGCAGCCCGGGAGCCCGCGCCGCGGGCCGAGCGGGGGGGAGATGAACACGGTGCTGTCCCGGGCCAATTCGCTCTTCGCCTTCTCGCTGAGCGTGATGGCGGCGCTCACCTTCGGCTGCTTCATCACCACCGCCTTCAAGGAGCGCAGCGTGCCCGTCAGCATCGCCGTGTCCCGGGTCACGCTGTGAGTGGGGGTCGGGCGGCGGGGCGCGACGGCGCGGCCGGGCTCTTCCGCTCGGCTCCTGCCCGTTGATCCCCGTTCTCCGCCCGGCGGCTGATGCGGCCGAGGCCGCGGGGGGCCCCGCTTCCCCCGGCGGGGCCAATGACGGAGCCCCACGACGGCGTTTCGCCGCCTCCCGCCCCGCCGGGCGGAGCTGCCGGGTCGTGCCCCGCGGGTTGTGCCGGCGCTCCGGGGCTCTGCGCTTCGGAGCTGTTCGAGGGTGGCTCGGATGGGGCGCCGGCAGCGGGGTCGGCTGGGTGGGTGGGGGCCTTTTTTCCTTTTCTTGAGGGTTTGTCACAGGAAGCTTGCATCCGTTCGCAGCGTGCAACATGGAGGGCTGCGCCTTCACCAGCAGCCGAGTTCCTGCCGCACAAAACCCGAGGCCCCAACTGCTGCTTCTGCTGGAGTGCTTCTGTAGCACAGTTACACCTGAGAATGTGACTCATTGCATACAGTTCTGAACTGCTTCAACTTACCTTCGAGTCAAAATGTGCCGCCTTCTTTTTTATCTTTTTCCCTTACTGGGCTTGGTTTTGGCCTGGTCAGTGAGTTAAAGCAGCTGTCAGAACTGTACAGCCACCCCAAGGCATGTGGATGGCTGGCAGCAGCCTTGGAAAGGCAAAATGATCCCAAGTGAGTGGGCGCTGCGGTCACCTTTTGGATTGCTTTAACACCTCTAGCAAACAAACCCTGTAGGTATATTGAGCAGAGGATTACGAAAAGCTTAGAATTGTCACAAAGAGAAAGTTAGAGTGTTCTGCTGAACTCCAAGGATGCGATGTAGCACGCTAATTCCTATCCTAGATGAAATGTATTCTGCCCGCACTTTCAGTGGTGCATGGATCTACTAGTAATGAAAGAAGAGGCATTATATCTGGGCTGTTTCTGAAATTCTCAGTGCTTCAGGCCCATTACCCCAGTAGTTTGACAGGCAGTTATTTGGAAATTATGTCAAGTGCTTGACAAGAATTATTACTTTAAAAGATATTTGGGTAGGAATGGAAATTCTTAACAAGTCTTAAATTGCTAAGTTTGGGTGGTGGTGGGTTGTTTTTTTTTCTGTTTTGTTTTTAATTACTGTATCCAGGACTGTGTTTTTCACTGGTAGATACTTTTTCCCCTCTGAATTTAGTTTATATGGAGTTACATTTTAACAGACTAATTTCAACTGCTGAATATATGTAACAACTAAGTTCATAATTCCCAAGATCTTTGTTACACAGTGAATTAGGGCTCATGGTTCATTGCCAGCCTGCTTTCTGTTGCAGCATAAGTTTGGTAGGCTGATGCTGATAAGTTTTGACAATATATATGAAAATACCTACTGTGTTATTTTCTTGTTTCTTTGTTTTAAACACTATGGCAACATCAGATATTTCTCAAAAAGTGGACCTATAGCAAAGTCTTCCAAAACTTGTGTATGACTTTCACTGTGTAGGAGAAAGTAAGTGTTTTCCTTCTATTGTTCCTTGCTCACTGAACTTGACAAGGAGAAATTCTCTAAGCTGTGTCACTGCAAATGTAATGACGGTTTATCAGAATGGTTGGAGTGTCTTGTATGAGACTGAGCACAAGAGGCCTTTCAGTGTAAAGTCACTAAATGTTGTTTAAAATGATTGCCAGCTACATCACCAGCCTTCCAATCAGCTTTACATATCTGGGGATGGGGATATGTAATGCATGCTTTGCTAAAACAGAGAGCTGCAAATTCTTGTTAACTGGAAAATAATTAAGGGTTTTTTGTATATTTGACACAGACTTCTGTGGAGGTAAAAATCTTTGAGACTGAGGCTCTAAACCTTGTGGAAGGCGGGCTTTATTGTCTAACGTGGTTACACTTCAGCCAAATACTTTCCTAAGGAAGTACAGGGAACACATGGGGAAAGTATGCAGTGAGAATAATAATTTGTGTAAAGTCTGAGAGAGAAATAAAGAGAAGATAATCTTGTGTTTTGTTTTATCTTAGAAGAAATGTAGAAGATTTCACTGGACCTAGAGAAAGAAGTGATCTGGCATTCGTCACGTTTGACATTACTGCAGATATCCTTAATGAAAAAAGTGGTTTGAGAACATTTTGCAATAAGATCTTGATGCTGATTTTTGTTACCTTATGATCCTGATATTTGGGACTCGAGGGAAACCGGAAATTTGTCCTAAAATCTGAAGTGTAAAGCAGTGAAAAATTGTATTTTGCGTATCTAGGGCATGAAAATAGAACCTGAAATAGTTGTTCTGTAGATGGCACTGGGTGAGCTTTTTCCTCTGCTTTTTTTATGCCTGCTCTTGAAATAAAGCTCAGTGAAGAACTGCAGTGCATCTAATGAAGTGCATTTTAGTGCTGGGATGTTGTTAGTGTTAAGTGAAGATGGTATTTGTGTTTTGAGGTGTGAACTAGTTGCAGAGTTTATATAATACAGGATCTAGACTGTCATACTGACTCTAGAAACTCTCATGTAACTTTGAAGCATGTTCTGTGCTAAGATTTTTAAAATTCCATCTGCATAATAGTCGTATACAAGTACCTGTCCTCCTTTAAAAAGAAGTGGTGTTTGTTTACTTTCTTAGTTATTAAACTGTCAAATCTCTTAACATTTAGTACCATTCAATTCATTGGGAAGCATACAAGATACTGCAAAATTTACTGTATTAATTTTTGCCCTCTTGTTTATTGCTGATGCCTTTATTCAGTTTTTTGTGTCTGTGTGTGTTTTTGTCATTCCTGTTAGACTGTATTTTATTGAGAAGGGGAGTGAGTTGTGGGTGTTCTTTGTTTCTTTCAGTGAAATCATTCTTGGGATTAAGGATCTTGATATAAAAATCCTATGTTTCTGCAGAAATCAATACCAAATATAAGGTAGCATGTTTTAGCTTAAGTGACTACACAAAGCTTTGCTTTGGAACTGGGCTGAAATTCCTGCAACTTCTCCCTGTCAGTCAGTTGCTTTTTTGTCTCTGTGTTAGACAAGACACAGATTCCCTCTGTGCTTCAGAGGAGATTGATACAGTGAGTAGGCAAATCAAATATGGTTACTGAGTGGATGTAAAAGCTGGATAAGCAGGTAATCTGGATTTCTACCTGTGTTTCTTGCATGGGAGTGAGAAGGCTTTGTTTTATCAGCTGGAAACAGGGAAGGTGAACTCTGAGTCTATTTTTTTATCTCTGAAATGCTCATAGTTATTAAAACCGCAGGCTAAAATGCTTCTAAAATGCATTAATTGAATTATATATGGGAAGGGGACAGGGCAGGACCCCTGGAGGAGGTTTCTCATACAGTGTCTGCAGTGTGCAGATGGTAAAGACTCCATGTTCTATTAACTTTTTCAATAATAGCAGTAGTTTCATATTTACTTAAAAAAGAAATCTGACTTAGACTCCCAGACTTGACATAAATGAATCTCACAGTGTGTGGAGCTGTAAGATGTAACTTTCTGATAGGTTTCTTTGGATAAAATCTGTAAAAACACTGACTCTCTACTAATGGATGTGATTTGTTAGTCCCAATGGGAATTAAATACATTGACTGTTAGAAGATGACTCTAGGGAAAGGAGAGGGGAGGAGGCAGTTTTCAAAAACTTTTGGGTGTAATGGCTGGGTTTTTCTGAAAATCTCTTCTGTGGGATTTCTTAACCTTGTGGTTTTGAGTTAGCTGGAGCTATTTTACCTGAATGGTTTAGCCACCTGTTCTTGTAATAACAGCTGCTAATTATTTCTTTCCTCCCTTTCCTTCTGAACTAGTCTTAAAAATGTGATTCAGAGTTGGTTTGAGTGGGATGAGAGAGATTCTCCGAACAGTGTCAAAACTTGTTCTATTTTCATTTATGTTACAGGAGAATAGAATAAAAAGGATGGCATTGTTGTAGGCTGGAGAAATAGAATGACACTTAATCTTTACTGTTAGTAAAGAGATATTTTCTTTAGCAACCATAGTGCATTTCATTTGTCAATGAACAACCAACAGTTAAAGTATCAGCTTCGTTGTACTGATTGTCTCAAATGGCAGTTATGAATATTTCACTGTTGATCAGAAGTTTTGGACAGAGTTCTCTAGGTTGAATAAGCTGATGTTCCTGTGGAAGGTAGACTAATCTGACAATTCCAGGTGTCCCTTACTCCTGACTTTTCTAATGCAAATATTGTAGGCAGTTTGAGCTCTCTGCACTGTGTAAATTTTGTCTTTTATATTGATTATTTCTATATCTTCATCCACAGTTAGATGCTAGTGTTCTTTGATAATATAATAGTTTAGAGAGTTGCTGAAGAATTCTGCCTTGCTTTACATTTAACATTTTATAATAGACTGACTAGCAATGGGTCGTAGTTATTGACATGTAATGTCAAATATAGAACTCCTAAATCATTAGGCAAAATAAATGTTAATTCTTTTATCTGATTTATGAAATCTGAGGCTTGAAAGTGGTTGAAGAATATCCTGGAACTCTTGGAAGAGCTCTGGTTTGTAAATAAAATAAGGTGCATTGAAATGTAAGAAGTTACTGTAATCATCTTAGTCTAGATAGATCTCATGAAAATAAAACAAGTTTACAATACAATAACCTTTTCCTTAATATGCATACATTTGCAGAATATATTTGACTGGAATGTTAAACAATTGTTTCTGTACTTGTCTGCAGAATATTCAACAAAAAATAACGTAAGTATGAAAAAGAAAGTTGAAGTCACTACCCATTTTTACCGTGTTGATTTTTAATGCTTTGAAATACGGCTGGGAGGAGTTAAGGCACCAGTTTCCTACTAGCTTGAACCATTTTCACTGGCTTTCATGGTTATTTTCTTGGCAGTTTAACAGTTGATACATGCCTAGTACACAGAAAGAAAAGTAATTAGAACAGAATTATTTTCAGCTGTTTGTGCTGTCTGATGTAATTCTCCCTAACTGTCTGCAATTGATTGCTGTTACTTTGGTTTGGGCAGGTGTTGTGGGTTTTCTGTTCATTGATTGCATTACTAATGTTTGCCCACATCAGCAAGGATATAGTGAAGGCTTTTTTTTTTTTTCCTTTTACTACATGAAATTATTTCCAGACTTCTTTAAAATGTTGTTTTATAAATACTATGGATATTGCATTTGCGTAAGAGCAGATTTTAGATTTCTTTATTAGGGACTAGGAATTCATTGCCTTGTTTCATCTTACAGTTTCATTTGTGTAAATCTCCAGTTCTCACTTTAGCCAGATATTGGCTAAATTGTGCTGTACTGTACTGTGCAAGACTTCAACTGCATGCCATTCTTAATGCTTCACTACTTAGAGCAGTATATGGTTTCAAATACTTAAGATTTAGGGATTTATCTTTTTGAAGTCCAACAACTCTTGTAATTATGCTTGCAATTGAAGTAGGGTTTTTTCCCCCCATTGAAGTTGGGGAAAAAAAAATTAAATACCTGAGCAATGCAGCTCAATTTGTCTTTTGTTTGTAATGGTGTCTAAATTCTTTTCTTAAAAACAAATTCTGCAATTCCAAAGGAGCACCTGTAATACTTCTTAAGTCTTCAAAATTGCCTGGCCTGTAAAGATAGTGTTGTGGTGTTGCATTCAGCTTTTCTGTGTTCTTCTGTGTGTTGTGCCACACTTCAGTTTTCCTGGTGCAAAGCATTATTTTTATTGAACTGGTTGTGTGTGTTACAAACCTGTACTTCAGGTTTTTAGTGGATATGCCTTGTAACTTCAGTGACTGCATATGCTCTGAGAGGATATCTTGCTAATTTAGTTATAATTGTATTTTTAGGCTTTGAACCAAGTGGTCCTCTGGGACAAGATCATTTTGAGAGGAGATAATCCAAGGCTGTTCTTAAAAGACATGAAGTCAAAGTACTTTTTCTTTGATGATGGAAATGGTCTCAAGTAAGCAAATGGCTTTTTTTGTTTCTGGCTTTATGTAGTTTTTTATTTTTTTAAATTCCTGACTGTATTGCTGTGATAAGGTATGTATACATTCCATCAGTCTACAGTGTGTTTGTACATGTATCCCAAGGTCATGCTTCTACATATCTTTCTTCTGTGGAGTGGGTTCTGTGCTGCACTCAACTCCAAAAGAGTAAAATAATTAAAAAATCTTACCTGTAAAACAGGGAATATTTCATGAAGTAACTATATGAAACTTAAATTCCCTTTTTGTTTTTCATGGATCAGGAGTATTCTTTTTATCCTGTATTAGTTAATGTTAGTATTTGTTACAGAAATTGGTTAATTTCAGTTCTTACTCTGATTTTAATTTCATATTTTTGCAGGGGAAACAGGAATGTCACTTTGACGCTTTCCTGGAATGTTGTACCAAATGCTGGCCTTCTACCTCTTGTGACAGGATCTGGACATATGTCTGTACCTTTCCCAGATACCTATGAAACAACAAAAAGTTATTAAATTATAATAATGAAGCAACGTATTTTTATACTTGTATATTGTGAATAAATTTTATTGCGGTTTCTTCACACATCCCACACAGCCCTCCCATGAAAGGTACTTAATTTCCTCAGGTTCAAAATCATAGAAAAAGGAAAAAGTCAATTTTTTAAATAAAACATTGAAACTGAAACCTAAAGGAAAGGTAAATTGTGGAGTACTGTTTTTTGGTGTTTGGGGAGGGTGGGGGGAAAGGGGGTGCTTTTGTGTTGTTTTTTTTTGTTTCCTTTTTTGTCCATCTGGGTATGGATCTACCTTTCTTTTAAATAAACATTTTTACACCAGAAACTAGTCTTCCTGTTTTTAAGTTACTCTGGGAGTTATTTAATATGTGTAGAATGCAAATGCAGAGCTCAAATCTAAATGAAACTTCTGTGAGTACCTGGAAGAAATGGATATTCTGAGGAATGGTATTTCTGCTGAATGCATGCTTTGCTTGTTACAGCAAGGTAACTGATTCTTTCTAATACTGCCAACTGCTACTCATAATCCACTGTGGTCATCCCGTAGATCTTCTGATCATCTTTTGTGTGTTGCTGATGTGTGGTATATCACAGAAACACAGAATTTTAAGGGTTGGAAGGGACCTCTAGAAATCATCAAGTCCAACCCCCTGTGAAAGCAGCTCCCTAGACCAGCTTGCACATGTACGTGTCCAGGTGGTCCTTAAATGTCTCCAGAGAAGGAGACTCCACCACTACTCTGGGCAGCCTGTGCCAGTGCTCCGTCGCCCTATATCCTCAATTCTGTATTATAAAAAACTTCAATAATTACTTATAATACGGATGATGCACTAGATTAGAACAGTGAAAAGGAGTCTTAATATGTTAAGTTTAAGGCAGTGAGGAAAGTAGAAGCTTTCATTAAAGAATGAGCATTTTGTTTATTTTCTTTTGCTATCTGCTCAGTGAGGGAAAAGCACACTGGTTTCAGAGGGGCCTGGAACAGCTATAATATTAGAGGTGCCCCTCATCAAGAGGAATGGGACATGTTCTGCAACACTGTCTGTGGGAACATCTAAGAAATACAGTCTCCAATAGGAACAGAGGAATTCAGGGCAGATTAATACCAGCTGGTATTAATATAAGTGTATGTGTAAGTTTTCCTGATCTTACGCCAATCAGGAAAGTGAGTAGCAGTTTCAGCACCTCTGCCAGAACCATTGTGGTTACAAATTCTGCTCTTCCCTTTTACTGCTACAGGCACAAATCTTGTAGCCACAAAAATAGAAAGGAAAAAACAGTGTTGAAATTATCTCTTAGCATGGTTTATAAGAATGGTTTATAACAGTTGCAGGGGAACTGTTAGATCGTGGCTTGAACTGGTAATTGAGCAGCTGGTGAAGGGCTGTGGCTGGCTGAGGGAGCGCAGGGACATTGTTTGCACCTGTGCTCCCCAGGTGGCCAGGAGGGATTGAGCCACC
This sequence comes from Odontophorus gujanensis, assembly GCA_013399175.1. Taxonomy (NCBI): domain Eukaryota; kingdom Metazoa; phylum Chordata; class Aves; order Galliformes; family Odontophoridae; genus Odontophorus; species Odontophorus gujanensis. The sequence goes on along the minus strand of VXAB01009833.1, from coordinate 82,263 downwards.
CTGGGGTCACATAAGGGCCAACCACTGAAGGGAGAGTACGTCTTAGACCTCAGTTGCTTTCTGGGAAGGAGTGCTCCAAAGCTGGAAAACCTGTTCACCAGTTGGGTGAGTTCAACTTTTCTTTCTATGTGTAACTTTTGGCCTGCTTGGGAATGTTTTGCTTGGTATTACCAAGAATCTGTCAGAAGCAATTTTGGTTCTTTGTGTGGAGAACACCGATCAAATGGTATTTCTTACTCATCATGTAACCTGGAGGAGGAGTGTGTGCTGTTATTGCTTTTCTGAGGTAGTTATTAATGTATGTATTCAGTGTATGGTGTAAATTTACATGCTTCAAAACTTTGAGTCCTCTTAGTGTGCTGAGGGTTTATAAAAAGTGCGAGCAGAGATTGAAGTTGTGAAGGAGTTTATTTTACTTTTTTTAGATTGTTGAGAGTGATAGTGTGACAGACTTGAAAGGAAGAGGTGCAAAGCATTTGAAAGAAAAGGAAGCAAAAGGAAAATCGATAATGGAGAAGTGTGAATGCTAATAGGTGGAAAACTGGATATTGACTTTGATTTGCTTAACATTTTAAACACTAAAGTTGGAATACTTAAAAACTACACCTGTGCTTTGAATTGCAATTTATATATAAGCTATGTAGATGTAAAACTGCATGTAAGTTGTCTTTTAATGATAAACTGAACTGTGATGGGACAGCTGCAAGTAATGAGAAGCAGTCCCATAGGAGAGAGAATTCTGCATGATCTGCTGTTCTACTGCATTGATTTTATTCTGAAAGATGTGATGTCCATCATCAGAAGGGTAACTGTATAGAAAGAGACTTTTCATCTATAACCTTTAAAGTGTGTTAATTGTGTCCCTTTTCCCCATATATAATACCTTATCTGCAAGGGGGATTAATACCAAAAACAACTCAGAGGAAATGTGTGCCTCTGGCATGTGAAGATCATACGGTACTGTTGATTTAGGGCACGGATGCTGTTGCTTAGTGGCCCTGTTGGAAACAGGGACCCCAGGATGGCTGTGGTGCTGTTGGTTTGGATTGACTTCAGTTAGTGGCTGGATGAGCTTGGATCCTACCTAGTGTGAACTTAAAAATCCAACAGAGGGGTTTGGTGTATGCTTCTGTGACCTCACCTTTAGTTTTATACTGTGGAAACTGTATTGCTGCTATTAACCTAGCTGATTCTGCTAACCTAGCTAATTCTACCTACTGGCCTCAGGACACTACTGGCATGTGGTCACTACATGTGTAATTTCTGTAGAAAGCAGTATTTTGAGTATAAATGTGATACACGAAGGAGAGAAGGTTGGAGTCAGGGATAGTGCAGTGCTGACAGTATGCCCTAGGTAAAGGGCAACTCCTAACCAGGGCAGAGCCAGAAGCATGGTCTCATGCCTTCCTTCCTAGAGGAACTGCAGATAATCTTTCATATGAGGATGAGTGAACTGTAATATGTTGTTACAACTTTCAGAGAAAGTTGTGTTTGTACTGAAAGCAACACATTTTTTTATTTGTCCCCTGCATGCTTATGAGAGTTTCACTTCCCTGAGCCTGTGCTGTTTTCCACAGGTTGACAAAATCAGCACTCTGCAATGCATCCTGTTTTCTCCATGCTTCAGTAGATAATCAAATAAGTGCTTTAGGGGTATGAATAAGAAGCCACCATTCGGGAGTTTGTGTTCAAGTTCTTAGAGGGAGGAACTTGGGCTTATCCTGAAAGAGAGGTCACCCTAAATGAGTACTTAAATGGTACTGTAATTACTTCTCAGCTTCAGAGAGGAACAGGATCTTTTGTTCTCTTTTTGGCCCGGGGAGGTAAATTTGCTGGCTGATCCCTTTAAAATCTTTCAAAAAGTAAAATGTCTGTGGTATTTTCTTGTGGAAAAAGAACACTCTTTCATGGACACAAGTGTCATGTAGCTTATCATGTCTCTTAGGATGCATCTTATAAAAGTTGCTGATGCTAGAAGCTGGTTGCACTCTTAGATGTGTTACTAACTAATGCTGTTTCGTGTTGTGAGGCATACAAAAGATATATTCCTTAGCAACTGATTTGCTTTATGGTAAGGGGCTTGAAGACATTTTGTAGGACGTCTGAACCAAAAGCACTTCTGATACATTTCAGATAGCTGTTAATAGAGGTACTGGAGGTGGGAGTTCTTGTCAAAGGATTAAAAAAAAAAAAAAAGCACTCTTAAAGCATCTTGGGTTTCCACTTATTGATTAGAGTATGCAGTACGAAATGGGAAGTACTATGGGCATGAAAGGAAAATAACTATTTAAGATTTCTGTTTAAACTTCTATTCCCCTGCATATTCAGCCTTACTTTATGGATTAGCACAAGAGATACTGAACACAGGAGGTCATGTAAAATACTAATTACTATTCCTTTTTAGTTTCTATTATTATAAAAAGAAGTTGAAAATACATCTGGCATTTCTATGAAGTGAAAGCAATTTAAACTGAAAATTCTGGAGTTGGGGAGCAGTCATTCCATATTTGGATCAAAAATACATAGAAAATAACTTTGAAAATCTTGAATTTAAAGGATGCTACTCTAGTTTATCTGACTTCTTTATTTTGAAGGATGTTTGAGATTTTCCTCACTAAAAACATTTCAACTAGGTATACTTTTTAGTATGAAGAGCTCCGTTCTAAGAATACATGTAAATATTTGTTACACTATTCATATCAAGCATATATGAATTAAAAAAAAAGAAGAGAGACTTAGCTTGAACAACTGAAACTTCTACTGGGTCTTTTCCTGGAGCTTGCCACTATTTTACAGGGAGTGCTCTCAGCATTCTCTGGCATTGTTTCTGTGAGCCTGTGCTTGTAGAGATGGACTAAAGGTGAAGTAAGCATACCATTGTTAAGGATTCTTTTCCCCTTAATGTAGCGTGACAGTGATACTCTGCTTATACGAAATTAGTATCCACTAATAATTGTTCTTAATTTGCTTTTATTTACCTTAGAGGGTAATTAAATTCTTGTTTGTTTGTTTACTTCAAACTCCAGCACTGTTGCATTTCTGATATCTAATTATCTAGTAACAAAATTCTTAATCCTCTTTGTAAGAGCTTTCTTTTGTCTAAGGTGGTAATGGAAGGTTAAGATGGAACTGGCAGTGTTGAGGTCTGTTGTGACTGCTGAAGTCATTTCTATTTCTTTTCTATTCTACTTTTATTTCTAAGAGGTTATTTCCTTCCTTTTTATCTCTTTGGCTCACCTAATTGGGAAAGACTGGAACCTCAGAGTCATTTTTTTTCTCCCACCTCTCCTTACATACTGTTTTATTTTTTGGAAATCAACATAGTGAAAAACATGGGGAGTGCAGAGATGGGAGGTCAGTTGAAGCTGTGTCTTTCTTGTCGTGAAGATAGGGCAATGACTGGTTTATGTAGCTACAGGATGAGGTGAAAAAGACTTCGTGGGTACAAGCTGACATCTATGCAATCTTATTAATGTAAATGAAACCATCCTAGTTGACCTGAATCAATCCACCAGGTTGTGAATTCATGTTCATGGAGTTGGGATTCCAGGTAGCTCTGTTTCAAAATGGCAGGCCATTGTGAAAGATAAGAAAGCAGTTGCTCTAAATGGACATAGGCTTACAAAATTTAAGTGGCTTATTTGCCTGAGCTTAGAGAATTATTCTGTTAACACGATTTTGGAACAGGCTGCCCGGAGAGGTGGTGGAGTCACCATGCCTGGAAGTGTTCAAGGAAAGTATAGATATGTCACTGGTCTGGAGCTGTTACAGACATGGGTTTGTGGCTGAACTAAATGATCTTTGTGGTCTTTCCAAGCTTAATGAGTCTACAGGTTCTTTAGATATCTATAGCAGATATGACTTTGTGAAACACTTTAATTAATACACACAATCTTTGGAACATAGAGCTGGTAGCAGCAGCTCTATACTCTGGAGATTTATTTCTCAGATTATTTTCTCAATCAAAGTATTGTTATTTTTTAGTTTTGGGATAGCTAGTGGAGAAGGATAGTGGCTTTTTAAAATTGCTTTCTGGATTTAAAAGTTGTATAAACATGTTAAAACAATGTAATATCAGATAACAAAAGTAAGTTGTTTTATGAAGTACTTGTGACTGAGCATTTATCCTTCATTTCCCCCATCCTATCCAATTAATCTTTATTAGAAATCTAAGTACTGATGTCTTGAACAGCTGATTAAATGAATGTCTTACAGATGGCACTGGATGTTTTTTTAGCCTTTCTGGTAAACTGATATTTTATTGCTCAGTAGGATTAAGTGATATTTATTTATGCAAGGTTCTTTTTTTTGTATTTAATCTAGCCTTGTTGCTTAAGTCCATGTAGTTAAGTACGCAAGTAATTATATCTGCATAATCTAAAGTACAGATCATAAACTGGATTTCTATTGAACAAGTTAGTGAGGTAATTAGCCTGGACTAAGTAGGAAGTGTTATGGATAATGGTTTTGAAAGATGCTGAAGTGCTCATTGCCAATAATTATATTGTGGGAACTTTCTGATCTTAAGCTTAAAGTGTTTGGAGAGTTTGTTACGTACGATTTTTAGCATAAGTCACCAAAACAGTTTGTTCACTACAGGCAGGGATTCATGTAAATAAGTCCATTATGCACTTTACACTTTTTGTGATTGTGGTATTTCACCATTGCGGTTGGATCTACAGAGTGCATTTCTTATGGTAGGAGTCCACAAAGGCAGATAGGATAACAGTTTTGAGTAGCTTCTAGTGAAACTCTTGGAAAGGGAGCATTATAGTCAATGGTTTTGGCATCTAGAATTGTCTCCTTTCTGTCAAAAGAAAAATAGAAAAATCTCAGATCTAGAAACTAACTTAGACCTATGACACTATGCAGCATCTGTAATCAGTCTATATTTGTGGAATAACTGTATGACAAGGTAATGTTAATTTTGCATGAAAGTAAAGTGTGTTTCTCACATGTAGTTGGACAGTCTAGAATCAGAAGTCTGTGTGGCTTCATGAGTGTGGTGCCACTTATACTGAGAAATTGAAAGCAACATCTTTAACTGAGATAAAGAAAATGGCTTTTAATATTTTCTCCAAATTTATTTTTCATGAATTTCCTTTTATCTAAATAAACAACCTCATCCTATTTACTACTTAGAAATGTGCAACGAATGAGTTAAAGAAACCTTAACAAATCAGAAACATTGGCGAAGCAACTCTCTACCACACTATTCTAGATAAACGTTAAGCTATGCTATGAGTTGTTTATTTTGGAAGCTTTTATTTTTGTCCTTTCCCACCATCTTAGCTTTTTCAGATATGGCATTTTATTTTCTAAGACTGTATTAAAGATTCCAAAAAAATAATTAACAATACTCCTTTTTTCATGTGTATTTTCTTCCTGATTCTCCTATTTTCTGTCTACTGACTTCTTCCTACACGTAACTAGTTTGTAAATTTCATTTTAGCAAGAAATATTGTTATACAGTTACTTCATATACTCAGAAGGGCTCAGATACTGTAAAGAGTCATCTTCATATTCCTGAAACAGAACTTTGCAAATCATTAATGAGGAAATACAGAAAGTTTTCACTTCATCAGTTTGGGGACGTTTCTCTTCTGTGACATTTTCTGCTGCAGTACTCCTCGATTTCTTCTGCAATTGCCAACTCCTAAGATGTTTCCCTCAATAAGGACACTGTAGTTATTCTTACAGATGGGATTTTTCTAGGCCAGTGTCTTAGTAGTGGGCATTGCTACGGTCTTGCTGGCTCTGTTAGCAAATATATATGTTAAGATAGGAGTTGATCAGTCCTGCAGGAAAATGTTGTTGGATTATCTTGAATTTAACAAATAAAAATATTTTTGGTGCAGTTTAGCTTTGAAACTACATTATGCCATGACTATAATAATTTATTTTTTGTTTGTTTGTTTGTTTGTTTGTTTGAATCATTTATGTATTCCAAAGCATCTCCCTTAGTCTAAAAGCTGACAGTTTGATTCTGCAATCCAGTTTACTGGTAGATGTCAGGGATTTGCTTTACAAAACAACTGAGCTTCATGAGTGTCCACATTCACAGAAGGGTATATGAAGCTTTTGTTTTCAAATTAGGCTCATAGCAGTAGCATCCCTTTTCTTACCCATTAGTTGTGAGAGTGTTTAAGAATGGCTTTTCAAAGTGGTCTGTTTGATTTGTTATCAAACTGAGGTAAATTCAGTTTTCATGTGACATTTCTGAATGTCTGGCATACATATGGCATTATAAATAATATGGCATATATAACATAGTGGATTTTATATATATATAAGCTATGTGTGTATGTAAATAAATTACATTCTTGTGTTATTCTTCTCTAGCCACTGAACGTCTGGTGAAATTTAGGATGGTACTTTTTAGTTTAACCCTGGGTCTTAACCAGGATTCTGGTGCAAATGAAAGAATCTTTACAGTTTAAGTCCATGCCAGGGGTATAAATAAGTAAAGGGATATTATTCCTGTCTTTTGCAACCGTCATTCACAGACCAAAGAGAGGCACTAGTTGGTTACCTTGTGAACATCTTGAGATCTAACTAATTGTGAATAAAAGCCAGATTTATCAACTTTGAATTGTATGGGTTGAGGGTTGCTGTGCAGAGTGACAAGGCAGGAAAACATCCGTCATCTTGTTCATCTGATGGCCTCCTGTTCTTGCAAATAGCTTTAAGGCAATTTTTGACATATTTTAACTGCCTGTTAAATGTTTCCTAGAAGAAACAAAGATACTTTTTTCCTAACTATTTGCATGGTCAAGCATAAATAGCTGCCTTTTTTGAAGCAGGGTGGTATTTCTGTCCTGATAACCATAGTGACCCTGCTCCTTAAGATAAACTTCTGTGCTGAGCATCTACCCGTGCTAAGTGGGAACAGCTGCTCCCCTTAAAGACAAAACTCAAGTCAGTTGTGAATGGTGCAGCAGTGAGAGTCAAAGTGGCCCCGGTTAAAAGCGCCAGGAAGGTTTCAGTATGAAATGAGAACTGCTCTCTTGGTAGTTCCCTCTATATTAAAAATAAATCACTATTTTTATCTGCACTCTACCCAATTCTAGTAACTTGAGGGGAGAATGGGGGGAGACCTAAATAATTGTCCTAAGGCAATAACAATATTGTATGTATGTTGACAGAAAGAGGGAGAACTATGCATATTGGGCATAGCTGTAGCTATTCTAGAAAGCTGAGTTTTTATAAGAAAGACTTCTTGATTCAAAACAAAATGTGAAGATGAAGACTAGCTCTGATATGAGTGGGGATTAGAAGTATTTGTAATCATAGAATCAGAGAATGGCCTGGGTTGAAGAGGACTTCAAAGATCATCTAGTTTCAACCTGCCTGCTGTGGACAGGGTCACCAACCACTTGAGCAGGCTGCCCAGAGCCACATCCCGCCTTGTCTTGAATGCCTCCAGGGATGGGGCATTCACAGCCTCTCTGAGCAACCTGTTCCAGTGTGTCACCACCCTCTCCTTTGCAAGTGCAGTATTAGAGTTAAGCTCAGATATGATATAGGATGATCTCCTGTAGATGTTCCAGACTTGGAAGGAAACCATACACAATTCCTCCACACGATGCATCTTGGCTCAAGAGCAGATACTCCTCTGGAATCCAGTAAATGTTGGGGAAGAACTTACAGAAAACACACCATTTTGCTCTGAATGAAAAAAGTAGCTGCTCTTCAGTCATGCAAAGAGAATCAATTAGTGTCTTCTTAAAAAGGTACTTCACAGACTCACTGTTGAGGTTGGTGAGACCTCTGGACTATCCTGCCCCACCCCTGATTTCCAGCAGGACCAGAGAAGAGCCTCTCTGGGCAGTCTGTGCCAATGCTCCATCACCGTCACAGCACTGAAGTGCTGCCTGAGTTGCACAGGGCCTGGTGGCAGAATAGGGCTGGTTTCTGCCCAGAAGCAAGGCTGTGACCCAGCAGTGACACTGTTCTGCAACCTCTCAGGCTTTATGTTTAGAAGTCTATGATCATCTATTATTGATCACGGTGATGACTTTACGAAGAGATTCATCAGAAATTTCACTTTTAAATGGAATATGTGTAGAAATGCGTGCAGCTGTGCAGAGCACTATCAGCATGATATGCAGCTGTATAAATAGTCCTTTGAATTGTCTTTCTAAGGTGAATATACTAGCTCCTGCTTTCAACTGATATAAAGGTATTTCTCATTATAAAAATTACAGCATATCAATGGCACTGCAGAAGAACTAATCTTGAAAACACAATCACACAGTAGAAAGCACTTGATCAGTTCTAGAATAATATTTCCCATGTTATTAAGTTATGTTAATAGTTCTAATAATCATTTATTAACACCTACTAATAAACTGAACAAAGTTTATTTTAAAAAATGATTGAGAATCGGTTGTCTGCAGAAAACGTCCTTGCAGAGCGTCACTAGGTGGCACTCTTACATAGAGCTCCGGCAAGTTATTGCTGAAGCTGATTTTTAACGTCGAGAGAAATCAGCTTTTTGAGAGCTTTCATAGATAGAAGTGCAGCAAACAAGTGAGCAGTTAATCCTCTCTCAGCGTTGTTCTCTAACAACTCTGTATTTAAGATCCTGAAAACAAACAAGTGTTAGTGATGCTTGTGATCAGCTGTGTTTGAGGACCATTGATGCATAATAGAAATTACACTAGGTGTCCATGCAGAGCTGGTGTTATGGTGCTCCATCACGGGGAGGTAAATTGAAAGGTATTGGCCTCTGCTGCTTCTAGTAGCTGAGCAGCACTGTGTCCAGTGCTTGCAACGTGTTGAAGTGTGTAAGGCCATTTTGTTACTGTTGTTCCTTTGCTTGTTGTGGTTTTGTTTTTGAACTTCCAGACCCACTTTTAAGAGGATCACTGAAAAAGTTAGAAAACAGCCCTTGACAGAGCTTGATGTAAGGGTATTGCAATGGTGTCATGCTCAGAAATTCCACTGGCATCAAAGAGAGCTCCACAGACAAAGTGTGTGAAGGGCCCACCAGGCAAAGATTGCATGTAATGAATTACAGCGAGGAAACTGATCTCTGCAATCTCCTTCATTTATCCCAGTGTGACACTCTATTGCACAACAGATGGGGTCGAGTGACCTAATGTGCATACAGGCCAGTACCCATTAATCTTGAAGAGAGTTAAGATTCCATGGTATGTAGGGATGATTTTTTTCTTCTTGTGCTGAAATACTAATACACTATGGGGGAATGGAGCCCTGATGGAGAATTCACTTTGCGTAAATGTTATATTATTTTAAGATTAAAATCATATTGTTTCCTTTTTATTGTAATGAATCATAAAACAGTGTTGCACAAGATGGGTGCATTTTTATCTGCTGCTATGAGGTCACTTTACCACAATGTTTTAATAAACTTGTATCCAACAAGGAAAAAACTTTTTAATTCATGCCTACAATACAAAACATTAGCAACTAATATTAAACATATACTATGTCAGCAGGATGTTTGAAAATCTACTGCAATAGTGTTCTCAGTCTTTGTTATCAATAGATTTGTTGCCATTACTATTGCTCATTCATGAGAACAGGGGAAATGGCGCGGGATGAGCTGGTGAGAAAATTTAGAGGAAACAATAGTAATGACTCACAACTGAAGCCCGTGCTTTAGAAATTCCCACCTTTCAAAGAAGATCTGCTAAGAAAAACTCAAAGTAATGTTCCAGCAGAATCAAAATTATATTGAAGAAATGCTGTGGCATGCAAAGCATTGTTTTCAAAGAGGCAAACCAATCTGCTTGCCTCTTTGCCTTTGAACTTTTTTTAGATTGATGGAATGCTAAAAATTGTTTGCCTGGTGCATTGTCTTCAGAGACAAACTTTCTTGGAAGACTTACAGGAGCTGAGTTCCACAAATAGCAGGCTGCTTTCTCTGAGGTGAAGTTTTCCACTCTTTGGAGTTGTCTTTTGAAGTGTTTAGCAGAATAGATGTTTAGATCTTTAAATGGTTACATTCAGCGCTACAGCATTACAAAATGTAATATTAAATGTGAACACAGTAGACAAAAAAAATATGCATTTCAATATGATAAGCAATAGCTGGTGATGGATTTTTGTGTTCTAGTTGTCACGTGCTTTATGCATTTGTAACCAAGGAAAGTTTTTCAAACACAGTTCTCCACTTTTTATTTTTCTGACTCTCTCTCCCTCCACATTCTTCTGCAAAAGTCTTTTCCTAGGTAGTGTGCACAGTTCCTCTGGAGTTTCCCAAACACTCCCCACTTTGGCTACGCTTGGGAACAAGCTAAGTTGTGCATTTTGTTACAACAGTGACAAATGAATGATTGTTCTTTTGTGTTGGAAAATGGGATGGTGTCATATCTGGGGGAAATCAAGTTCAGTGTAACAAGATTTTTATCTGCTGTTGGTATGTGCCTCTGCATATGGCTCCTGTTACATGGCTGCTCGGAGGACACATATTTTCTCATGAGTGCTTCTAGCTGTCATGTTAAAGGAGTCTTCTGTTTATGTGAAAGTTGAAGTTAGAATTACAGAAGTTGTATTTTTAGTGGTGACTTGATGTGTATATAGCACGGGGAACACTACTAGGTTAAAGTTGTCTGTTAATCCACTAAACAGAAAACATACCATGTTGCACACAATCATTTCCATGTTAATTTATCAATGCTCCTTAACTGTGTGGCAAACTCTTGAAACTGCCATGTGGATGAGTTACTCCTAAAGTGTATGTGTTCCTTTTATTTTTACAGTAAAAGCCATAGTGAACCTTTTACTTTGTACAGGTACGTAAACGTTACCAAATATTTCCGTTTCTTATCTACTTAAAATCATGAGTATGCTGTGGAGTAACAATAACAGTACAGCTTCAGACCAAGTATGTGTATCTATTTTTAATAAATAAACTGTATGAGAACTTTCAAATGGATACTTTTAATGAAGTCAAAGTGCTACGTCATTCTTAGTTAAGCTGCTTAACTGTGGAGAAACAATGTAGAAAACACAATTCCTCATATGCCAGTTTTAAGGAAATTTTGGGAAGAAAATGTCTTAAAATGCATCCTTGATACTGTAGGGCTATTCAAATTCTAATGCGTTAGAGCACTGCGGTGTTGAATACAGAAATCGTAATGACAGTTAGAAATGAGACTTCCTATTGTTTTAAGGGATAGAAGTACAAGTGATGCATATGGTCATGGAAATAGACATTTATTTATTTGTTTTTCTGAATTCAGAAAAAAGAAAAAAATTATTATAAAAAATGAGAGAAGATAACCTTCAGTTGAGCTTCTACCCATTCTTAGTGTGCTGCCAAAAATAAATGAATAATAATAAAGAAAAAAAAACTTAGAAATGGCCACATAGGTATTTGATTCTAAATAAGTGATCTTCAGAAACAAAAGTAACAATAAGAGGACCAAGTGTCACCCATTTTTTTGCATTTCAAGAAGAGACCTTCATTTCCATCTCTATATGCCACACTTCATATTGTGCAGTGTCTTGTGATTCAATCATGCTCTTTTAACTGGTCATTTCCTCTTCTGTTAACTACCTCAAGTAAATAAAATGATGTTTGCTTTCTGCTTGGTCACTGTTTGTTGCTGAGAGATGTACTCTTTCTCAAATACATTGTTTTTTATGCTGCCACCTTTTGTGCTGTTGATCTTTAACAACCTGAAGTACAAAGCTTTCAGCTTTTATCTCCGGAAGAGTAGTGGTTGCACCAAGGTTTCAGTTCCTACATAGTACCGCAGTGTGTGAATTCTGTAACTGCAGCTCAGGTAGTGGCTCTTAGTAGCTCCCCACATAGTGTGGTAGTCTTAAACAAAATTAAATAAGCAGTTGATCTACAGCCTGTGCTGAGTGTCTGGGTGCAGTTTGATAGCATAAAACACACACAGAGAATCACACAGAATTTTAGGGGTTGGAAGGGACCTCTAGAGATCAAGTCCAATCTCCAGTTCTTCCCAGCTTACATTATCTACCAGGCAATATACTGCTGGAGACTAAACTACTTAGGCTGAAATTGTGTTATATGGTTAGTTGTCAAACTCAAAATGACTTCTTGCCTGTAGCAGGTAGTAGAGTGTTGTGGGGAGATGCATTGCAAATGTGAAGGTTGATGTTATGGCCTAGAAATTTACTGCAGTAAGTCTCCCCAGTACTGACAGATTATTTTTTATGTAGTAACTGTCCTGGACCCAGTTCAAGGATTTCTGCACTGCAATATACTGTATAACGTGTACACTCTGTTCCCTTGTGAGGTTTGTCTGTGAATCTGTGTTAAGTGTGCTAGCTGAAAACAGTAAGAGTCTAATCTGTAATTTCTACTGAGTGGGATAGAAGGCCTTAGAAGGGAACACATAGTCATGGAAACTGTTATTCTGTTTCTGGAACTACTGAAGTCTCTTTGGGATTTCAGGCTAGTAATGTATTGACATTTATTTACACATTTGTGAAAGAAGGATGATAATTATTTACCTATTTTGTGGTGGTTCACTAGCTTGTTTCCCAGGAGCTCCGTGACAGCTGAAGCTGACCAGCACACATACACATAAATCTCCTGTAGCCAGGGTCTAGCTGCTCAGTTATTCTGATGTTTGCCTAGGCAGCTGTCTCCACTTCTGTATGAAAGCTAAGGCTGGCTTTTAGCTGGACACCTCTTACACCTCTTATCTCTTTTTGTTTGCTTTTGTGTTTTTTTTCTCCCCATAAGCATGTTAGATTTTTTTTATTTATGTGTGTGTTTTCCTACAGAACCAGACTCTGTGTTGTCCTCTGTGAGTGTTCCCCAAAAATCTAATTGAGATGAACTAAACAGATTGTTATAGGAAAATAGTCCTGTATAAATGACTTCTAAAGCCATTAAAGAACTGGAGTTTTCAAGAAACATGATTCATTTGTAGTGGAAACATGACAGCTTGGTCTTCTGCCAGGGAAAGGCTAGCTACCAGTGATGGTAGAAGATGGTAAACAGGAAGATCATCAGAGGAGCAAAGTTAATAGTATATAAATAATACCATCATTCTTTGATGAGTGAGTAGAGTATCGAAAAAAGGTGTAAGTGGAGCATATTTCATTGGCAAGGTAAATAAAAACATAAGATGCATTTGATTAGCAAACTGGGTATGGTTTGCCCAGCCATTTGGAAATGCAGTTTTCTGGGTAAGAAATGTAAGTTCTTCTGATGATGGAATCATCTGCCACACCTGTCCACCACAGAAACCTGCTCCTGGACTGTCAAAGATTACAAAGAACAGAAAGCTTGACATTATCATATTCAAATTATATATATACATAGAAATATAGAAATCATGTTATTATATCTCAAAATATGTAAGCTTACACATATGAAATTCAGCTCCATCTGTTTTTGAAGTACTTGCTATTTGTCTGTTTTTTTCTCTTTTATATATGGGACTTCAGGCTATAAATAACAAATATTTTTATTATTTTGTCTCATTATAAAAAATAAAAAAAACAACCCTACCAGGATTTTTTTTTATTTTATTTTCCCCACAAATCTGCTTTATTTTCACCAACTGGCTTCAAAATCTTGCTTCATAGTATTAAATCATCTTATATATAGAAAAATTACATCCCACAGTAAGCAATAATTGATGATTGTCATAATTAATTGTAATAATAGAAGTCATAATTTTAGGTGAGAATGCAGTATTGATTAAATTGTGGTAGTCAAGTCAAGCTGATTTGAGATAAATATTAAAAAATAAAAATAATTAAAAAAAGCAATTGCTACTCTTTGTTGGTGTAATACACTGCAGATGTTTGCTTGTCCCATACTTCAGATTATCTAATGAAGTAGTTGTGGTTACAAATAAGCTAAAAGTTGCTGAAATGTTAGTATAAAAAAAGTAGTGATTGATTTTTATATATTCTCATGTTCCATAGAAACAGACCTTAGGTTCTTTCAGATATGAGAAACTGGTGAGGCAGTACTGCAAATTCTCACAGCTGTAAGTGCTTCCATTATTTTTCATATATTAGTTAAATATTACCTTGTACTTCTGTAATCTTTAAGGCAATTGCTTTAGGTAAAGTGACATGAGGTCCTGTTCTCCCCTGCCCTTCTATCCGTTTGGGTTTTAAGGTCTTAGTGTTACTTCAAATATCGGTGAAAGTAATTGTGTCTTGGGATCAGTTCTGTTATTCCAGACCTTGACCTCCTATGTGACTTGTCAGCACTGAAGTGTCTTGAATGTATTTATATATTCTTGACAACTGTAATAGGAAGAAAAAAATCAGGTAAAAAAATATTAAATCTGTATTTTATGCCATGAGGTTTTTACTGGCAGTATTTTTGTATATTTTGCTTAACTTCCACAGGACAGGTTTTTGACTGCCACTGCTGTGTGGAGTTGGCTTAAGCTATTATCAGCCATTTACGCTGCATGAAAGTTTAGTAACAACAAGCACTTTTGAAATAACAGAGAATCTTTGGGTTGAAAGGCAACCAATAGCAGTCTGGTAACTGTTTATGAACATTTCTCTTCCCTCTAAGAGCAAATTTTGACTTCTCCTTGCCTTTGTATGCAAGCTTTTTAGGCTTTTTCTGTTAGGCTTTTCATAGATATATTTTAGAGTTATTTTCACCTTATAATACAACTTTTAGAAGTCATTCTCTTACGCTCTACTATTTTTAGAACACTGAATCCTTTGTTTGTTACAGAGATTAATTCTCTGTAATTTCAGAACCTGATGCTTTAGAGATGTTTCAGCTGTAAGCTCCATCCAGAACTATTTGCAGAATAAGGACTATGCTTGTGAATGACATGAAAAAGTATTTGCTTGAGTTCATGAGGTGATGGATAAGTAGTTAAAAAAAAGATTTGTACATGTGGTAACTAAACAAAAAAAAATAAATAGATCAACCTTGGGATATATGTTGAGATTAAAATAATTGAGAAGGCTTTTGCCTGCTCAAGCTCATGTGAATCTGCCATGTTCTCATTTGTTTTTCAACCATGGAAGATCAAGGTACTTGTCTATGTGGACACTTGGTCTCACCTCATTCTGTGCTTTGCTTGTTACATTATAGAACATGATTTTGTTATCACATTTTGTTTATGTTTACTCATGTAATTAAGAATTTAATCATAGAATCACAAAATCATTATGGTTGGAAAAAGCATCAAGTTCAACTGTCAACCCATCCCCACTGTGCCCACTGACTGTGCCCCTCAGTGGCACATCTACATGTTTCTTGAACACCTCCAGGGATGGTGACTTCACTCCTCCCTGGGCAGCCAGTGCCAGTGCACCACTACTCTTTCTGAGAAAAAAAATTGTCCTTATATCCAACCTGAACCTCCCCTGGTGTCCCTTGTAGACATTCCCTCTCCTATACTGTTACACGGGAGCAGAGGCTGACCACAACCTTGTTTCAGGGAGTTGTAGAGGGCCACAAGGTCTCCCTGAGACTTCTCTTCTGCAGACTGAACAACGATTTGGTGAAATCAGAAGAAATCCATGAAACTATTGCAAAATCTGCAGCTACAGGCCTTTCAAGCCAGTGCATATTTTGATATTTAAAATTATGTGCCAGTCATAGGCATATATGCATATTTGCATATATAAATTTTTGAACATATTTTGTAAGATTTCAATTGCTTTATGAAATTTTAACTGCATCATTGAAATATGGATAACTATTCTTTCAACTTAAAAATCTCTTCCAGTTCTCCTGCATGGAGGCATTCATTAAAAATATGTGCTGACAAATATGTTTTATAATAGAAATTAGAGTTGATTTGCCTGAAATACACTGTAGTAATGCAAAGTAGCCAATTTAGGAGGGGAGAAGGAAAGTGTATTAGTGAAATACCTCCTTCTCTTAATCCCTGAAAGATACTTCTATGGCTGAGATGCTTTTCACTATTGGATTTGTTACTGAGAAGACATAAATGGGCATTTTGGAGGGCAATTATCAACTGTGAAATTTCAGAACTTCTGGATGAATACACGCTTTGTAAGGGGCAACCTAAAAGTACTCTTGCATGTGACTGTGAATTACTGAATACAGTCTAACACCAGTTTGGAAACCATTACTAAATATAGCATCCATTGTCTCTCCTTGCATAGGAGGATGTGAAATAGGCAGAGAAATATTGAAATCTCTAAAATTTATCTACCTGTAAAATGAGTCAATGACATTTCCTTCCTTTTTTTTTTATTTTTTAAGTACTTGAGGTCTTGATGAAAATAATGTATGGGAATAGAATGGTAGTGTTATGAGTTACTAAAATCTTAATCAGAATTATAATTTGCTTAACTTCTGTTGGCTTTAAAATCTCATCACAGTAGATAAACAAGACAAAGCAAAAACAACAAATTTTTCTAATACAAGTAACTGCTCAGACTGTTCCCTTTGTAATGAAATAAGCACAAGCCTATGGGTTAACTACAATTTTCTACCAAAATCTCAAGTTGTAAATGCCATCATTTTAAAAAGCTGTTTCATGTATGATTTTCTGAGTTAGATTTCTTTCTTTCCTGAATATATGAAAGTTCACAGCTGTAATGCTGAAACACAATATTTTCTGATGGGAAGGTTTGATGCTGGATGCTGTTTTCTTCCTTTTAAAGGCAAATGGAGATACAGCAGATAACCAGATGAGGATTTACTTATTTAAGAAGTATATAAGTATATTTACTGTAAGATGTAAATATGTTTGCCTAATTTCTTTAACCCATATTAATTGGACTAACATTGAGTGCGAACTTGAATCTAATTTACTAATAGAATAAGTACTTTGGGATTATCTTAATTAGGAGGATTAAGTTGTAGTACATAACTATCACAAGGCACTTTAAAAATATACAAATTAAGGCCAGAAATGCAGTGACTTTGTTTTAAGAATAGCTTATGTTCTTATGAGAAGGGTAGAAAAATGTGTTGGTGATTTCTCTTTTAAGCTTTCTATAAATTGAAAAGTTTCTGTAAATACCTGGCCTAATTAAATGTAATAAAAAATCAAGTTCCTTGGCAGTTGGACAAGATAACCTCAAGAGGGTCCTAAGCGATCTTGTGCTTCTGTGATTTCTGTACCTTAGTAACTTTATATGATGTGAGGGCTGCTGCAAAAGTAATGCCTCCTATTTTATGATGTTGGACCACAAGATGTCAGAGGCAGTTGTGTTGGTACAGTAGTAAAGGCTGAACCTTCCCGCCAGTATTCCATGATGTGTTGTTGCTGTGTGACAGGTGGCAGCAGAGGGGCAGTCTGACACAATGGTATCTGACACAGAAACACATACGAAGCAAAAGTGTGTCTTTGAATTCCTTCATGTAGAAAAAATGGCATCCATTGACGTTCACTGATGCTTGCTGAACGTTTCTGGAGATCAAACAGTGGGATATGAGCACAGTGAGGCAGTGGATGGTGCATTTCAGCAACGGTGACAGTGTTCACCTATGGTGCAGGTTGTTATGGAGGGAGCATGCATTTTCTATTGGTGGTGGCTATGTTGACAGGTAGTGTTTTGTAGTGAGAATTTGCCCTATCAAATAGTGTCATTTTGCTCTTCAAATCTGTTGTAGTCTCCATGAAAATAAATAGGAGGCATTATTTTCAGAGTGACCTACATAAAATATGCTGTCTTTAAGTCATGGAATAATTCCAGGGGAATGAGATTCAAGAAGACCCAAACTTTCTATCCAAGAACCATGTTTAGCATTAGGTCAGGTGATTTGTGATGTTCCATGTCAGGGCAGGGACATATCACCACCCTATCTATCCAGGGATAGCCCTGGGCATTGGTCACCTTACTGGGGACAGACACCTGTCAGCCTGCAGATAAGGGTGAGGATCAGGCCCTGTGAGGAAAACCAGTGTCAGACATTGCTCCACAACTGTGGGGCAGGGCCATGGGGTCAGGGCCCATAGGCAGGCATTGTTTGATGGCAGCAGACATTTAGACAGGCCCGGGCTCAGTGTGGCTGACAAAGGCTGGGGGCTGGCCGGTTGCAGATTTCCCTTAACTGTTCTTGGCTGTGTACTCTGTGTTGGCAGCCCAGGGTGAGGTGCACAGGGCCTTTGTGATCGTCTTGCCCAATTTGTCCATTAGTGGCTGCATTCAAGGGGGCCCCACAGCTCCTGTTGCACCTCCTGTCTGTGTGCCTCTGTCTTGTTTTAAAGAGATGATACTTCTCAAATGTCTTTTTAATGCAGTAAGGTCTTTATGCTGCAAGATATTGGTGAGTTGTAGGCACAGTAACGCTGAAGATGATATTTAACATAATACTGTGATCTAAGTAACAGGAGCAATAACTCAGTTGATTTTAAAATCCAAAGTCTTCACATTACAAAAAAAAGTGTGGTTCCACCTTGCTTGTATTTGAGCTGGTTTTCTTGAAACTGAGGTAGTTCTAAAGGTGAAATCTGTTCATGGTAAAATTACAGTAGTAGTAATCGTATATGCTATATCTCCTATCTCTGACAGGCTGAGATAACTTTAATTTGGACTGTAATACTCTAAGTGTTTAAGATGTTGCTGTAGTGGATATAGACCCCCTTACCTTGGGGCCCATATTTGTGAACAAAGTGAGAAATGTATATTTACTCCAGGAGACTGTTTCCTGCCTGTTTTCTTGTACCTGCTGTGGATTTAACCTCCTGTTGAGTTTAACTTCATACAGCTATGAGTCCACACAGGGTGGAATAGGTAGCATTGGTCCACAGAACCATCCAACATACCGCTGATACATATGAGTAACAAGTGCATGGTCCATGGTTCCAGGTGTAAGACTGGGATGTTATTTTCTAGGAAACTTTCAGAAGAGACAGTGCCAGAAAGTACTTGCCCTTTTTGCTATCTTCAATGTCTGATTGCTGTGGTTTTGTGATGTGTTATCTGTGTAGTTTTCCACTGTATTATAGGAATAATTTGATGTGCTTATGCCAGGTGGTTTTTTACCGTGTGTGTTGAACTGTGAATTTTAGCCTTGAAGTTAAAAGTATGCGCAAGTTACTTTGTTTTGACAAGGCAGGTAACCTGTATTTCTCACTGAGAATGATTATGCTAATCATTACACTAGAGAAAGGCTTGATACTGTCACAAAGGCTATGTGCCAATTCAGGCAAGCAAAGGAAAATATATTTGCACAGGTGTATTTCTGGTCTGCATTTTGTCAAATACATGCTAGTATCATTAAATGTGCATAAAAACCACAGCATCTAAGCTGAATTTTACATTTTACGTGAATTGTAGGGTTAAAGGTTAATGTTCTTTGTTTTATTGTGAACTATACTTCTGATGTTAAAAACTTTTTAAAAATGCTAGAGATTTTTAAAAGTAGTAAAATTAATTTTAAGCATATTTGTGCTGCAAGTTAATTTAAAAGTATCAAAAAATATCTTAAAAATAAACATCAGTGGAATACAACTTGTCTAACTAAAACTGCTACAATTCATTTTACTGTGGTTTGCAGTGCTGAGGTTTAACATGTTTTGTTTCTATCTGCAAACTATACACGATATGGAAAACATTTTTCAAGATCATAAACATCTTTAAGATATCCAGGATAGTTTTCAGAATGTTTGTGCCAATTCAGCTTAGTGTTCTTTCCTTTTAAATCTGTAATAGAGGAATATAATATGCTCATACAACAGATTTTGGATCTTTTTCTTTTAATATCTATATTCAATCCATTCATAATATAGAAGGGTAAAAGCTTTCTCATGTTTGCTTAAACATTTTTAATATAGCTAAGGTGCAGCCTTCAGTGATTAGCATGGTATTTCTTGTTTCCTAGAGACCAAGTGCTAAGTCTATTAGACATTTCCTGCTATTCTTTTGAATTGTAAATACTATTCTTCTAAATTGAAAAGGCCAGCGTGGGGAGATACTCATGCAATTTCCCATCTATTGAAGATGTAGATTTGAGAATGGAGAAACAATAAAATGCAGTTTTTCATCGAAATTAAGGCACACTACAGATGGAATTCTCACTCTGTGCATTCACAGGAAGCAAATATTTGGAATGCCAGCATCGATTATTTTCCTTTTCTCATAATTTGTTTGAAGCAAATATCAGCACTCTGTTAAAGCAAATGGTCGAATGCTGACCTCGGCTACCCTGGAGGAAAGTCTGTAGCAGCTCTTTTTAGCGTCAGTGAAATTATTCAGTGACATAAGTGAGATCAGAATTTGGCCTCCTGCTTTATCTTTTCAGAAAGTCCTTCAGTATACAAATGCAGATGTTGTATTACTTAAATTAAGCGATGTGGATGGCATTTGGAATAACAGCCAGTGAGAACACAGAGAACTTACCACCCAACAAACACTGTTGGTAAGAATTAATGTTTATAGCCTGATACAGCTGATCCAAAGGCAGGAGAGAATGAAAGGAAAGGAGGAGGAAAAAAGCCGATTGGGGTGGGGGAGAGAAAAAAGAAAGTCCATAGAGGGAGAGAGAAGGGAGAATGACACTGAGAACCAACCGAATGATAGCTATGGGTCTCAGGCTGAGAGGAGGACCACCCATGGGGAGGACAAGTGAGCCTAACCTTTGCTTGGAATCCTGCCTTCTTCCACATGCAGGGTCCTGCAGAGCAGCTGCAGCAAAAATTGTTAACTGGCCTTAAATGCAGGTATAAACTTCATGTTGTCCAGACTTAAAATGCATCCTGTCAGCTGTATTTATATCTGTTGATCTCATTCACATGACATTTATTGGGTGCAGTTAATCTGTACTGATGTAGGAGTTCTCAGACCTGCGTGTTCCTGCTGCATTACTTCTTTTTTTGAGGATTCTGCCAGAAAGGAATGGGATTACGTTACAGCTTAGATTCCAAATAAGTGTTTATGAATATATATTTTCTGAATTGACCTACTTCTTGAACACCGAGTCCGAGAGACTTGGACACTAGTGTTTTCAGTTAGGATTTTTATCAGCTCTAGTCTGATGTTCTTTCAAAGTCTTCCCTTTCCTAAACAGAGATAACAAGATACCTTTTTGAGAATACAGAACTAGAACAACTTAAAGTGGTTTGCCAGGAAACTTAAGCAATGTACAGGATTTAGCTACAGATTGGGGGGCCATGACTATAGCATAAGGACAGAGGGGGCAGGTCTGTAGTTGTTTTCCTGTGATAGTTCCTTCATTATAATAATTGCTAAACAACTCACTTTAATCTGGATCGCTTTTCTGCTGCCACAAGGCGTGTTGTAAATGGTCTATATTTTTTTTCTGCCTATCTGAAACAAAACAATTTGAGATGGCAGCAGCATTCTCGTCCCGAATTCTTCACATTGATTACAAAAGGCAAAATGAACTGTAATGAAGGAATAAGGGCAGCATTTCATTTTCTTGTGGACAAGATTTCAGTTTATTTTGTACCTCTAGCTTTCAGGCATTCCTTAAGAATGCTTTGGGGCAATGCTTGTGCTGCATGAGAGAAAGCTTGCAGGTGCAGCTGTGTTTTCTTTTCAAAGTTTTGATTGTGAAAGCAACCCCTTTCTTTCTCTTATTCACAATGGGTATACTTTGTTCTTAAAAATAAATGTTGTCAAGTTTACAGGATAAGAATGCTTAATTTCTTTTTTCAGGTTTTTTTGTTTTTGTTTTTGTTTTTTTTGTTTTGTCCCCTAGACTAGCTGTGAGGCCTGGTTTTGACAATGCCAATAGTTCTGTCTCCATCTGGACTTTCATTTCTGAAAGTAGTGAAGCAGCATCTTGTAGCTCCCCACTGATGTGGAGAGAGAGGGACTGAAAAACCTAAGACTTTCATAAGAGATCACATTTTCATTGACAGGAGTTCTTTGCTATCTGACTAATAGAAGCTCTCTACACAAGCCTGCAGGCTTCAGCTCAGGCTCTTTTCCACTTGTGCAGTAAGGCATAGTTCAAAATAATTATATGCTTTGCATTTATTATTGATGTTTTCTGAACATTCAGTATGCTTAAAAGCTGCACGTGCCTGAACCCTTACCACAGCTGACCTTGAGAAGTAAGGATTGGAGGCTCTGGAGTAGAACCAATGTCATACTTCCATTGTGTACTTATGTACATAATTTGAAAGATGACTATAGATCTGCAACTACTACACTTTCTTTTTAATGATTAAAATCCATATAAGCTGAAGGATAGGCTGGCTAAGTTCACTCAGGAAAAAACTGTTAAGGACAGAGATGATGTGAGGAAGTCACTACATTGCAATTTAGTTAGAGGCTGGGAGGGCATTCAAAGAAAGTATTGTTATACCCTTGTATTGTACTATTATACACTTACTATTTCCAGTCAAGTTGGCCACTCACTGTGAAAGAGGGTGCTTGTCCTGATGACCCTTTGCTTTGAACCTGCACCCTTTTGTCTCCAGAACCAGAATAGAAGCATCATGTACATCAACAAGAGATAGTCCTGATTGTATTACTGGTGGAGAAATCTATCTAGTTGGTGGCAGATTTTTGTTTTCATTTTATTACATTTTATTTTTCGAGACTACAAGCTTTGTTTTGTAAAGTCTAATAGAAAATATTATGAGTCTGGAAACTGCAAGAGAATGCTTTCATTATGAAATGTTTTAAAAAGTGGATGAATAAACATTGTTACATAGGCTGTATTGTAAACGTTTGGGGCAATATGTGAAGTGGGAAGCATAGTAGAGTCTTGAATTGGTGCTTACAGCGCATGTAGCCCTAATAAATCAGTGCTGGGAGTGATGTGTAGTTCCAAACCAGAACAGCTGGATGTGCACTGTTATATTATATGTCTCAGCTTCTTTAAGTAAAGAGTCTCTTTCCTTTTTTCTTAACAAAACCCTTTTTTATACAGGAGAATGGGAACAGTACATTTGTGCTATTTAAACAGTGTCACAGAGATAGGTAGTTAAAAGAAAATGCTAACCTTATTTCAATAGAAAAACAGAGTAGTTTTTTTTCCTCAGTCTAAAAAATGTAACCCTACTGTGTTTTTTGGTTGCAACCCCTTAAAAGCCTTTCTACCTCTTGGCACTGGATGTATTGAGAGCAACTGTGTTATGTATTACTGTATTTCACTGGGATATCCTGGCATTAAGAAATACTTTCCTTTTCCCTTTGATACCGCAAATCCATACTGGGGGCAGAAGTTATTATTAAATAAAAAATTATCATCTATTGTGCTCCATAGCTGTTATAGGTTTTTGCTAATAGCTTCTTTCTGAAAGTGGTTGCCTATTTTGTTCACAAACGTGACATATTTCAAACGGATAACACTACTCAGGCCAAATGTTTGTGATTTGTTGCTCTATACTGACCCTGATGACTGCAGGAAGTTATCATTTGTGTGATTAGGAGTTTGAATGGCATGGCACTGGGTAGAGGTGCCCAACTTCTGGAAGTGGTGAGGTAGTCTGCAAAGTGTTGTGGAAGAGGGATAAAACAAGACCAGCCTAACCTGAACTGTTAGTAGCATGACATAAAAGTCAGTTATGTTACAGTAATTATATTCTAATATCCTTTCCCAAAGATACTCCATAGTAATACGCATGTAATGTCTATGCTGAAGTTACATAAACAATGGCCTATGCAGAACAGTGCAAACTAATCAGTCTTAGGAATGGCTAAGCTGCTTCTGATAAGAGGTTGAGTGATAAATAAATCATAATATGAGAGTAATGGAAGAAAGCCAACGTAAAGGAATAGGAGGCCAAAAAGTTCATCTCCTTTCCAGCAAGAAGAGGATAGACAGGAATAAGAGGTTTAGCCACTGCTGGCAGGTGATGAATAAAACGTTTTGCTGCCACAGTATCAGTTAGTTAAATGGGGAGGCTGCATAAAAATTGTGCCACAAGAACCGTTGAAACAGCTTTTCCTATCCAAGTGTAATAAACAGACCACTGAGAAAATAAAATGCTTAGGTTATATAGTAAGCCTATCCTGTTCCTAGCATTATTGATGTCTGTATGGATGTAATTGCATTGCTTATTTATTAATTAACTTTAGCTTAAACTAAATAAGACAAGATTGACTTTTTTTTTAACTAAAGTCTTTCGTTTTTGTCAGTGGTTGTCTATAGGATAAACAGCTTGTTACTATATATTAACTATATTCTTACAATGCAAATGCTCATTTAGGTGTTATTCACAGGAGCATGTTGCAGTCAATAAGTATGAATTTTTATCTTTTAAGCAAACTGAGGTTTCTAGTTTTAAAAGGGAGCTAGGACAGTCTAATCCCTTAATGAGTAACAGAAAAAAATTGCAGGAAATACTTAAATAGTGTTAAGTAATGACATTTTATTTTTATTTTTGTTAAAAACTGTCATTTTCAACCCCAAAATTGGGAACAGGAAAGGATGAAGTGATGAAATTGTCATTTTGTTTCAGGTCATTGGCATTCTGCTACTGGCCTTGGCGGATTTTCTCTCCCATTTCCCATGGGTTGCACTGTGTGATAAGAGGTAACCTGAAGCCACTTATCAGGAGGATTTTAAAGCTTAATGTTTTTAATATCTATCCATTAGTGAGCAAAACGTGACTGTAGTAACTTTTGGAAAAAGAAAGGTTAAAGCTTTTGTGTTAAGCTGGGAAAAGAGGTCTGTTTGCACCTCTGGCTCGGAGTTCTAATTGTTACAACCCTGCATTGTTAGGAGCCTGAAGGGAAATCTTATAAAGCTTGTTTCAGTGTATGCTTCAGTAGTGAACTTTGCTGCTTAGGGCAAGATGTTAAAGCAGGTTTGTTGGATTGCCTGCAATTTTAGTTCCAAGATTATTTTTCTCCTCATGTCAACCAACTGCCTCTGCAAGAGCTGGCAATTTTTTCGAGGCCTCTGTTTTGTTGCACTGCTTTTCAAATTTGTCATTTGCTTTGATAGCATTAAGCACATCCATTTTTTTCTAGTTCAAAACTTTCTCATGGAGGAGACAATAGCAGGTCTGCTTAGAGGAGGAGCACTAGCAGCTATTTGTAACAGATTTTTTTTTTTTAACAGGCAATGAGAAATGGCTATTTCTAATCCTGAGGACATGAGCAGCCATAACCAATTTATTTTCAAGAAAATTTCTGTAAAAAAAATTCTGAGCTATATGGACAAATTTATTTTCCATTTCCTTTGAGAAAATATATTTCTCTTCTACTGATTGTGATGAAATTATGCTGTTCTTGTTTTTGCAAAGTCTACCTGTTTGCTCCCAAAATGTTTTTAAGTCCAAGTGAAATAGTGGTTTAGATCTTAATATAACATGATCCCAACATCAGAAGGGCTGCGGCTGGCTTCAGCTGGTGCAGAGATCTGCAAACTTCAGCTCTGTGCTGTGCCTCTGCCACAGGTGTTTGTTTTCATTCTGCATTTGGTAGCTGTTTTGAGATGAAGGGGCACAGTTAATAAATCGTTTCTGACATCTGCAGAATGAAGTAGAAGTAACTCATGAAAGAGGTCAGTGGTGGGACAGGAGGTTTGCATTGTCTCCTTTTCCTGCTGCCATTTACTTTTTATAGGCATTAAATATTAAAATAAAAATGACTGTACATTATAAGCACTTCCTTTGATGAAGTATACAAATGTCGTTTGAAACAAAGTGAACTAACTCTATGACTGATTTAGATTCATTTGCATCTGAGTTGAGGCTGCCACTTTGTCTGATTTTTCTGCTATTAAAACCCAAACAATAGTGCCCAGGCTAGCTTATAGAATAGCTCTTAGGTGAGCTTACTGAGCGTGTTAGCATTTGAACGGCTTTATTTCTTACCTGTCTATCAACAGAACCCAGTGGTGTAGATAGAGCAATAGAGAGATAATTCTCAATGGGAGTTGTAGCTTAGCTTTGAACATTACTGGACAAATGCTGTCAATTTATTTTTTAAGTTTGGATTTTGTTACTTTTTCTTGCTCACGTTTACTATTACTCCTGGGTGTGGTGAGATGGAGTTAATTTTCTTCTTAGCAGCCTGTCTGGCACTATGTTTTAGGCTTCTGACAAGAAGATCATTGATAAAGTCATGTTTTAGCTCTGGCTGAGCAGCGGTAGCACAAGCTAAAGGCCTCCCTTCTCCCTCCTCACAGCTTGGGATGGGCAAGGAGTTGGGAGGGGACACAGCCGGGACAGCTGGCCCCAGCCAACCAAAGGGATAGGCCATGCTGTGTAGAGTCATACCTGACAATAAATAAATAAAAGTGGTGGAAGTGGGTTTTTCAGAGGTATCTGTTGCTAGGAAGTTGGCTGGGCATTGGTCTGCTGATGGGTGGTGCCTCACTTGTGTTTTTCTTGGCGTTTTTGTTTCTTTTTTTATTATCATTTATGTTTTTCTTTTACTTCACTTATTCTACTGCCTCTGTATTGACCTATGAGTTAGTCTTGCTTCTGTCATGGGAGGGTGCAAGCTGAGAGCTTAGCTGCTGGCCATTCAGTCCTTTTCTAAGGTCACTATAATTTTGACATTACAACTTAAATTTTTATGAGCTATATTTATGAGCTTTGTACATATGGTGAGACATCCCAAGTATAGAAACGAATGCAAATGCTATTTTCTTGTGCCAAATCTGAAATCTGTTGATATGGGAAATTTCTTTAAATGCATAGATAGAAGTGGTGTCCGCTGCAAAAACAATGAAGCTTTTCAACAAACAAAGGGCCCTCCCACCTGAAACCTCAGTAGTTTTAGGAGAAAATTGTTGCTTGCGATCTGAAATATACATAGGACGTACTTTATTTCTTCATTAAGGAATATGCACGCATTGACTTAAGTCAAAATTAATGCCACTAGTCAGTTGGTTTGGATTTAGTGTAAAACAAACACAGGCACAGAAACTACTCATAGAGCCTATGCTTTCACACTGTCTTAAGTCAGCCAAATATTTTCAAACTTTAGATCAAAGTAATCATACATGAGAGGTGTTTGAAATACTAATCCAAATTAATTCTTGGTCCCTGATCCCTCTGCTTTAGGGCTTGGAGGAAAATGTAGCATAATAAGAAAAATGAGCTGCTGTAGTGGTTAGCAGAAGCGGGAACTTTGGGGAAACCTCCAAAGAATTCAGGTTAGAGCAGAACTTTTTAAGCTGTGCCATGTGCATCCCTAGCAGTATGTAATCATGAAGCAGTGCAGGGCAAGGTAAAGAGTTAAGGGTATTGACTTGTCGTGTTGGTGGTTGTTGCAAATGTAGCTCCTGCTGCTACTACTGGATGGATTTTGCCAACCCCTGAATTGAAAAATAAAACTACAGAATACCTTCATCAAAAGTTGCAGGGCAGATTAAAAGACAAATTGGCCTGGGAGAATGAGAAGTGTTTAAAAACAAATTAAAGCCAACAGCAGCCCCCATACCTAAAACTGGTGCATGTGGCTTCGGCTATAGTTGCGTAAATTACACGGGTTCTTAGTAAAAATAAGCTTGTAACAATGACAGAGTAAAAAATATCAGTGTAAGCATAATGTCTCAAAAAGCAGAGGTGTATGAGACTTTCTCTCTGCCAATAAACTAACAAGCAAACAAAAAAGGTGATGTAATCTATGACATAATTTCTTCTGTGACAAATTTTTATTGAACTTCACTCAGGATTTTTCCAGATCCTTTCATAGATTCATAGATTCATAGATGCATTAGGTTGGAAAGGACCTACAAGATCATCTAGTCCAACCATCCTCCTATCACCATCCCTACCCACTAAACTACTAAATCAAATCCCTTAGCACCTCATCTAAACGCTTCTTGAACAGCACTAGGGATGGTGCCTCAACCACCTCCCTAGGCAGGCCATTCCAGTGCCTGACCACTCTTTCAGAGAAAAAGTTTCTCCTCAAATCTAAATCTAATCTTTCATTGTAGGTCCTTTGAGCAATGCTTCAGGTTGTTGATCGTACAAACTCATTGTCAGACAAACTGTTCAACTGAGATCAGATACCTGAATTACCTAAAAAACAAGCTATAAAATGCCTTCCATTTTCAGTGACTGGGAGGAGGATGTTTCCAGTTAATTATTTTGCCTTTACCTCAAAATATACGTGTAGTGCTCTCCTAAAGCCCAAAGATCAATCAGGTATCCACTATATGTCACATGTATTGGTTTTTCTCCTTTGATTTGATCTCCGGGTGTGAAACTGAACTCCTTATGTGATACACTTAGGGCTCTGTAGTTTGGAAAAACTAGAAAATGTTAAGCACAGGGTTACAAAGTATTTGAGTTTTGTTGTTTTTGTAAATATATAAACATACTCCTGTTCTGCATTTTGATGCTCATAGTTTTTACATTAATCTGAGCAATGTCAAGTTACTTGAGGCTGTGCCTTGGCTACTTTTTCTTTCCAGCATTGTTTGGTCACTTGGTTTAAGAAGTTATGAATAACTGTCTTCAGTGCATTTCAGAATTTTCTCATTAAGTATAATAATATGAATGAAAAATGTTTGACTGCAAATGCTTATACCTTCCCTCAGAAGTCAATTTTTATGTATGCTGTAGTGTTTTATTGTGATAACACAAGGTTTGTAGTCTAAGCTACTAACAAGTATTATCTGATTTAGAATCAGGCTTATAATCCTTAATAATTTTGAGGTGTAACTGGGTTTCCCACCAGGGGATGGGTTTCTGTATATTTTATCCAGTATCAGTTTCTCCTTTCTGCTCGTTTTTCATGCTGTATTGCTTTCTTGTAGGTTTTTTTAACCAGATCAATGAATTGTTGTGTGTTAGAGAGCTATTTAGTGTGTGTGTGTGTGTATATACACACACACATATATATATACGTTCAGTTTAGACCATAGGTATGAAAGAAACAGGTTTTTATTTATTTATTAACAGATTATGAAACTCTGGTCACAGTGAATTTAAGTTTTCTAGGAAAAAAAATTGTTTTGGTTTTCAGCTGGGGAAAATCTAATTAGGAGTGATGCTCCTATATTACTTTATGTAACACTTGAAGAACAAAAGAAAACTAATTTAACTTTGAAAACCAACTAATCTGTTTGTACACTGATTTATTTTTTTATTGATATTGTAGTTTAGTTCCTTTTGTTACGTGTGAATTGGTTTCTTTTTACTGGACACTGACTTGGCTTCTAGATAAAATAGCTGACTTTTTCTCCCAATTAGTCATCTTTTATGTTTTTTTTTCCATGAGATCTTCCTATACCAAAGGCTAGAAACATGATAAAATCCATATCATGAAGGAAATTTACAAGTGGCATGATACAAATTACTTCTATAAATTTAAGAACAAGGTTCTGTAGCAGACAGTCTGTGTTGTAAGTGATTGAGTGTCATGCAAAGCAGACACCAAGTAGAGTAAGTTTGTTCTAATGGTTTGTTCTAAGTAATCAAAAACTTGACCATAT
Organism: Odontophorus gujanensis; assembly: GCA_013399175.1. Classification (NCBI taxonomy): domain Eukaryota; kingdom Metazoa; phylum Chordata; class Aves; order Galliformes; family Odontophoridae; genus Odontophorus; species Odontophorus gujanensis. Next base: position 53,012 of record VXAB01009833.1, on the reverse strand, counting down.
AAAATTTCATTATGGTATACCTGTTCATCTTTCTGTGGGTGATATAAATGTTAATTCTCAAATCTTAGAAACATTCCTCGGTTTCCTGTTTAAATGAATATACAGAAAATGTAATGGGACATCATGTAGTCCTAACCTGCAGGTTTCATTGTGCACTGGAGAGGACAGCAGGACTTCAGTTTCCTTTGCGCTGTGGTGTTCACTGATTCGCCAGCAAGCCAATCTTTGTCATGGGTTATGTGGCAAGTGATGTCTTTTGTACTGGATTCTAAAGAAAAAAACAGGGTTTCCAATCAATGAAAACCTTAAGGGGATTCTTTCTAGTTGTTAGAAATAATAGGCAAGTGAGAAAGTCAGGCACATAAAAATGTATATGCTGCTGTACTTTATATACTGTGTGGAATATGCTTATTAAGATCTCTTGACCTCCATTAGAAATATATGCTCTAGAGATATTAAAATCTCATCTGAAAAACAAATTCACAGCATAATCATATTCATTACAGGTACTTGAGGTAGAATGTATTTTTCAGAAATATTTGGAAGCTTTTCTTCTTTTTCATTCGTTTTGTTATACGAGGAGGGATATGTTGTATTCGCAGCTTGTTTGTGCTATCAGGGAATTCTTCCTTGCATCTAATCTAAATCTACTCTCTTTTTTTACCCCTTGTACTATTCCTATATATGTCCTTTAGAGATCACATTCAGTGTTTCTTAGTTACAGATGATGACAAGAAATGTGGATGAGTTAGGAATTTGGCTTCAGATTATTTTCGGTTCTCACATGCCATGTTTACTTCCCTGTCCAGATATCTCATATTATTGAGAAGTGCTCTCTACTTCTTTTTTTTTTATGTTTTAATAAATAATAGTAATACAGTATATTGTATTTGTGATCCCAAACAATTCTTCTTAACTCAGTTGGAGACCAGGCTAGCTAAAAGGTTGGAAAGCCATGACATAAAACATTTCCAAAGACAAAAATGAATAGGTCACAAGGATAAAAAGAGAGTTGGCTTTAAAATAGTGAAATAAAAATGATTTCTGTTCTGAAACATACCAAGGAAATGTTGGTGCGTTGTTTTAAAGAATGAGGGCAACTGAAAATTGTAAAATGTTATAGACATGTGAGTTACAGTAGCTAAGAGAAGCTGGTGCTTTGAGTCCAATTGATTAAAAATCACTATCGCTTTTCTCCCTGCTTTTTGGCACAAAGTCTTTATGAGTAGTCTAAGGTAAGTTTTCAAAATTAAATCTAAGAACATGCTGAGAGTAATTGTGTTGAGGTGAGTTATGGTAGCCAAGAAGAATGGAAATAATGTTTAGTATGTGCAAGTCTGGAAGTAGGCACAAGCTGTTAATCCATGAAGTCACAGGTAGGTAGGTTAAGGTTTAGATAGAGGAGGAAATAGGTGATATGAGGGTGTTTGTACTGGACACTATGCATTTTCCTTGTACAGCCTTTGGTGGTTGTATATATGATAATGAGACTATTCAAAATGAAGATATCAACATTTCTCACTTGAATTACAATTAACTTCATATGAAATTACTGAAACTCATAACAAAAGCAAAACTTATTAAAGGTTATGTTTCCCTAGGTCTTTTATATAAATAAATCTGTAAGGAAACCCATAAATCTGTCAAATATTCTATTTTTAAGGGGATAGTTGCAGTTAAGGAGTTACGACTGTCCTATCTACTTTGGGTTCTTTTCTTATCCTCATGACAATCTGAATTGCCATGCTGAAATCAGAGAAAGTTGAAGGTGCTACCTTTTGTAAGTTAGACCAATATTATGTGGCAAGCTGCTTTCAGGAACATCCAAACACAGAGTACATTATTTTTTAAAAAAGGCATCTTTTTTTAAGTGAACTTTTAAGACTATTTGCAGTTTAATGAATTTATTCATAAACTAATATAAAACATTTTTGTATCATTGGATATTTTAAGGTTCTTTGTCAGAAAGCTGTGTTTGCTTTGTCAGGACAATTTTTTTGAAAAAACAGAGCTTTTAACTCAATGCTACAATTAACTTTTAGCACTAATCTGCCTCCCCTGTAATTGAACTATATGCAAAAGTGAGGTACTGTAGAAATAATTTCAAAAAGGAGCTTGCTTGAAATGCTTGATGGATGTGAATATGGTCTAAATTGGCAGCCACAGCTAAATCAAGAAACAGCCTTGCAACTTTGTTTCTCCTTCTTCTCCACTAAACGTGACTAAGGAGGAGTGTTTTATTCTTCACAATAAGAGGAAATTTCATTTGTTACTTGGCAACTTTTAATGTTATCTATGTAAGCACTGTTTAAAGACAAATTACAATACCTAACAGGTTTAATGTAAAAAACGTGCATCGAGAATGGGAAAAATGTATAGTTTGGTCCTGTGAAAATTATTCAGTTTATTTCTAGGTAACCTGTGCTATACTAAAAAGAAAGAAAATGAGGAAACTCTGTTCTTTCAACCTAGTGTCTCCAAGTTGTTTTCAACGGATGTTCCATGTTTCATCTTGTAAGCAACACTTTAAAGCTATCCATGTTGCTGTAAGAGATAAAGATAGTGACAGAAAATTAAAGCCTTCATTTAACAATTTCGCAGTTTCTTGGAACTAATCCTGTTTTCTGTGTGAGTGATCCAAGAACCATTAGCTTTTATGATTAACAAGTCCTGGATGAAACCTTGACTCCCTAGTCAGCACATCCAAACTTCTGTTAGTTCTAACATCGGAAGTTTAAGGGAAATTATGTGGTGTAATTCTTCCTAAACTCTGGAGTTAATATGCTATTTCAGTTTTTTGTTGTTGTTGTTTTTTTAAATAAGAAATGACATTGAGTGATACAGCAAATATGAGTAGTCAGCACAGAATCCTGCTCTAATGGCGATGTCTAATTATGTTTTCACTGGAGTTTTCTGATTTCATATGAACATGCTAAAGTAACTCAATAATTGAATAGTACATTGTAATGAGTTTTCTTTTGGATTTGTTAATTTAAATGGCTCATTGATAATAAATTTCTTAATTGATAAAATTCCTAGTAAAGAAAAAAAAACAGTCATTATCAGAGTGGGTCGGTACAATTGTGAAAGGAAGTAAATCAGAAATAAGCAACTCCTAGTTCTACTTT